>CM065923.1:40319894-40344894 GCA_033439105.1 Magallana nippona | reverse complement strand
GTAACGACCGATGTGATTATTTCAAAGTTAATCAATAAAAGGGTCATTCTCATGGTCACAGATTGACCATCCTACACATACCAGTAATGAATGACAGGGTATGCTTTAAATATGCACAAAAATTCGATAAAGGGGCATAACTTGCAAGAAATCATCAGATCAAAACTGCACATCTATACTTTTGTCTGTAACAACAAAGAAATTGTGAATTCAAATGGGCCGAAATTCGCAGAAAAATAATGGAATCAGAATTTTCTAGTATTACCGGTATTATGCCCATCTGCACATTGTCCTAATACCTACAAAGTTTTACGAATTTCCATGCGGCGGTTTCATGTAAAATATTATACCCCTTGCAACTTGTTGGATGGGGAATATGTAATAAATAAATGAAATACGAATTACCCCATAATTATCAAAAACATTTTCAATTTTTCAAAATATTTATTATGTACATTTCAATATAAAATAAATATATGCATATCACGTACACAAGAATATAAATGAAATATGAATCAGAATGTAAAGAAATATACTTAAAAGAATAATATTTTTATTTATGTGCAAGATTTCATCAATTTATGATATTCTAACTTAGAAGGGGGTATATCATAATTTACAAGCATTCACGTATTACAGTAAACGGTCAATTTAATATGAAGATTTTATACAAATTTATTTCTTATATGAAAATACAACTGAGGATCTTATAATACTCATAAAAGTTTTGAACATGCAATACCAGATGATACACACAAATTTTCAGAAATGTACAAAATTTTGTTCAAAATCAAAATAGTGGATCTCATATCAAATATCCTTTATATTACAAGAAATCTTCAGGACGTATAAAACTCCACATTGAATTAACTGATATTGAATCCTCATTACTGCCGACATTCTCGTCAGAAACAAGGCCCCTTAACATCTTGTGTCTGTTAGTCATAAGTGGGAATCGGTGAAGCCGCTCCGTGACTTGGAGATACTGTAGCCTGGTCCCTGGGACATCATGTCATCGAACTGCGAGGAGGAGAAAAGTAATTATGTGTACCAGAGTATATAAAATAACAAATACAGAATATATTCCAAGATGTAGAATACTTAATTTTGAGAAATTTGTTTTTATAAACATGATCATAAAAATTCAATATACATGTGATTCTCTACATTCAAAATTAAAGTTACAGTTGAACTTCGATATCTCGAACACTGATATCTCGAATACAATGGATATGTCAAAGTGATTTGTAAGTCCCAACCACTTATTTTTAAAGTATTTTACCCTCAATATCTCGAATACTCAGATATCTCGAAGTTTTTATACAGTCCGATCTAGTTCGAGATAACGAAGTTTGACTGTATTTTTAAACACAAAATTCAATAATGGTATGCAAAAATTATGTAACATGGTAGTCTTAATCATTAATTGACAAATTGATAATATCTTTTACACTTGTATACTGTATAAAGGGTTATTTTCACCAAGTACTATTTTCAATGAATCACACTTGTAAAAGATATAACTTCATTTAAAATTAACTCCGTTGGGTACTTTTTTCAATAATACCCTGTTTCAAATTCACCAGTGACATATGAAGAGCATAAGAAGAATAAAATGCGAGAGAGGATTTCCCCGTTTAAGAGCATGTACATACCAGTTCACTGTCTAAAGTTCTTTTCCAGAAGAAATCATCATCATTAACAAAGTCATCTCCATCATCAAAGTTGGGGCTGGCTGAGGATGATGTAAACTCAAAATCGTAGGAATGGGCGGGATTATCATGGCCCCGCCTACCGTATAACTGACGTGACATCTCCTGCAAAGGGCACTTTGTCTTATCAGAACTTATATACCAGATAATATATTCCATGCTTATACACAAAATTCTATTTTCTCTCTCTCTAGATTCTTGAGTGAAAATATTATGAACTAAAAATAACTAAATCAGAGAAATACTACAATAGTGCAGTTTCTTTATACCCTTTCCTCTTCTCTAAAGTACAAAATCACTCACATTCTAAATATATTTTAAATTACAATTTCTTCAAACTTTTTAAATCATAATTCATAACAAAGTACTAAGGATCTGGGGCATGTTTGGTTAGGAGTATATAAATAACAGTGTATATACTAACAGTTCCAAATACACTGCCACTTGAGGTATCTTCATCAGAGTAGCCCTCCCTGGTTCTCTGTCGCCTCTTACTGAGGGGTGACCGTTCCCGGATGTACGGCCTGGAGGCCTGTATACATCTGAGACATAGGACCACTGTGAGGAACAGTAGGACCAGTCCTATCACAATGACCAGCACCATAAACCACACCTCCTGATAAAACTCCTCTGAGGTCCCCGGGGACCCATTGACACTGGATAGGGCACCTGTTCAAGACAAAATGTCCACTTAATATTTATTTTATCTGGTACTAAACAATTGAGTTTATTTATCATGACAGTCAGATGTATTTATCACTTGAAACATGAGAGGGGAAATGAAACTTTAACTAACAAAGTACAGATATATCATTAATTAACACTACTTTCTTTTTAAACTATCTCCAGTTTTAACCATTTCCATGAATTAAAGCAATATGATGACAAATCTGTTACATTCCATCAAAGCAAAATTCTACAGCTTTGATATATACATGTTTAAGCATCAGATAAGCTTTTGACAAAGAACGTTTATGACTTTTTCAAGCTAGTCTCATAAAATTGAACAGAAATAAAAATTTAGATGTCATGATAAATTAAAGAATGTATAATATAAAACTTGCCTGAGGAGTCTATCTCTATGGCTGGTGTTTCTGCTTGTCCTACCTCTGTTACCGCTGTCACAGTGAAAGAGACCTCTAACAAAATCTCATGTCCATTAAATAGATATCACTTTTTGTGCATGATGAGAATATCAAAAATGATAAATAAACTACTATAACATTGAAATCTGCATTAAGTACATGTAATCACTGTCTTACTCTTTTTGGAAGTTTCTTCATCTAACAAGCTGTTGAATGCAACTCCTCGGAAAGCCACGCGGCCGTTCACAATCAGAATGAATTCACGCAGTTTGCCATTCAGCTCAAAACTATTAGTCCAGTCAATGGAAATCTGGGATCCATTTCTTAAGTTCTGTGGATATCTAATATACACTGGATCTGTGGAAAGAAGATGTACATGATCCAATTACCTTATATTTTTATGATTATTTCAAAGTGATTTTGACAAATATTAATTATAAATATGTATAACAATTCAATGCTTGTATATGTAGAAATCTTGGTCGATCTGCTCCTGAACATTAAGAGTATGAATGCTCACTTGTTTGCAGTGTTTCTGCTCTGGTCCAACCAGCGTCTTCCACACTTCCGGCACTGTTATAGGAGACTACCTGGAAATTGTAGGCGGTGTAGGGCTGGAGGCCGCTCACAATCCTGTCCAACACCAGCCCCTCATACACTCGCAGCACATCACCCACAACACAGGTCTGTAGGAACGGCTGCCAGGTTAAAGGGCAACTTCCTCTCTGGTTCAGAACAAATCTGAAGTGCATGGATTTCAAAGTGTTGTAAAACCATTAACTTTAAAATCAATTCAATAACAATATCAAATTTATTTAGTAGTTCCTTTGACATTTTTTTGCAATATACACAAGTCAAGACAAATTTTAATATAAAACAGATATCAAATTTACAATATATAAAATTGCATGTATTCTCAAGATTTCAAACTTATTTAAACTAAATAATTGCATTTTTCTCTCTCTTTTTACAACTACATGTTAATCATTCGTTAATTTTGATCATCCGAGTTATTATTTTTAAAAATTTCAATAATTCACTAAAAAATACCAGTAAGAGATAATGTAAAAAAGCTTTAATTAATGCTAATAAAGCATTACTTGATGATCTGTCCATTTGGTTCCCTGGGATAGCTCCAGGTCAGCTGGAGTGTGGAACTGTTGGCGAAGCTGACCTGCACGGAGCCCTGCCCCACAGGTTTAGCAGCCTCTGTTTGAACCATGATCGTGGGGCTGTCTGTGCACCCTCCCTGTGTACAGACCCGTCCCCTCAGGGAGTACCAAGTGAAGGGGAGGAGGGGTGAGGTCTGACCCACAGTCTGGGTCAGGGTGTTTCCACTACTTCTCTGTAAGCATCAGATTTAACATCAGTAGAACAATAGTTACTGTCTTTGCATTAGACAACTTCAAACATTCTTACCAGTACAATTTTTTTCAAAATTTAAATTATAATATAAATATATGAGTACTTTATATAAATATCCATAAAATTAGACAAATTGAATTCTATATATAGAACCACTAAATGCAGTTATGTTATATTGACTGAATTTTTCTTTTTACACATCAAATATACAAGTAGTAGAGCTTAATCATTCCTACCACAGTTTCATTCACAAGGACACTGTACGTGATGATAATTCCATTGGGAACAGCAGGGGGGCTTAACTCCACTGTTATCATCTGGTGGGTTTTACTCTGTAATTACCGTTATCCATAATTAAAAAAATAACATTTAGAAAGATCTGCACAAATTATCTGCATAAATCATCAATTTTATAAATGAAATATTTTGTCAAACTAACCAGAACAAGGGGTGCGCTGAATCCAGTGGGTGGAGCCTCCTTTGTGCTGACACTCATCCATTCACTTTCTGTCCCTCCCACACTGTTGACTGACATCACCATGTACTGATAGCTTGTGAAGGGCACTGTATTATAGTCACTGGTCCTTGTCTTTGTTCCATTATAAACTGACACTCTGTCGGTGTACGACATACCTACATGACAAGAGACGAGAGTTTTTTTGATGAACAATTTAATGTAATATCCTTTCAAAAAATTACCGGGTAGCAATCAAATATTTATCAAAGTTAAAATAATGGCAAAATTCTGTGTTTGTAGAGCAATTAATTGTCCATGAGTTCATGATCTGAAAAACTTTGCATTTAACAAAGTCCACAAAAATTGATGCCCTCGTAATGAGAAATGAAACCACACTAGTAATTACCTATTGTCTCTACCACAGCTTTCCTTCTGTATACTCTGTACTGCATTATGACACCATTGGGTTTTAGTGGAGGATCCCATGTGACCAGAACTCCAGCGTGTCCACCCTTGTCATCTGCCAGGGCCAGTAGGGAGGGGGAGGGCTGTTCCTCCGGGGTGGCCTCCAGGGTCCTAGCACTAACTCCCTCACTCAGCTCACACCCCCTGCTGGTACAGGCCTGCACCCGGAAAGAGTACTCTGTCCAGTAGAAAAGACCTGGCACGGTGTAACTAAGCAAAGAAGATCCTCCTTTGTAAATTATTTGTTCATCTAAAAGAAGAGTGTAGTTCTGAATTTGTCCATTTGGTTTTGCTGGTGGGGCCCATGTTGCCTGTATTGAAGTGGAAGACAAAGGTTTTAAGACAGGTGGACTTAATCCAGCTGGAGAAGAGGAGTAAGTTGTAGCAATGGCTGGTGGGCTTTCCACACTCCCTTTTCTATTTCGAGCTATTATGACATATGAATAACTTGTCCCTGGACTTAAGCCATAATCTGTAAATGTGGTCACAAGCTTCCCTGATATTGAAAGACTCTGTGTGTAAACTAATGCTCCATCTTGTCTGACATCATAGGATGTAATGATGCCATGTGGATTCAATGGAGCTCTCCACATCACCTCTATTGACTGGGAGCTTAGAACATTTAGCGTGGGTTTCTGTAAATCAGCAGGAACATCATCCAATGGTCGGCCTTCTACCTCTCCACTCCGGGTACACCCACCAAGAGTACAGGCAATCAGTGAGAACGAGTATAGCTTGTATGGCTTGAGTCCTATCTGAGTGTGCTCAGTACTCAGTCCTGAGTAGACTTCAATCCCATTCATTAAAAGCTGGTACCCAGTGACCTGACCCCTATCTTGACTGAGTGGCACCCAAGAAACATTGATGGCTGTGGAACTAACAGCTTCTAGAATTGGTGGCTCCACAACAGCAGGCGGAGACTCCACTGTCCTTATTATGGTGGGAGAGCTTGTGGTACATCCACCTGCAGTACAAACTGTCAAGGTGTACCCATAAAAAGTATAGGGCAGCAAGTTTCTGTCTATATATTCAAACTTGTCATTGGTGTCAAAACTGAGTGGAACGGTGTCGTTTCGCTGTAATTGGTAGCTCTGGATCACTCCATTGGCCTGTGTGGGTGGACTCCAGGTGATCTTTAAACTGTCAATCACATTGGAGATGTAATCTACCACAGGGGCAGCCACTCCATCGGGAGGGGCTTGTTCTGTAAAGACAGTTTGCCAAGGACTCTGAACTGAGCTAATGACATTTGTAGCCCTTACACTGTACTGATACTCTGTGTATGGATGAAGACCTGTGTCTGTGTAACTAAATGTAGATCCTAGAGTGTCATTGGTGGAATACACAACCACTGGATTTGAGAGATCCCTTTTCACCAGTCTTGTTTGCTCACGTCTTAGAACCTCATACATAAGAATCGCTCCATTTGGTTGAAGTGGGCTTGACCATGAAATCACAGCTAATGTGGCATTCACTTCTTTTGGTATTGGTGTTGGTTGATTAGTTGGTGGAGCTTCAGCAGTCTGGAAGTTCTGAAACCCAGCTTTTGTACAACCTGCCCTTGTGCAAGCCTCAAGCTGAACAGTGTACATTTTAAATGGCTGAAGTCTCCTCATCTCAAATTCTCGACTGATTCCCTGATACAGAGCTACTGAGGAACCTAGTTCATACAATCTATACAAAGAGATAATCCCATTTGGTTGGGCTGGAGGATCCCAGCGTAAAATCAAGGCAGTTCCTGATGATATTTTCTCAACTTTAACTACTGGCATGCCAACAGGAGAGGACTGGTCTGTTTGTACAATGAGTGTGTCTGAAGAAGTGTTGCCAATACTGTTGATGACTTGTAAATAGACTTCATAATTTGAGTAGGGTTTCAGTCCACTAAGAAGTGTTGTGAAGATGCTTGGAGAAACAGACAAGTATTCCATGGTATGATTTCCAGGACTCATTTTAATCTCTTTGTATACAATTCTGTACTCCTTAATAACTCCATTTGGACTTAAAGGAGGATCCCAGATTATCATAAACCCAAAGGCACTTGTGGCACTGATATTTGGTCGTTTAACACCTGCTGGTAGTGCTTCCGAGGTTCGAACCAGGGCCCATCCACTGGACACATCCCCTTCTTTGTTTCCAGCCACA
The DNA here is from genome assembly GCA_033439105.1 of Magallana nippona. Classification (NCBI taxonomy): domain Eukaryota; kingdom Metazoa; phylum Mollusca; class Bivalvia; order Ostreida; family Ostreidae; genus Magallana; species Magallana nippona. Next base: position 40,337,665 of record CM065923.1, on the reverse strand, counting down.
ACCCTATATTGATACTGAGTGAATGGCTTCAGATCATTCCCTGCATGCCTGATGTGGACTACATCACTTTCAACTCTGTTTATTAAGAATTCAATGGAAGAACCTTCCTCTCTGTAATAAACCAGATACTGTAGTAGAATGCCATTAGGAAACAGGGGTGGTCCCCAATCAATATCCACTATCTTGGGACCTTTTGCAGTCAAAATGGGTGGAAGCATATCAGAAGGGGGAGCTTCCTTGGTCATCACTTCAGTACCCATTCCAATACCACAAGCATTAGGTTCACCTGCTAAGCAAGCGATCAGTCGAACGTCATATGTAAAATGAGGCTTCAGTCCTGACACTATTGTGGAAAAGTTCATCCCCACCCTCTTTTCTATCTCTGTTGGTTTTCCAGCATTAAGTATGACCCCATACTGGTCAATGGTTCCTGTTGAGGTGACAATGGGGTCCCACTCCATGTATACCTGAGAGCTGCTCTGTACCGTGACGTTCTTCAGGACTGGGATGTTATCAGGTATGTGGGTCGGCATGGATACCGATTTGACAGCACTGCTGGTGTTATCGGCACTAGTACCAACAATCACATAGTAAGTATATTTGCTGCCAGGTACTAGCTCAGAATCAGTTGTAGTCAATTCTTTACCAATGTAGACGTTCTTGGCTCCTCTTGAAGAAATTCTCATTAAAGAGTAGAACTTGAGGAGACCATTCATTTGTTCTGGAGGATTCCAGAAAATCAGAGCTGTGGTTGGTGTAAGAGCCACTATTCTGGGAGTAAATATACCTGTAAAATATTAAATAGATTTTTTTTAAAAGACTAATCACACTGATCTGTATCCTGAATGTGCAAATAAAATTATTTCAAAGAAACAGAGATTCTATGACTATATATGCCATCATACCAGTGAATGTTTTTCTAAAATAAGGCATTAAATTCAAGAAAGCATCAACACCCAGATTTAAACAAATTTAAAGTAACTGTTAAAATTGTTATAATGCACAAGTCTTCTCCATAATGAGGCAGGTAACTAATTTTAATTTCCACACTCATCATAAGAATAGACAACCATATTGTTCCTATGTATTCTTCTCACCTTCAGGAGCAGCATCCTTAGTTTGAAACTCTACCTCCCCGCTCCTAGAACAGCCCACTCGAGTACACACTTCTACATACACGCTGTAGTTGTAGTATGGGTTTAATCCTGAAATTGAAACTCCCAATTTATCATGTTTTATCATCCTAAATTCAAACTCTTTAACATTACAAAATCAAAGTTTACAATGAAATCTTGATCAACTATATTTTAGATACAACAAGCATTCAAATCCACAATATACGGAACATTGCTGTTTCTACCTCTGACTGTTAGTGACAGTCCCATCGTGTTATTCTTCCTTCCGTCGGACATACGGAGGACATAGTGGGTGATGATGCCATTAGGTTTGGAGGGAGGCTTCCACGACACCTCCACACTTGTAGCCTCCACTAGGAGGACAAGTGGAGGGTCTATCTTCCCAGGAACATCCTCAGCTGTTGCCACGGTTACCTACAGAGTATCCATGAAAATCAATTCATTCAAACATTTTGGTGTCATGTTTTCTAATGAGGATCAAATTTTGAAACCAGGATGAATCTGTTTAGAGAATTTTGGATATCTTTTAGGTTATTTTCTGCTATCTTATATATTTATACTTAGCATAAGCATTGAAAGAATGGACCCCCTTAAAGTAACAGTGGTACTCCTCTTTTGCAGGACGAGTTAACACAATTCGGTAAAACATGATAAAACAGCAATTTTTTAAACATCATTAAATCATATACAAACTTAAACTTCAACAAGCTATATATCAATTTGCTGTAGAAATGTGTTGTGTCATATTTACATGAATGGGTGAATTTATTTAATGAATTTTATTTAAAGTCAGACTTACTCCTTGGCTCTGTGTGCAGCCAGCACTGTTACAAGCCCTCAGTGTGTAGACATAGGACTGGTAAGGGAGGACTGTCCTGTCATCTGTGTACTCATACTCCAGCCCCCTGTACAGCTCCAGGCCATTCCGATGGAGGATGAACTCAGTTATCTCCCCTGTTCAAAAGCATTGCCAATAACTGTTATAAACAGAAATCATCTCTAAGGCTTGTACTGTGAAATAATTCAAATTTGTGGGGCCAATTTTCATGACTTTCAATTATTTAAAGGTTCATTGGGATATAACTTCTTGGATTTAATGGAATTTATATAGAAAAAAGACTGCGTAATAAAGTGTTAATTAGTAAACAAGGGGCATTGTTACCCACGGAATCCATTAAAATTGAGCTACTATGATTTCTTATATTTCCACATTATATTCTATGTGCATGTGGTAGAAAGACTGCTAGCTATGAATTATAAATATAGATGAAAACAACAAACCATTAGGTCGTTGAGGAATGGTCCAGGTGAGGTAGATGATGTAGACCTGGGCAGGATCAATGGTGGGTGTGGGAGGGTTAACGCCCGTGGGTACAGCTGTCAGGGTCCTGATGTTGACATACTTACTGCGGGACTCCCCAGCACTGTTCACTACCTCTAGACTGTACTCATACAGTGAATAGGGCTCTAGGTTCACATCTGAGGGAAATAAAAAGAATAGAAGAAAAAAGGGGATTAGACAAAGAAAATCTTAAAACTTCTTATACTCTATATCAACGGTCTGATTTTGACTTATAAGACAGTTATTTTTAGTAACAAAAAATATGATTTAAGAGTAATTGCCAACATACAGTTACCGGCATAATATTTTAAAAACCTGTTTGCAGAAACATGCTTGTAATGAATTCATTTTTACAGTGAAGTCAGTTTGATTTTTCTCTTATCTTTTTAATAGATATAATGAATTTACAAGAGAAAAGCTGTTAATGTGACAGCAAACCGGGTTTTCTTTTGTGTGAACAGTATCCATAATCCATTTGTTCACTCTGAATTGATGAACACTACCTATACAGAGAAATGGTGTACTCTATATGCAATATTTTTGCTGAAAAATAACTAAGTTCAACAGCTGTCATTTTTTTCATAAATTATCAGAAATCAAAATCCTAGCAATATGCACACCTTTGATATACATAATGTATGTACAATTGATCTGGAAAAGAACAACTTCCTATTTTGAAAACTGTAGGAGAAGTTATCCGTTCAATAGGGGTACCCTATATGCAATATTCTGCTGAAAATGAGTTCAACAGCAGGTATTTTTTTCATAAATTATCAGAAATCAAAATCCTAGCAATATGCACACCTTTGATATACATAATGTATGTACAATTGATCTGGAAAAGAACAACTTCCTATTTTGAAAACTGTAGGAGAAGTTATCCGTTCAATAGGGGTACCCTATATGCAATATTTTGCCGAAAAATGACTAAGTTCAACAGCTGGTATTTTTTTCAAAAGTTATCAGAAATCAAAATCTTAGCAATGTGCACACCTCTGATATATATGTACAATTGATCTGCAAAAGAACAATTTCCTATCTTGAAAACTGTAGGAGGAGTTATCCGCCCGCCCGCCATTTTCACCATTTCAATAACCGGAGTTTTCCTTTGGAAAACTCGGTTAATAATATATAAAAATTGCTTATCATTGCCTACTCCCATTTTTACTGTAATGTCCCCAAATGTGATTATGATTAAAATAAACTGTTAACATTTATACAACCAGGTTACCCTAGCTACTAACCTAGGAAGGTATCATTGAGTCCACTGAATACAATATCTTCACTTAGAACACAGTCACCAGATGGCACTATTGTGGGTTCTGTGGTCACATGACTACCTCGCCAGGAACCACAAATCAAAGAGTTTCTATCAAAGTCACATCGATCACAAAATGAACTGTTTGACTTGGAGATCCTGCAAGTTTTCCCAACACCACAACCTAAAATAAATACATTGCTACACTCACTTTGCAAATGAAGTAGCTCATACAAGCAGGTCTACTTCCAAAGTTTCAATGGGTAAGATATTCGATCTGCACTGTTCCCAATTCAAAATACATAGCATGGTCATGTTCAATCCTTATGAAATGAATTGAACATTTTTATTTTACAGAAGTGGTTTTTCTCAATTTGGATTGAACTTCCCAATCACAAGTCAATTGCAAGTTTACACAGTAAGTCATTTGACCAAAACTGACAAAAAAGCCTAACCGGTTTTTTTTTTTTTTTTTACAGATAAAAAAAAAAGAGAAAGTAGCATATATGCAAAGTATTGAAACTTAACCTTAAAACAAACCGTTAAGAAGGTAAAAGTCCTACCATCTTCCATGCTTGAATGATCAGCACATACATGAGTATAGGGGTTGAACCCTTGGTAATTGCAACAACCCAGTCCTTTAGAGATCTTGTTCAATCCACAGCATTCTTCATTGGCTGAAGTCTTCTCTTGAACACTGTTGTACACAAAGACCTGTAAACAATTGCAAAGACTTAAAACATAAAATTTGCCAAGCTTCTAGGTTTTATAATCCATGAATTAGTTTGGTATTTGAGGTACTGAGCAATTAACAATATTTTTCAGTTATATAACAATTACTGAAAAATTCTGTTGTCACATAACTATAGTAGTCAAAGTCACATCTGCGAACCTTGTTTAATAAGCAACTCATAGCAAAATTTCAAACAACACCACTTGACTTTGAACATGTTGCTAAATATCAGAATCACTCCTGGAACAGTTGAATCATTTGGGGATTTATGTGCAATTCTGCTATATGGAAAGTCAAAACATATTGTAGAAATAAGGAAAGGAGACTAGATTAGAATCCTGGAAGTGTGACTACTAGCTTCCAATTGTACAACATTCCTAACCTGTTGGTGGCCAGTGTCACTAGTACAGCACAGACTTCTATCTTCCATCACATAGTTCTGTCCACAGCACACCATCCCAGACTGAACCTCATAGGCACTTCCTGTCACATGATCACCACAACAGATCACATGACCCTCATAGACTTGTCCCCCACAACATGTCTGATTCAAAGAAGCTTGCAGTTCACCTAAGCATAAAATTTTAGCGTGCTCACTCATAATTCAACAGAAGTTTACAATTTAAAATTGGCAATGATTGAAATATTTTTGATACTCAATAAATTCTTTTATTTTATGTAAATAAGTACTTAATTCTGAGATTCCACTGGTTTTTATCAAATAGCGCGAATATAAAATCACAAGCACCAATTTTTCTTATTATTAATTATGGCATATTGTTCACAACTGTCTAAAAACAAAAGCAAGATTTTGAAATAAGCTAGAGGTACTACTCGATCATCATTTTACGCTAATCGTAATTCCTCGCAGAATTTGTGGTTAGTAGGAAGCTAAATTCTTTCTTTAACAATCCACTTTACTGATTTAATGATGTTTCCATTCTACTAATTGCAGGAATAGTTTTATTACTATATTACAGACCATCACAGCACATTTGGGCACTGTTGTAGAGGTATGGAATGTCCCCACAGCAGGAGTCTCCCAGTCCCACACTGACCCGATCCTCTGTCTCATCTTCACAGCAATTGTGACCAGGCAGGACCTCAGTATACCTGTAGAAAACAACCAGTAATGAAATTCATTAGAATAGGACCTCACCAATAGAAAACAACCAGTACATGTACTAATGTTAATAGAGATTTTCTAAACAAAATTATGTATGTAGGAGCCAATCATGATAGGATATATATAAATATGCAATAGTGAAAATTTCAATATGAACTCTGTCAGTAAGCATATGTGAAAATGACTTTCTTCAAATTCAAGACATTAATCAAAACTCAAATATCATACAAACAGTTAGGTGGTATTTTTGGCAAGTAAATTTTACATGTAAATAATAGTCATGTATAAATTGGCATTGCATGTATTACTTGGTACCTTTTCCCACAACAGGTAAAGTTACTGACAGGTGTGTAGAACTGTCCCCCACAGCACACAGCATCAGGGGAAGGTTTGTACACATAGAACCTTCCACAACACTCAAAATCAGGTCTACTGCTGTGTATTACTCCATCACAGCATACCTTCAAAAATAAAATATAGTTTATTTTGGCATTGTTTAACAAAACTTAAACATAATATTTATTACAATACCTGCATATAGGTTTAATGGTTTTGTTCTTATCTTTGGTCTGCAATATCTGACAGACCCCCCATGTTAGAATACTTTGGTTGATAAGATTTTTCTGGTATCATAAAATTATGAAATATATACTGGATTTAAAGTTCTGATCTGGTCTATGACTTTTAAAACTGCAAGTTCACAATAGATGTACGGGTATTGTAAGCAGCCTTAATGATTTGGTTCTTACCTTTGGACCACTGTAACAGGCAGAACCATACTGTAAACAGACTTAATGATTTGGTTCTTACCTTTGGACCACTATAACAGGCAGAACCACAGATTTTCTGGTGTACACTACATTCCAGGTAGGAGCACTTTGTGAATTCTGGGTACACTGTACTTGGTGGACTGAAATTATTAAAACAAATTACATCAAAATCATATCTGTATTATATCATTGATCCACATTTCCTACCTTAAGACTAAACATCATTATCTCCATGCATTCATTGGATTTAATCTGAGTATGATTGAGCCAATGGGAAAGAATTTATTGTCCAAAACTGGATTTTAAAGATATTAGCTATGACTTTCACATTTGACCTAGAAATATGGTTCAAGGTCATGGCACACATGTTACAGAAAAGCTCTGTTAATGTGAAGTATGAGCCAGATTGGGCTAAGGGGAAAAAACATCTGCTCTGGACAAAGATTTAACATGGTCTGATATGACCTTAACCCTTGACCTAAAAACTTCATTCAAGATCTCTGCAATACTTTGACCAAAGGCACTCTGTGGGTGATGTATAAGGCAGATTAGACCATGGGAAAGAATATATGATCCAAACAAGGATTTTGTACATATTTCTCCAATGACCTTAACCTAAGAACTAGAAACTTTGTTCAAGGTCACTGCACACTTTTTACCCAGGGACACTCTGTGGGTGAAGAATGAGCCAGATTCAGAGCGGGGCCCTAATAACATAAGAACAACTACTTAGCATTACCCAGAAGACCTACTGTCAATCTAATGTTCTACTGATAGCTTATCATTTACCATCAACAATTTCTTTTTTTGCTTAATCTGTTTTTGCATTACGGTAATTTTTCTGAAGTTCAGAGCAACTTATCATTAGACTTCATCTTCATGAGAAATCAGTATGACTATGTAGGTTTATTCAGGTGGAATTGATACTCATTTTCAACTAGCTTAGGTCCAGGGCATGCAGATAAAACTTTTATAGTCAAGGGACAAAACCATTAACAAAGAGTAATTATTATTATGACAAGATTGAACCAGCAACCTTTTGGTCACTAACTGAATGACCATCATCACCGAAACACTCCTTTCTCTGAGTCATTGATTTAGATGATATATGAGAGGTGCATACATAAGAGTCTTTGAGATTGTTTGGTACTAGTATTTGAAGCATAAATTCATTCTCTTAATTGTTGTAAAACCAAACCAATTTAACCCTTTATTTTTTGGATTCATAATAGTTTCAAACTGAGATATCTTCTACAGGGTAAAACCTATAAGCCTTACATGGAAGAACAAGGAACTATGGTCTTCCTGAAGAGGTCATATCTGAGGATAATCCCATTAAGTTTGGCGGGCTCTATCCATGAGATGTTGACCACTGTTGGGGACAGAGGAACCACATGAGGTGGTACCACGCCTTGTGGAGGGGATTCCCTGGTGGTGACCTGCATCTCTGGACTGGTGGTGCAATCATAGGCTGTACAAACCTCCATCTGGAAAAAAATCTAGCAAAATTTAAAATGAACTTTTTATTTAAAACATTATAGGATATTGTTAAATGGCATCCCACTTAGATTTCTTCATATGGCATTTGCTTCATTATACACTAAATATGATTTTTATAACTCCATGATCTTAATCACCTCTATCATCTAAAAAAGAACTAAGGTGCTTTTAGCCAATTTTGGCTCCATACCTGAACTCTGTAGATTGTATAAGGAAGAAGCCCAGTCAGTATGTAGGAGCCAGCTTCATCTAGATTGGTACTGAATCTTCTGTCGTTAAGGAAGATATAGTATCCTGTGATATCTCCATTCGGGGTCTCTGGAGCTGACCATGAGACCTTTAAGATCGTGTCACTGATTACATACACCCGAGGTGAGGGCATTCCAATAGGAGCTAAAAATAAATAAGGAAAATCCTCATATGAATGCAGATGAAGTTCTGTCAAAAATTTGTTTTAATTTCTAAATCACAATGAACTGTAAACCAACTTTTATTCATGACCACTCCATATCCTCTATAGCCAATTATTAATTTGTTAGTAAACAAGTTCAGCAACTTTTTTATGTTATCAAAAGGGACTTTGTTTAACTTTTTATACAAAATTAAGAGAGAGAAACCATCTAGTTGGTTAACAGTACATGTGTACCACAGATACATCACATTTTTAAAAACTCAAATAAATGTAACACCGACCTCCGTCCAGAGTCTGGGCGGACATAGGGTTACTGGTGATGAACTGTCCCCCATGTATTGTGATGGTCAGGTACACCGTGTATAGGGTACTGGGCCGGAGATTCTTGACCAGGACACTGGTCGTCCAGGGGTCATAGGTCTCTGTCACATTGTGACTGTCACTGAAGGCTTCCAGGGTGAACTCAGTCACATAACCCTGAAGTTCCACCACATCTACACAGAATATGATACTTACTGTTACATCTAGTTACACAGTTACTTTAAACATTTTACATTTGGCTGTGTATTCTTTCTAGGTTTTTAAGCAGAACCCAGCTTCTGCTAATTCAAGTACATCACCAAATGTCATTTATATATATGTATGGATGTGTTAAGATACACAAAAGCACTTAATCAAATATTTGCTAACTTGTTGAAAAGTCTATTTCTGCCATATATCATACACACTTAATACATGTATAATAGTTTTACAGAATTCTTACTCATTCAAATATTAGTATCTAGGAATACTAGTTTAATAAAAGCATGAAAGACTAAAGAAACAGTTGTTCCTCTGTTCTAAGTTAAAACTTTTATATGTATCTTCTAAGTGTATTTAGAAATTTATTAAAAGATTCTATAGTGTAATTATACCTGGTGTTTCCCAAGAAACCTGCAGAGTGACGTGGTCGATGGGTACCACATTGATGACTGCCGCCTGGCGAGGGAATCCCCCATAAGTTGTGGCTTCCACCGAGTCTGAACTAGTCAGCTGACCTACACTGTTGTACACGGTTATTTTGTAAAGATATGTGGTAAACAATGACAGGCCCCTGTCCTCAAAATAATGGGAGGTCCCCGAGTAAATGCTCAGCCATGAAGGGTTAATAACTGTGTCTGCATTAGAAGAATTGATATCATTTCATGATACTGTTATTAAGACTGAATAAATTATATTCACTAAGTTTAGAGATAAATAGAGCATAATAAACAAGGCAAATACTCTGATATTATTTGCATGTACAATAAACAGATCAGTTTCTCTAATGTCCATAATTTACTGTGTAAATATTGTGTAATATAATATTGAATACCTTCTAGAGGTTGTCTAAGCATCTTTCTCATAAGCTCAAACCGAATGTTTGGACCATTAGCTCTCCTGGGGTTATCCCATGTGACGGTGATCAGGTTTTGAGATATAGGGTTTGGGATGGGAGGGTCCATACCCTCAGGGACAGTTGCTCGAGTCTGGACAGGAACATGGGCACTCTCTGTACACCCTCCATCTACAAGAACAAATAAATTCAGGCTCCGTATGCCACAATTTAGACCCAGAGCAACATTTTTCAGTCATCCTATTGGAATATATAAGAAATTCTATGCCTCAATCTTATAAAGTAAAAGTCAGCATTATTTCACATGCGAGAAAATTCTGTGTCAGGTTCAGGAGAACTTAGTCATATAGAACATTTCTCGCAGTAATCTAGTCCTATACAGCAAAACTCAAATATAGCGAACACGGATACAGCGAATTTACTGCTATAACAAATTTTTATTCATGTCCCAGCAAAGTTCTTACATAAACCTATAGAAAATTGCAGTATATAACGAACACGGATATAGTGAATTTACGGCTATAACGAAGTAATTTTAAGACCCCCGCTGGCAATATCTTAACGTATTTTATCATTAATATAACGAACATTTTTCATTGCAAACTTTGTTGAAGATACAATTCTAAGATGCATATAAAGAACCCTCAAATTCAAATATTATAATTGTTTTTAAAAAATTGAAGTAAAAAGGTTATATTGACTTTTTTTGCGAAGAACGGTAATATTGATGTTATAACTTACAATGGTTTGAAGTACTGTCAGCTGATTGTTTTATAACGAATTCGCCATAACATTTCTAGCGAATTCGCTAAAACCTATAACGAATTAAGGCTATAACGAAGTTTTTTCTATGGTCCCTTGAAATTCACTATACACAAGTTTTGCTGTAATGTCTCTAGTATTTGATTCATGCAGTTTATCTATCTTAAACAACCTTTTATTTGCCCGAAAGGAGTTTTGGCTAGGTTTGCGAGAGCCTCCTTGTCACAAATATTTCTTGCCGTGAACCAGTCATTAATTAAAATGTCTCTAGTATCATGTTCTCTAAAAAATCTACATCTTGATCGCAATAATTAGTCATCACAAAACATTTTTTCACCTGTTTATTGTGAAATAATGTCGTCGCACATAAAATTTGGTTTACAGTATTCATAACCTTTGGCCATGAAAATTAGTCCCTGTATTAAACAAGCTTATCACAAGTAAATTGTCTCATAAATTTGTCATTAAAAAAAACATTTACAGTAGCAGTTTCTAAAATTAAGAATTGTTGCCTCTTTTAATTTCAAAATACAGACTCAAGAAACAGGGTTGTAGGTCTTACCTGAGCACACAGTAAGAGACACGGAGTAGTTTGTATAGGGCAGCAGTGTGTCTACAGTCACGTTGAGCAGACTGATTTCACGAATCTCTATCTGCTCCTGATTCAGGCGAATTACGTAATACTCAAGGACTCCATTGGCTCTCACAGGTTTAGTCCAGGTCACAGTCAGAGAGGTGGGGCTGTTGATGGTTACTACAGGGGTCATCACTCCTGTAGGCTCTAAAGCACATGAAATACAATTAATTGCAGTGTTACGCCAAAAACATGTCAGACCAGCTCAATTGCTGGCACTATAGAGCTCAGTTGGTAAACCACCTGAGTTCAAATCAATGACTGGTGTGTCATTATTTCTCCCATTCTATTACAAGACAATAAATATGTTACAATGATAATTTTATATGAAGGAGGATTTGCGAAAGAGAGAGAAAAAGTATTGTGCATGAGACTTACTTGAGGATTTGGTGATGATGGTGCTCCATTGTGAACCCAAGCTTCCAGCTCCGTTCACAACTATTACTCTGTATTCATACACAGTGAAGGGGGACAACTCCGACATATCATCCACATACTGCTGCTTGGCCTCAGGAAGAACTTTTGTTACCATGGTGATGTTAGAGGTGCCATTGACACGGCGTTCTATCTGGTAGTAAGCAATCAAACCGTTGGGTTTCTCAGGAGAGGACCAGTCCACTAGTACCGAGGTTGGAGTCAGGGACTGAAGAGCTGGGGCTGTCATATTTTCAGGAACTTTGAAAATAAATCAATGTCAATATTGTTAAAAGTTTATTTTTTGTGGATTAACTAAATCAATATAATCTGAAGAAAAAAAAAAGTTGTTGCATGTGTTTCTGATTTTTTCTGGTTTGTCTATTGTTCTGAAGAGACATTAAAATTGTAAACAAAACGTAAAATATCATGGTTTCATAAGATAATACAAACATTCAAATATCCTATTTTTCTTTCTTTCTTTCTAACTACGGTACTATCATGTTTTTAAAATCCTTAAGATTTGTGTGATCATTATGCGCGTATAGTTTAAGAATTTTGATTGGCTGTACCATCCTCCAGTGTCCTGACAGTGGATGAACTGGGACTTTTACGACACCCTCCCAGCGTACAGGCCTCCACGTGGAACATATATGAGGAGAACGGACTGAGTGAGTCCATCCTACTGTTTGTTGTCTGGCCATTCAGCTAAGACAATTTAAAAACAACAAATCAGAAAAAAAAATTCTTTGCAAATTATGTTTGTAAAAATCGCTTCCTTTTCCTTACAAAATGCATACATGAATACTTATTTCGGAAAATAATAGATTTAATTTCTATTTTTGTCAAATGATTTATGCTTCTAGTGAAACATTGAGAAACAGAGAGGTTGTTCAGGTATGAGGTATATTAAAAAGGTACCAATGTATGTTAAAGTTGCAAAAGTTTTGACATAAATTTTATTATCCATTACTCAACTTATACCTATATTTATAAAATACTTACCACTGCAGTGAGGAAGTTATTTTGATACACCCTGTACTCCATCACTACCCCATTGGGTACTAGTGGAGGCACCCACACTATATCCACATAGCGGGCTCCAATAGATGGGATCAGTGGTGGGTCTATACTCCTTGGCTCTGTTAGGACAGAAGTTAACATATAATTTGTTCATATATATGTTGTATATAATAGTTGAAAATCATATTTGTATCTGGTTTGAATTTTTTTGTTAATACTCATTGAATGTTGTATCTTTGAAAATTGTAGGCTTTCAAACAATCAGGCTGTTATATGATTTTGATTCCCCCTGTATAAAATATGGACAATTGTCACTACAAAAGCGATTGGATTGCGAATCTTGAAATCAACTGACCTTTACTTACTTTAAAACTAAATGGAAGTAATTGAATGATTTTGCATGATTTGTTCGGCAGCTCTTGCATGCCTGTTACCTCTCTGTAACTACTTGTTTTCTGTCATTTTACACTCTGCTTTTGTTTATGACATTTTTTCGTTGTTGACAATACATGTACTTACTGTCCTGCCTTGTCGTCTGTTTGCTCCAGCTTGACTTGGTTTCTCCATGTGTATTCCTTGCCACAATTCTAAATTCATACTGTGTATAGGGCACCAAATTCTGTTTTGTGTGAATAAATGTTGTTGTTGGTCCAAAAATGCTGAAAATACAATTCTAAAAATGTTTTTTTCACAAAAAACCAAACACCAAAGTAAAACTTGGTTAAAGTGAAGTTATGGGAACCTGTGAATTAACTGTGCTATTTCATTTCAAAGAATAATTTGGCAGAAGGTATATAAAGAAACTGTAAAATACAATATGATAAAACAAAATCTAACTCATAAATAGTGGTTCCACTCAGTAAGAGATCTCTGAACTGGACGGTGTACTGAGGCTCTTCGTAAGAGTTGGACCGTCCTACCTGCTTCCACATCACCTTCATAGAGGTAGGGGTCTCCGATACAAGATCAGGGGCAATAACTCCATCAGGGGCTGAAAAAACGAAAATATGTGGGGTCAATCATTTTTATCAGAAACCCATGCTGCCAAGTTTTGCCAGGTTTTTTCACATAATTAATTTCCTTCATGACTTAATTTGTGAACCAAATACTTCACTAAACAATATTAATACCCATCTTTGTATAACAAATAATAAGCATGGGCTTGTCTTAATTAGACTGTAAACTTTGATGAAATCATGTTGATTGACAATTAAGGAAAATTAATGATCTAAGAATTAAGAAGTATGAACTTTAAGAAAAGGGAATAAAATAGAGCAAGACTTAGAAGATAAAAAAACATACTGCCAGGGGGCATGTCCATAGTGAGGGTGTTACTGAGGATGTAGCCAGCAGTGTTTGAAGCGTTGACCTGAATCACAAACTGTGAACGAGGAATCAGGGGGAACACCTCGATCCACTCCGAGGCATTGCGTCCATTGAACAAGGTCCTCCTCTCCTGTACCAAGGTGTAATTGTCAGAATCTTCAAATGAATAAAACGTTTTAGTAAAACCATACCATAAGGAGATATCTTACATGTTCTTACACTGGGTGTGGAACTGGTCAAATCAAGAGGATAAATCACACTCATTGTTAGCTTAACTACATACATGTATATACTCATTGTTTACATACAAATGTAATTATTTTACTTTCGATCTGATGACATAAATTTATTTTCCTTTGATAGTACATGTAAATGTATTGTGAATGAATCCTCCGTTATATTTTTTCATTCTTTCTTACTTCCCAAACTCCCTACCTCTATCAGCGTAGAATTCTCCTTCGGCATCGATATCATAAAATACGACCCCATTGGCTTCCTCAGGTGCATTCCAGTAAACTTTGACTGTCCTGGCATCGACAACCTCTGCATTCATCACAATATAACCTGTGGGTGGGGCTTCCATGGTCCGGCCCTTCACCATCCCACTGGAGCCACACCCCCTCACAGTACAGGCCGACACCCTGAGAGTCTGTAAGCTGTAAGGGGCCAGTTTCTCTATGGTGTAGGACCGGGTCAAGCCACTGTATATCTTCACTTCATTGTGGTACAGATGATATGATATTATGTGTCCTTGAGAAAAATGTATACAAGATTATGATCCACAGATTTCACCTTGTAACTGACAAATCTAGTAAATGGAATAGAATTTTGTTGAATGGGAAATATTCTAGCTTCTGACTTCTAATGTTACCAGTTTTTACTTCTTACATGAATCAGATTTAAACCTCTACACTACTTGTACAGTTGTATTGTAATTACTAAATATATTAGTCTCTTCTATTATTTTTTCCGAAATACTGTGGAATCGATAAAATTTGTGATGTCTTAATTTTCGTGGTATTTGTGGGTACCCCTACCCCATGATTTACATCCTCGACGAAAACAAATTTAGAAAGTTATGTACCTTACCGAATTTGAAAACCAATGCATCCACGAAATAACATCCCCACGAAAAAGCAAAATACCCATAATTCCCAAAATTTGGACCCCACAAATTTAAATGATTCCACAGTATGATGAGAAATTTTTCCTGCATCTTACCATTAGGCAATCCAGGTATGTCCCAGGTGATGATGAGTGAGTGGGGGGAGGGGGAGGAGATCTGTGGGTCAGGGACCATCTCTGGGGCACTCTCCTCAGTGGTGATATTGGTCGGTACACTCAAAGTACACCCTCCTAGTGTACAGGCCTACAAATACACACATACATACAGCCATATATGTTAACCTCCAGTGGTGAAAAATAGGTAGATTTAGAACCAAAAAGCGGTAGCATTGCGTGCGGCCTTTTTCGCGCATATTTCAAAGCAAAGATTTTTATATACATACTACACATATGTAGTAAGGGTTTCTGATTAGTAATTTACAATATCAACTAAAATATAAAAGACTCTTGAAATTTAGTAATATTAACACATTCAATAAAAAGGTTTGCATGCATTTACTATCAAATTGATTAAGCTAATTTTTTTTTTTGAGAAAAAAAATCTTTGAATGCAGAGACTTTAACAATTGCTTTTGTTCAGTAAAAATAGGTTAAGTTTCCAAAATTTAACATATAAGAGAAGTGAGAACCAGTACTAAATCGTATATTCTTTTTCAATATCAAAAACGATGTTTACATGCTTATCACAAATCATGTGGTGTTGCAATAAAATGAAAGTCAACTTTACTGTTATGGCCAAGTTAAAAGATATGTTTAGTCATCGTTAAAGCCAGGTGTGGAATTGCAAAGCTTCTTTTTCCTTGGCAAAGATAATATCGACATGTCAAGTAACTAATGTAATCACTAGAAGTGGCTTCTTTCATCGTTCAATAGGTAAAACACATGCTTGATAACTTATTATTCACCCGACTTAAAAAAGCGTTTTGTGCCTCCGATTTAAGGTCACGCGCTAATTTCAAACCCGATGAGATTTTTGGACCACAATGGCTTCCAAAATGGCTATATATCAAAACAAGGAACTTATTTTGAAGAAAAGCGGTAGATTTTCTAATAAAAGCGGTAGGCAGGAGACAGAGCTAAAAAGCGGTAGCTTTCCGTGTAAATCGGTAGAGTTAACATGTATGATACAGCCTATCATAAGAAATAAGAAAATCAGGAATCCACATTATAAAACACCCCACTTACCCCCACCCTGATGAAATACTGGGTCCCTGCCTCAAGGTCTGGTATGATGTAATCGGTGAAGAAGTCCGAGTTGTTGTATACCAGCTCCCCGACACTGGAGACATTTACGGAGACATACAGCAAGTACCGCTGTAAAACACCGTTCAACTGAGCAGGCTGTGACCAGCGGGCCTCCGTACGGGTATTTCCTACAGATATTTCACCACGTTTGGGTATCACACATAAGAATCATGCATATACAGTTGTCACAAATAATTCAAGTACAGTATGACTGTGACAGCAAACACACTTATAATGAATTCAGGCTTACACCGAAGTTTCAATTCTGCTATAATAAGTTCTAATACATATCCAAAACTTATGAAATAAACAGTTTATAATGAATCAAAATTGTTTGTCCCTGGTACTTTGCTTATAAGCAAGTTTTACTGTAGCTTCTTTGCAAATGTAATACTTAACTTTCTAAAGACATTATATCCCTTTTGATTCTCAGGGAGAAAATATAATCAAATGCCATACCGAGAACCACTAGGGTGGGGGCTTCCATGAATGTGGGAGGGAGCTGGGCGGTGCTCAGGGTAGTTGGTGGTCCGTCTGTACAGCCCACACGGGTACAGGCCCGAACTGTTATCTGGTATCCTGTGTATACCTGAGAAATAGGAAGAATTCCATACAATTGTATTCTGGCCCTGTGGCCATAAAACTTAGACGAGTTCACTTTTGATCTCAGTTTCACTATTCCACGATATGTTCCTTTGATTAAATTGATACTGTACTGAGATCAAAAGTGAGCTTGTCTAACTTTTATGGCCCCGGGGCCTGGTCATTGCTCTGCATTTCAAAAAAACTAATTTTTACTATAGACACAGAAAAAATCCTAACAGGGACTCCTGTTGCTGGTATAGCTTTACCTGTAGTCCTGTGATGTTAAAGGAATAGCCACCCCCAGTGTACACCTTCACACCATCTTTATACACAAAGTAACCTGTCACGATGCCATTGGGCATGCCTGGAGCCTCCCACTTCACTAGCAGGTAAGAGGTGCCTGCTTCTGCCGTTGGAGGAAACACATTTCCCGGTGCTATAAAAAAATTGGAGAGCTTCAGGAAAGTTTTTAAATTAACAACAAAACTTTGTATATGCATAGTTTTAAAAAATATTGGAGTTTTGATAAAAAAATACAACATTTATGTGAATGACTTTGACATGGTGTAGTTATTCTTGCTGGGACAAACTACCTTCTTCAAATGTTGTGACAGCCACTCCCTCGGAACTCTCACTGCACCCCCCTCCAGTACAGATAGCCACCATCACAGTGTAGTTGGTATAGGGGATAGCTGTGGTTATTTTACCTGAAAGCAGATTTCAAGTAAGTCCTTGAGCAAAACAGATTTATTCAATTATCACAGATAAAAGAAAAACAATTTTTGAAATTACTGTTTAAGGATTTTACCTATGAACCTTTTCATGGTAAAAATTTCTTGCCATATTAACCAGTCTATTCATCAGTTATTAAGAGGATTATAACATGGGCTGGATTGCAAAAATTAGGGACCACAAATCATTGTATCACTGCTAAATTGCAAATAAAAGATGGTTTACAATGATGGCAATTCTGATCAAGAAAAGAATAGCCTCACCATTGTAGAT
>CM065923.1:39865000-40319394 GCA_033439105.1 Magallana nippona | reverse complement strand
GGACATATCAGTGAAGATGGTTTCTATGGGAGATAACTCTGGCCTGTCCATGTTGTAAGCCCTCAGTATGTAGTGGGAGAGAAGGCCGGCTGAGGACTTGGGTGGATACCATGAGGCGGAGATCTCAAACCCGCTCAAGACCATTACACTATACGGGGGCCTCACTCCTATCGGGGCTATCAAAATATGGACATCATTACATTTAGCTTTAATAGGCTTTTAGATTGAATGGTTCAGTCACACCATCAGTATGAGAACACACCAGATAAAAAGCTTATGCATTAATCATGTAGAACAAGTAATACCGTATATCCGGTAATTGTCGCGATGATCTAATTTTTGCGATCACTTTTAAATCGCAATATATTGACTACGCAGAAAGTATATCCTGTATAACTTTCTATACGAAACTTTTTAAATCGCAAAAAAATGACTGACGCAAATTTAAAATGTTCCTCATTTTCCTCATTTTCGCAAATTTTGTGACATGCAGAAAAAAACCCGGATGTAAGGTAATAGATTTTTAATGATATGTTTGAGTACCTCCTTCTTTAGTTTTGCCATACACCCATGGACTTAGTCCTGTTCCTGCATCATTACTGGCCAGCACTCTGTACAAGTAGTCTGAAATCAAATCCAAAACTCTTACTGCCATGACTTTCTTCAACATAGCTACATTTCAATCCATTGCAAAAACTGAGGAAGTGATTCTTTCCAGTATCAAAAATTTTTAAGAAAACACATTTAAATAATGATCTTTCTTACCAGAGTAAGGCCGTAAATCTGTGTCCTCAAACTCTCTCTCAGTGCCATTGTACACGTTTCCCACAATATCGTGTTTACAGTTGTCATCTGGCAGGTTGAAGGGGGTACATCCATCCATGTTGACATTCTCCAACTTCTCTAGATGCTCGATCACATTAAGTGGGTAATTCATGTAGTAAGGATAATATACAGTGGCCACTATGTTTGAAATGCATCCTCCAAAACCTGAGACACATAAATAAAAAAAAAATTTTGATAGGTGAAGTGTGTGCAATGACCATGATGTCATTATTGTGTACATGTAGTCCCAAAGAAATGCTCTGCTAGAAATATAGTTTATTTATAAATTTAGATTATTACAAGAATTTAAAGCTTTCCCTCATGGTTGGCACCTGTTGTCAAATAATGTCCATAGCTACATAATATTGAAATTCAATTGTCAAAAACAAATTTATTATTCACTTAATAATTTTGTCAGTAAAAATCAATGCTGAAAGGCTTTTTCTGTCTCAATGAAAGAAAAAGTGAGAAAGCTCACATACCCAATGCTCCCCCATAACTTAACAATGCTGCACATAATGAATGGCAAGGTATGCATAAAATACACAAAATTATTTGATTAAGAGCATAACTCACAAATAATCATCAGCTAAAAAATTTCTGCAAATACTGTAAACGTGGTTATATACACGTGGGGGAATATTACACTAGTTATGCGGTAAGCTTTTTAATACCCCCGCACATATGGTAAAATATTAAAAACGTGTGTGGTAAATCACGTCTCTGCATATTTAATACCCACACATATTGTTTGACTCCAGAAAATGCATACTTTACCACCAGCGTAAATAACCACTTTTACAGTATGCACAACTATTTCTTTGTCTTTAAATAATCTAAAAAAAAATTCAAAGTTTAAAAGGGCCGAAATTCCCAGAAAAATAATGGAATTTTCTTGTAATATGCACATCTTCACATTGTGTCCTAAATGTCTAAAGTCTCACCAAATTCCATGCAATGATTTAAGAGTTGTGCTTACAAAAAATAGGACTGACAGACAGATGGACTGTTCAAGAACATTATACCCTGGCAACCTTGTTGCATGGGGTATAATTAAACAAATAGAAACTGTAAAATTTCTCTTTCTGTCTTTTTACAAACCGTCTACTGGGAGGTTGAGGTTATGCCGTGTTATAAAGTTCCTTGCGTCTGACATTTCAGGAACTCCTCCCATGTACAGTTCCCCAGACGTAGACACCTTGACAATATGTGAGGAATTCCCAGAAGTCTCTGTTCCATGACCCTCAACATCAATGGTAGCCTTTTGACCTTCCTTCTGTAGAGTGACCCGGTACCAGTTCCCATCACAGAGTTGAAGGTCAGGTCTCTGGAAGGTCACACTACCAGTGGCAATTCCAT
Source organism: Magallana nippona (assembly GCA_033439105.1). Lineage (NCBI taxonomy): Eukaryota > Metazoa > Mollusca > Bivalvia > Ostreida > Ostreidae > Magallana > Magallana nippona. The sequence continues at coordinate 40,317,210 of CM065923.1, read as the reverse complement.
TGGAAAATTCAAAATATATGCTGTTATGAATAAGTCCTACATAAAAGTATATTCCCTCTCCTCCAAAACCAAAGAAAAGCATGCCAGAGGCGAGGTCTGTTCTAAAGTTGAATTTTAGAGTTGTTTTATCATTCATCTGCCAGACTGAACTTGATAAAGACAAGTAACCTATAATAAAAAGATGTCAACAATTTGAAATGTATTTTCAATAGACATTGTGTGCAATGAGCATGTCCCTACGCCAGCTGATACTGAAAAATCACGTCAGTGCATAAAATATTTCTTTTTATACATCAACCCACTCATAATATCAGCGATAATAAATTTTCTCCCAACACCAGTCAAAATTTTTTATCACAAGCAAGCATTGTTTTACCTTGTCCCATAAAATGAATGCCAGACTCAAGATTTGTAGGACACCCCTCCCAGTTCAGAAAGGTCAGCTCATTGGCCTGAGCCTTGGCCCAGTCCAGTGTCTTCCACACCTCCTTGGGATACATCTGCTGCAGTATTTGGATGTCCTTGATACAACCTTGGAATGACTGTCTGATCACTTTCACGCGGGGGTCAGTGCTTGCATTTTCGCGGCGGATGACATAGTCATGAGGGAGACCTCCCACGTACACCCCAGTGCTTGGACCAATAACTGTACCGTGAGGGCCATCCCCTGACGTACATCGGCTGGTTTTTATCCCTGTTAAATTAATCATCAATATTTGTTTCAATTTTGCTATATCTTTTGGGGCATAAGAAGTTTAAAATTTGTTTGGTAGTTTTTTTGTTTTTTTCATAGCAGTTTCATATTTCGCAACTGTATTTTTATGGAAATTTCATATTTATTACAGGTAGGTATATATTTTTATAAAAATTCTATATTGATGAACTTCTAAAATGATCATTGACTTACAATGATTTGGTGAATTAAATTCAATCATATCAAACTTCACATGCAGGTACTATTTAATTCATGCAGACATGCACATGCATCATGCATATCTTATGTTTTATGATGTCATTGATATTCACCTTTTGATTTCCTATCACAATATTGCCATTCATGAATTTTTATTGACAGCCGACATATGACACATGTAGGCTGCACAATAATTCTTAAGTTTGCAAGTAAGAACTATGTTGCATATACATGAACTATATTGAAATATAGCAAGTGCAGGGGAATAGAAAGGATCATGTCTATGATTATATGGTAAGGTACCAGTCATTAGCACATTAAGCAATGAAAGTGCTTCTTACCTGTACAGCTCCAACAAAGCATTCATTTTATAATTTGTACAGAATCTGGTTTTGAAAGGTATTGCAGGAGAAAGGTAAATGTGTATAAAAGCAGGAAGTTGAGCATTGCATTGCCTCTTCTCTCTTTATCTTTCTACCTTTTTATTTCTTTATTTCTCTTTCAGAAGAGAAACCTCCCATCTCTCTCTCTCTCTCTCTCTCTCTCTCTCTCTCTCTCTCTCAAGCAGAGTTAAAAACAATATCTTGGAACTCAATATGCACAATATACATGTAGGAAAAGTAACAAGTAACAAATTCTTTGACTGGAATCTTGTGTAAACTTGCATGTGGAATATGTGCATAATAAGATGACCAGAGCTAGAATACCATAAAAGGAAAGACTTCCAAGAAATCAGAAAGAAAGAACCTCATTGATGGTCAAACCTTTCCAGATAGAATCAATAGAGATGTAGGCTGTTCGTTCATCACGCGTGGCAACCAACTCATGCCAGCGGTAGTCGTTGTACAGAAGACCTTCGTCATTGGTGGGCGTCACCGTGGAAACACAATCTGTCACAAACAGTGCACCAATCAGAAACCAAGTGAACACTCTGGTCTTGTTTAGAGAGATCTAGGTGGAAAATGTGGAAACTGGGAATCTCTTCCATATGTTACCATTTCATAATTGATAACCTTAGTTAAGTCAACTATTTTTCATAGACGGGAAGAAACTTAACATATCTAATTAGAGAAAAAAAATTATCTTCTTTAGAGGTCAGGATTTCTTTTTCTTCTCAAGGTGGAATAACACACCTGGAAAAAGTCACTCAATTAACAGTAAATTATTTGATTATGAAAGATATAATGATAAATAAACTGTACATATGTCAAATAAGCGAAAAATTAGCAGTTTGGGCGTAAAAAATGATTATCTAAAAAATTTAATTCAGTAAGTAACAACAAAAGCCCCTGCGGGATACGAACTTGTGATGTACAGATCACAAGCCCGACACTTTATCCACTCGGCTATGGAGTAAGTTATATGTTGCCTCGATAAAATCCTTTCAATAAGACACAATGTCTTTCCGATCAGAGGTCAGCCATTTTGTGATGATGTGTTATTCCACGTTAAATGGGTCACTGATGTTTCATAACTTGACCATCGATCACTCTTGATATTCATGTGATCACTGTTTTGACAAAAAAATGTCCCAGTTTTCACATGGAGTCCTTGATGCCAGATAGGCAGCAACAAGTCACATGCATTAGAGAGATACATATATCTCTGCATTGTTTATAATTGTTTACATGCTAAGAATAAATGGAATCAAAATAAGACCCAATTTCTCTTTTTTTTTCTAGAGATATTAACCCACCCTTTTATGAGTCTCCATTTATTCTTGCTAGACTAAAATCACACCATCAAACACTGCTTTGAAAACTACATGCTGCCAAACCGTGCTTCACACTTCACCCTTGGCCTGACCTTTGAACTGGTCTACCTCTATTCTTGCCAGCTCATTATCTCGTAATACGATCAGACTATGCCACTGATCGTCAGTATAAGAGCGGTCATTATCAGCAAACGAATTAACCTCCACAATGCTGGGACAATCTGTCACAACAGGAAGTTGGAACTGAAACTTTTATCATTCTACAGAACCTACTTCATGTACATATAATCATTCTTAAATTACATAGTATAACATTCCATATGTAACCAAATAACAACCCTAGTCCTGTTATTCTTCAGCTTCCAAAATGGCAATCTTAGTCTTATTTTTTTTCTATCACGATTTTTATATGTTATACGTATTTTCTGCATATTGAGTTTTATCATGTTAATTCCAAAGTAAGTACATTTTTTCGTTGATGATTTTCAACGCATTTTTTGCAATTGGATTTTTTTTAAAAATACATTTTATGTACAGTACGTTACCATATTTTTGCCAAGAAACAGTCTAAAACATAATGACTGCGTACAGAAAAAATAATTATGTTACTAACTGCATCATGTGCTTACATAATCAGTTAAAAGTTCTGTCATCCTTTTTATTAAAACACTATAGAGTTATATGATAACTACATATGTAACACCCACCCTGAGGATCAAATATAAACAATGGTCTACCAGACTTGAACTGAAGAACCAGAAACTCCTCTTGGCGACCAGATGATGCAGCAAACAACAGCAGGCCATTTCTCTGCCGCGTCTTAAACTTCAGCCGAATCCCTGTCAAAATGGAATTTTTACATTCATATTAGTTCACTATTCACAATTTAAAACCTTTTGTGGACAAATTGAAGAGTTATTTTAGCATTAAATTAATTTGACCTTGAAAATGACCTTGAACTTTACTTTAGCCAGATAATTTTTACTTTGAAATCTACAATCACCAAACCCAAGTGAAATGAAAACCGTAAGTTCTCGACAGAAATGACAAAAAGAAAACTCCACAATACTGCATCTCTAATATATCAAAGTCCAAGAATAAGAGTGCTGTGACCTGTGACCCAATCGATACTCACCAGTATAGGCTACACTGGGTGGAATAATATCCGGTGGGAAGAGGTAGTACCCTCCCCCTGGGAATCTGGTGCCCTGCACCACCAAAGGAGGGTAGTTCAAGGAAGGGACTGTTTTCTCCACCGAGTACAAAGGAGCAGGTCCATTGAGGCTCGCTGGTTCTTCCCAAGTCAAACGAATCATGCTGGAGTTCAGACTGAAGAACTTGGGCTTATACAGGCCAGCTGGGACTGAAATGTACAAAAATTTAAAATTAAATTCAAAAAGAGATTGCAATGCAGCTCTCAACCCTTATACCCATATAATCCAACAAAGAAAAGATTTTGTTGTTTAACATAATTGGTTTTTTTTTAAGGATACATTTGATTTCACAAAAAAGGGAGATAAATGTGAACAGACCATCTTCCTGAGTTGTTCCGTATGTCTGTGAAGAGTTCACACACCCCTCAGAGTTACACACTCCCAGTTTGAATGTGTAGTTCTGGTACGGTTCTAGATCCCCTATCATGTGTGTACGAGATGCTCCACCAGAGACGCTGACCAACTGGAAAAAAATAAACATATCTTATATACCGGTAATTGAAGAAATAAATATAGTACCAAATGATTTATTTAGTTGTACAATCTGTTTAAGCAAGATCTTTCTAATTTCTTATTTTATCATGTTACTTCCATATATCCAGGTGTATTTTTCAATTGCTACAAATTTGCAAAAATGCAGTAAATCTACGGTAGATCTTCCTTTATTTTATATAAATGTGCAAGTTATTTTTGCGATTAATAAAAAATAGTTTTATTGGCGGACAATCATAGAAATAATTTCTGAAAGTTTTATTTTTTGTGATGAAATTGTGATCATGAAAACTGTGAAAAATAGATCACAAAAACTATTAAATAAAGTCGAAAGGGGCAACAATTTTAGCAGGTAAAATGCTTCCTAAAAATAAAACTCTTACCTTCCACAGGTATGGAGGGGCATATGGGTTTGCGTTAAGGTCATTCTTGGCATAGAAATAGACCCTGTAAGTGGTGATGATCCCCCGGGCCTGGTCCTCAGTAGGGGGTTTCCACTGTAGCTCCAGCTGGGAGTGACTGACAGGATAGACCATAGGGGTGGGGGTAGAGAGAGGTGGGGCTTCTCCAGTTCTCTGTGACACCCAGGGACTGGCTGTCTTTCCAATGTCATTCTCTGCCAAAACCTTTAGAAAATTCAGTTTTCATTTGGGTTTTTTATATTAAGTGTATGTTTTTGTTGACCATTTAACCAAACTCATTCACAAAAATATGAGCTTGATAATTCTACATGTAGATATGTGTCATTAATATTACGCTTTGTTTAGGAAAAAATGCTGCACAGCAATAATATACAGACTAAAATAAATTATTTATTTTATTTTATTTTATTTTATTATAGCGAACGACTAGGAAATACAAGGAAGACACATCTTCTGGCAGCTGGTCCCTGGAGAAATTACAGACATTGCTGAACTGAATTCTATATTATCTATTGCAAGAACTGTAAAATAAAGTTGGGACAGAAAGAGAATGGGCATACATCAATTATTTAACAAACTTCTAGACAGAATCCAAGCTTCTTTATCATTGGGCAATATTTGATGCAAGCTCATCATCAAAAAAGTACTAAATGTTACAATGAATCGATAAAGAATTTTTACTGTAAACCAACTTTTATTTGTGACAACTTTATATTGCGATATACCAGATTTATACAGAAAACTGGCTTGTGTCAACAAAATTTGGCAACTAAGACTTTGTACATACCACATATTCAACAATAAATGGTACATTAAACGATGACAAGTTCCTGGCAAGAAATATTTGCAATGATAAGGATCTAACAAAACCTGCAACATTTTCTTGCTATTGAAGAAAGTTTAAGGTTCTTAAACTATGAATAAATGAGAAAAATCACTTTCTTTTGATCTAAATCTACATAAGTGTTTAAATAGCACTATGTTTCTGTACCTGAAACTCATACACTGTGTAAGGTTCCAGACCCTGCACTAGAAATTCTGTAACTGGTGGAGGCAAGGCAGTTTCCTGTGGGGACAGAGTTGGGCGGGGATTATACTGTCCACTCGGGTGAAAGATTCTCATCTGTGTTGGATTTCTAGTTCCATCTTTCTTTAGTGCACCTCTTATCCACAGCTCGTAGAATATAATAATTCCTAGTGAGCAAAGGAACAAATATAAAATTAATATGTATCACCTAATTAAAAGTTGTTTATAGTTATTATTATTTATTGATATTGAATTACTGGTAGGCTTGCACAGACTTTTTGTGAACTTATAATAATAAATTTTGACAATTACCATTGCTCTGAGCAGGTGGTTTCCATGTAACATTTAATTTTGAGGAAGACACAGTGGCAACTGTTGGTGGTGCCATTCCTGTGGGTAGAGCAGACTTAGTGCTGAAGATGAGGGGCCAGCTGTCCAGGCACCCTCCCTCACTACATGTCACCACATACACTGTGTAGTTTGTGAATGGAACCAGGCCCGTGATCTCAGTCTTATTATTAATCCCTGTCCAGTGTTGTTGCCGCACTGTGGGCTGACTGGGTTTCAGTGTCACCAGGCTGAAGTTTGCGAGAGGTCCATTTAATTTTGCAGGAAAGATCCAGGCAAACCTGGCTGATGTCGACTGGATATCGCTGACGGTCATGTAGACGATTCCCGTGGGTGGTCCTGGTAAGGTCATGAAGGTCACAGGAGAACTACGGGTAGATCCAAAGTCATTGTTGGCCTCCACGATGTAGGTGTATCTTGTGTATGGTGACAGCCCTGAGTCTTGATATGTCATGTCTATCAGAGACAGAGAGTTGGACATAGTTAATTAATAGCAGATAGGGGGTTACCAAAAAAATCAGATTTTTGCTACAGACAAGCATATTCTATCATAGATGCTGACATGACCTGATCAAACATAGGCAAAGTATGCTGACAAAAATATCAAAGAAAAATGCAGAATTACAAAAATCTAGATGGAGAGAAGATTTATTCAAGGCGCATAGAAAATTTATTAATTAGAGGTACTGGTAAATGGTACAATTTATGCCAGTTAAAGGATAAGTTCTGAAGTTTTACTCACTTGAAGAGTTGTCAGTGAAAATTAGGGTTCCGTTTCTGAACAGTCTGTATTCTTTGATAACACCATTAGGGTAGTCAGGTTCCTTCCACTTCAGCCACAGTTCAGTGGAGCTGTTCTGGCGGTGCTGTGGTGGTGGCTGTTGATCTGGTTCTAACATTTCAACACAATAGTATTGTAGTAGTTTGATCTTTTTTGATATATTTTGACTTCGCGTTGTGTTTTTACATAATATTTCACCCAGATAATTTTGAGTCCGCCTGTTAAGGCTATTAACAAGAAGAAAAACAGAAGAATTTGATAAGTTGAAAATATAATTTATTCGTAATTAAATAATAATTAATTACGATGAGGAGCTAGTGTACCTTAGTGACCAAAATAAATAACGAAAAATTAAAGAACAACAAAAAATTAATTTCCCAAAATAAATATGGAATTTGAGTCAACTTAAAATTGCCACAAGGAGGGCGACTTCGTACCTTGATGCAAGGTTCAGTGAAGAAGCCCCGCGCACAAATGTGCTCGGGTTTATATACTTGTTAAACAATAGTGAACACTTTTAACAGAATTGGCCAATAAGAATTTACGTTTTATAATAGATGAAAGAGAAAATGAATAACGAACCCGATGAATTTGGAAATAATTTAAGTAGGTACTACTACAGTATAAACAACCGACTTTGAATAGTCCAAATAGAGCAGCATAATATAAGAGAAGTTTCAATTGTGTTTTTTTTTTTCCTTTCTAGACTGTATATGCAGTACTTTTACAAAAAACTTCATTTATACATAACATTTACCACCTTAATTATCAAGAATCAACACTAAGACTTGTGAGACTAACCTTTACTGCATCCGTACGGGTTTTTGCTGCTGAGATAGCTGGCTCCCAGGATACACATGTCACATCTCCGACCCTCGACAAACAGTTTACAGAAACAGTTTCCTGTGAGGGCGTTACAGGTCAGGTTCATGCTCCCGGCCATCTCACAGTCACAGGCAGTACACCTGTCAAACAGTTTATGGTGCTGGACGTTCATTTTATGCACTGAATATACTTAATTAACATTCAAAATATATGACAGATATTTGTTTAGGCAAACAGCGAAAGCTTGGATATCAATCCTTTTTTTATGCTTTTAGCTTTTTTTTTCATTTTAAATTACCAGGTAAGTAGTATCTAGTCAAAGAAGAATTCTTTAAAATTCTATTAATGATTTTCTCACAATTGAGTGTGAAATGAAGTACAAATTAAACAATAATTATACAGGTAGAATATTTATGAATTTGAAAAGTCATGATTGTCATTTTCAAATACTTAATCATTCATCCGTTTAAAAGGAAAAAAATTAATAAGATTCTAAAAAATGTAACTATCAGCTTAGTTGGATATTCAAAGTTCATATCTGCTAATATTATTGCAAGGCAAAAATAAAATCATGAAAATCTGACGCAATTGTTTATGGACATAACTAATTATTGCAAGTAAAAAATATTCATGAAAATTTTGACACAATTCTTGGAGGACATACATTCCATCTCTCTCACTTAAGCTGAAGAATCCCTCCTGGCACTCGTCACAGTTTAGACCGGTGAACCCCTGCTTGCACTGACACTGTCCAGTCAGTGTGTCACATAGCGACCCTGTAATGGGCAGGGAACCCGTGTCGTTACATCCACATTTCTGACAACCCCCGCCCGGCTCCAGGCGAGTGAAATATCCTGGTGAATAGAAAAGTAGCCTGTCTAAATGGGGCAAACACCCTTTTGGCCAATTTTTCAAAATTATTCTTGTATTGATAATGAACCAAATTGACCTTGGGTCAGGGTCATAAATCGCATGTATTAGATATATTTCACTGAGTTTATGTGCGACCTTGATAATAGCCAACAAGAGCTTCTGATCATTCTCTACAACAAGGTATTGGACCACACAGATAGTAAGATACATGTATAAGTAACAGTGGTATGTGACCTTCACCTTCTTCATTAACCTTGATTCATTATCATGATACAATCAAAGGTAATGAAATGGTTTTATCAAAATGACAGAGTAATAATACAGACCTAATTTACCCTCCACCTTCCATCTAACTTTGTTTGCAAGGAGTATGATGATATGAACATCTGAATATTAATAACAATACACTGCATGGGCTACTTAAGTTACTTTTAAAGCTCTATAGTTTTGTATTAAATGCTTCTTGAAATTAACATCAACAAGAAGATTTAGTGGGAATCACTTTTTTGAAATCATTTCAAAATATTAATCCTAATTCTATAAGCTGTACAGTCACTTAAAGATTTAACTTTTAAGCACTCTGTGTGCACTCAAAATATCACAAGTCCTTGTGTGTCAAATTGGAGAGCCACCTATTGATTTTAATTCTTCTGTTTTCTGACTTAAAAATTCACTGATCAGATTGATGGATATCACCTAGCTCATAGCATACAAACAAGTTAAATGATCAACAGGTCTTAAACCATAAACTGCCAGGCATTACAAAAATAAAGATCTAATTACTGTACCTTGTGCACAGTTATCACATCGTCGTCCCACTCTGTTGGCCAGACAGGAGCAGTCTCCCGAGTTCTGGTCACATGACAAGTCATCCGGTTGACTGACATTACCTCCCTTGGTCCCCGATGGATCACAGTTACAAGGCTCACAGCCGTCTGTGTTGTTTATACTTAGTCCAAATGTATTCCCACTGCACTGGTTACAGCTCGTCCCTACCACATTCTTCTTACACAAGCATTTCCCCGTCTCTCTGTCACACACTGTTGAACTATTGATTGTTCCCGCCAATTCACATATACACTTCTGACATCCCATCGAGGCGGACATTCCAAACCCAAAACTGCCTTCTTTGCAATCATCACAGGCCAGTCCCTGTACGTTTTTCTTACACACACACTGTCCTGTTGTCTTGTCGCACACCGTTCCTTGAATCGTTCCCAGAGAGCTACAGTTGCACTTTACGCAGCCTTGGTCAAAGTTCTGGAAGCTGTCGATACACTCATCACAACGGCGACCCGTGACCCGGTCCTTGCACTGACACTGACCTGACACAGGGTCACAGAACTGAGAGGTCGACCCCTGGGGGTTACACTCACATGGAGAACACCCCAGGGGGTTGTCAGATGTCAAGTTGAAGTAACCATGCATACAGTCTGCACATTTGGCTCCTTTAAATTACAAAAGATTTAATTCACAAATGTATAATATATTGATACATGTATCAAAAAAAGATCTTAACATATTCTGTATGCAATAATTTAATCAAATTTTCTTATTACAAACAAAATTTTAATTCACAATACTATCTAGGTCTTCATGTCACTCAGATATTTACTTTTAATTAAATAATTTTAAGGCATTTTATTTTCCTTTTTTCATACCTCTTGTGTTCTGTTTGCAGTTACAGGTGCCTGTTTTGGAATCACACGACACATCTCCATTGACTGTGCCCTTAGTGATACAGGAACAGTTCTCGCATCCATCGGGGTTAGAAGCCAGGAGATTGTAAAACCCGGGTCGGCATATGTCACACTGTCGCCCGCCTGTGTTGGCCTTGCACTGACATTGACCCCCATCCTATATAATCAAGATAAAATGTTCACAATGCAATTCTTCTTCCTGTAAATCTTCATGTAATTTTTTCCAAATAAACTGCTCTTACACATTTAAGAAGTATTTGATGATTGAAGCAAACACCAAATTCACTAACCTTGACACAATCGAGTTCATCACCTTTGACCCCAGCCTCACTACATTGGCATGGGACACAGACATTAGGGTCATATTTACTCTTTCCTATTGGTCTGAAGTACAAGAGAATGCAGGTCTCACAGAACTGACCAGCAGTAAAGTCTTGACAGCTCTCACACACTCCCCCACCCCCAAGGTCATGGTCATCAGGAAATAGGTCAAGGCTGGCATTGTAGACACAGCTGCTGGAGTGGTTGTGACATTCACATGGCTTACAGTTGTAGGAGTTGACCAGATCACCGTCAAGGTAAGGTTTGTTGTTGTACAGGGGCTGGCATTCTTCACACTACAGAAAAAAGGTGGGTGGTTGGTTGTGGAGGGTATTTATGGTGGTAATTTGCGGATGTGTCTCACAAAATGTAGGTGAGATGGCTGGCATGTAAAAGTACAAACATTAAGTTATTCAGGTGATGGATTAGTAGTAACTACCTAGTATAAATGAAATCAGTGAGTTAAGAACAAAGTCAACCATAAATTTCTGACAATATGGGACCCCACCTTCTTTCCTTGGGTGAAACTCTCCGGGAGACAGTTACATGCATAGGGCCTCGTGTGACTGTCACATGTGTAGGCGTGGCCATGGCAGTTACATCTACAAATCAGATAATACATTTGTACTCTTCTAAAGTAGAAAAAAAATTACTAGAAATTCTTCATTGAGTGTGTGACGGTCAGACCGGTTCGAATACCGGTGTCATATAATATTTTTATACCACAAAATATTGAACCCGGGTTCAATATATTATGCGATATTATGAACCCAGGTTCAATATATCGCTGCGTAATATTGAACCCCCTTATAAAATATTGAACTCCGGGTTCAATATTTTATGGCCATGATATATTGAACCCCCCCTTCAATTTTTATTGCTATTGGAGAGGGGGTTCAAAATATTATGGCTGCGATATTTTGACCCCCCCCCCACCTCTGTTTTTCAGTGCTATTGGAGAGGGGGTTCAAAATATTATGGCCGCGATATATTGAACCCCCCTCCTATTTCCAATTCCCTTTGGAGAGGGGGTTCAGTATATTATGGCCCCGATATTGAACCCCCCTCTAATTTTATAGAGGGGAGTTCAAAATATCGCAGCCATAATATTTTGAACCCCCTCTCCAGTGGGAATTGGAAATAGTAGGGGGGTTCAATATATCGCGGCCATAATGTTTTGAACCCCCTCTCCAATGGGAATTGGAAATAGGAAGGGGGTTCAATATATTGCAGCCATAATATTTTGAACCCCCTCTCCAATAGCACTGAAAAATAAAGGGGGGTTCAAAACATCACAGCCATAATATTTTGAACCCCCTCTCCAATGGGAATTGGAAATAGTAGGGGGGTTCAATATATCGTGGCCATAATATTTTGAACCCCCTCTCCAAAAGCACTGAAAAACAGAGGGGGGTTCAAAATATTGCAGCCATAATATTTTGAACCCCCTCTTCAATGGGAATTGGAAATAGGAAGGGGGTTCAATATATCGCGGTCATAATATTTTGAACCCCCTCTCCAATAGCAGTGAAAATTAGAGGAGGGTTCAAAATATCACAGCCATAATATTTTGAACCCGGGGTTCAATATTTTATGGGGGGGTTCAATATATCGCAGCGATATTTTGAACCCGAGTTCAATATTTCGCCGGGTTCAAAATATTATATGACACCGGCGCCAGATAGCTCAGTTGGTAGAGCACCTGACTAGAGATTCAGGGGGCCAGGGTTCGAATCCCGGTCTGGTCCGTCATTATTTCTCCCATCCTGTTACATTTGGTGCAGTGCCAACCCCTGGAACTGACAGTTTAACTCCTGCCAGGGGAAGAGCCTGGTGTGATCTTCGAGGGCGAAGATCATTTAAGGGGGGAGGAATGTGACGGTCAGACCGGTTCGAATACCGGCGCCAGATAGCTCAGTTGGTAGAGCACCTGACTAGAGATTCAGGGGGCCAAGGTTCGAATCCCGGTCTGGTCGGTCATTATTTCTCCCATCCCGTTACAAGTGAATCACTTTAAAAGTGTCTAAATTACAACTTTTGATACAAATTACACCAACCTTCCATTGACAATAAACTCGTATACTCCAAAGTACTCATGTCTGAGATTGGTCACAAGTTGATGGTCCTGCATTCTGATGCGAACTTTTGAGGCTCTCACAAATTTCTTCAGCTTTGGTGTTCCATAAAAGTCATCCATCCCAGGCCTCAGTACTGGTTCAGCAGCCAGGAGACTGAATGTTATGTTTCCCTTTGAGTAATGGGTATTATCAGCATCTCTAAAATTGAAAGTTAAACTGCAAATTTATATAAGAACACAACTGGTATTCATCAAGGCGATAATAAGATGATAATACAACTCACCAAAAGACACTCATATGTCAACAGATTGATCTGTACGAAAGTAAGGTAAAATTTGTTGATGCTACTAGTCAACGAACAAAGCTCCATCCATATTATTCCCCATGCAATGCAACTTTATATATACTGCCTTTCAGAACAGGACTGGGCCCCATTTACCCACATTACAAAACATACAGCAAGATATCTCTGAATGATAGAAAATGATTCAACTGACCTTTTGAACCGCAGACAGTTGACAGAGTCAGGTTGGGGGAGTGGGCCGTCATCCGTCTGTCCGTAGTAACTCTGACAGTCTGTTGCATACATCTGCCACGCCTCCCAGCTCCCATCAATCTCCCTAGAAATCAGGACAGCCCTGGGCAGAGGACTGTAGAACTGCAGATTCAGGAAAAACACCTGAAAAATAGGGATGAATAAATAAGTATACTGCCATGATGTGGATAGAGGAAAATACAGTTCTATCATAGATGTAATTATTAATTGGAATCATGTATTTTCCATTTTATCATGACTCCAACATTTTGCCAGATTTTATAAATGTTTAATCAGGGTTTTTTCTCAATTAATGCATAAAAATGTTGAAAATGATAGCTAATGCAAACTTATCTGTTAACAGCAATATACCAGCTAGTATGCAATTAACAGTTGGCAATTAGTGTTAATCTTCTAGACAAATCAATGATCTTAATTTATTTGTAATTACCTGGTAATTGATACAATTATAATTTCAGTTTTGAGTAATCATTAGAGGAGCTCAGTGATAATTAAAACAACTTAATTACATGTTATTGATACCTTCACTATATACATACAGAACGGTTAGAAATCTCAGTCAACATGTGAGTTAGCTCCCCTTAACTCTACCAGTAAAGTTGCCCTGGACCCCATTGAAGAATTACCTGAAAATCATCCTGCAGATCAATCGTGAGTTCAATGTTATTTTGGAATTGAGAAATCCAGTACGTGTTGCTGTCTCCGTCATTGACAAACTCGAGATTGTGAGCCTCTGAGTTGAGTCTGAGTACTGCGTCATTGTCCGCGTCATCGACCCCATTAGCAATACAGTAGTGCTCCAGCTGAGGTTTGATGCGGGGGTGGGAGGCTTGACAACGACACTCAGTCTGAACTCTGACCCCAGGCAAGGTACCACTGTACAGTTCTTGAATCTCCCTTAAAATTTTCAAAGAGTTATAAGTATAATATGATATTAATAACATGGTTTGGTAAGGAATTTAATATTTCAATTTTGTAGACTGTTTCTTTAATAATAAGTTTGTTGACAAATGTAGGTAAACAATATCAGAAAGTGTACTTATAACATAATAAGATAAAGCTGAACATGTACATGTACTATTGAAATCTCTTGGACTTGGACTGAAAAATATAGCTTCGATAGAAACTCAAGAACACTTTAAAAAAAAAAGGATTTGAAACAGAGTTTTACAAATTACCTATTAGTCAATGTCTCAGCAAAAAACTTGAAATCCTGAAGTCGTCCAAGAAACTGATTTGCTCCTGAAATTATCATTATTCAATTTCATGTTTTATGTATTTTCAGACTGATACATGAACGGGTAATTAATTCATTTATTAAATGCAAGAAAATTAATTTTTATACATGTACCTATAAAGAAGAAAAGAATCGCAATGTGTAATACTTCCTTTTTTGTTACTGTAAATTCCTTATTTTACATGAGTGCTTAATTCCACATTTCTGTGGTTTTGTATCAAATCGTGAGAATATAAAATCATGAGCACCGATTTTTTGTTATAATGTTATATACACTTGTAGTTTAAAATTTTCAAAAAAATAAAAGCGAGGTTTAAAATTGAAGGGATGCTTCTTGCGATTTTACATGGATATTAATTCATTGCACTAAATGAGGAATCTACAGTATCAATATAAATGTTGAACCTGTGATACTTTGTCCAATTCTACTTTGACCCTGAATGCTGTCCTTGACCGGGCTACCAAGGACAAAGGTCTCTACAGGTAAAAAGCCAGGCTGAACTCCATTAATGTAAAAACTCAAACTGGTCTTATACACCTGGAAAATGTAAATAAACTATTAATTTCTTTATCTATCACAAAATATGTGAAAATTTGAAATAAAGTGTTATTATGTCTAGTGGTGCCATAGATATGCAATATTCATGATAACATGTTTGAAAATCCTATTACTTGTGAATCTAAAACTAGACACCTACATGTAAAAAAGTTTCCAAGATTAAAAGATGATTTCACCTAAATATCTATTAAATTGAAACATTTAAATGTCATACGATAAAAAGGTGAAGTGAAAAAATGTCAAGTAGCCAATACTAAAATCTATAAAAATAAAAATGAATATTAGGAGTTTGCTGTGAAAGCTGTTGTCCTCAGTTTAATAATGCGGCTAAGTCTTGTTGATATGCCACTATAGTTGTTTGAACAACTTTCAACAGAACGATAACACCCATTTACTCTCAAGGGTAAAATGGCATAACAAACATAAAACTGCAAACAGAGAAGGAAAACAGAGATAGGTAAATAGATGTAGTCTCCAATGAATGTTTTAATAACAACTAGAAGTAGTTTAGTTACAAAAATTAATGTTAGTCAGAAAAGAGTGATCGCATTTCAATGATAAATGGAATACCCAAACATTATGATAGGTTTTGTGTGCATACACTGTCCAAACAGTTGCAATCTTGATGGAATACCTGTATAGCCAGGTGGGTCCATGATTTCTGAGGTATTTTCTCGCTACAGGTCACTGAGGCAACAGGTGTTTGACCCCTGTAGACCAGGGTCAGCTGGGAATTAGCCAAGATAATTTCCAAGACCAGCTCTTCATTGTCCGAGACTTTCTGGAAGATCGTCCTACAGGAAAATATATACAGTCGTTAATGTTTATATTGTAGGTTTGTCACTCTTACAACTAATAACTACTGTAGATTCCTTATTTTACACAAGTACTTAATTCCGCGATCCCACTGTTTTGTATTAAATTGTGAGAATATAAAATCGGGAATGCGGAAGTTTAACCCTACTCTCTTATAGTTCTAAACTCTCAAAAATAAAAGCGAGATTTTAAAATGCAGGGGGGGGCTTCTCGCGAATTTATGCGGATAATTAAATCCTTGCATTTAATTAGGAATCTATAGTATCCCCTTTTATGCATGGTGTATCTCTTTTTGCATGCTTTTATATCTAAAAATCTGTAGTGGAGGCAAAGTTAGTTTGGTAATAGTATAAAATCTGCTATGTCTTCATCATCAACTTTTAAATTCCATAGCTTTCTTTCATCATCAAAATGAAACTGGGAAATACAGTTCCCTTGAAATGGGTAAAACAAATATCTTAAGTGAATTTATAAGAGTTTGTGAAAATAAATTTGAGTGAATTATCTTTTATACTTTTGCATATATACCGAGAAAGTTCATGAAGAATTCCATCCTTTTCCAACTGACAGTGACACAATCATAGATGATTTATTTGCTTTAAAGTAGAGCTATCAAATCTTGTATGGTAATTACGGCTGTTTGAACGTTAGAAGTTTTACACACTGGTCAATATTTCAGATGTTTTGTTGAAAAAATAACAACAAAACAGAATCAATAATGTGAGCTTAGGAAGCTGATTCAGACACATTACAAACTGTTTAATATGTCAATATAGGATCCTGAGTTACCTCTATATTTCAAAACCCTTAGTCAACCATGTATAATTAATAACAGGATACTACTGGACATCCATACAAGTAAGTGAATTTTTCTGTGGTAATAAACAGTATCATAATAGAGTATTGATCCAATTCAGTAGTTTCTTTCTTTAAGGTTTTCATGTATTATTCATAGAATGGACATGCAATCAATATATTTCTGATGGTGAAGTTTTTAACAAGGTAAAGAAAACTTCCATGGCAAAAAACTCCAGGAATCAGGCTCTTCATATTGTACAAGTTTCATATCATGCTGTTATATAATTAAATCTACATGTACATTAAATCCTGTAAAACGACATGCCTCAAATTAATCACTCAAACAGTCTGCAGCTGGGATATATGGGGTAAATGGGAAGTGGGCTAAGGGGAAAGTGAACCAGTCCCCCTTTTCTCCTTTTATCTTTTTTTCTTTTTTTTGGGGGGGGGGGGGGGGGGCAGCTAACTTCTTCTAATTTCTTTAGAGAGATTGTTTAAGTAATAAGGAATCATTCTTTGAGTATTATCAGAGACATAAATAACTCTGGTATTATGAGGTGATAATTTTGGTTGGGGCGTGATCAAATCCAAATAAAGCCCTTCGGGCTTTATGATAGATTTGATCACACCCCTACCGAAATTATCACCTCATAATATTCAAAGAATGATTCCTTATTACTTATATTTATATAATTTTCAGCAGTTGTACGATTCAATATTATAATATTGATTATGCAAACCCGCTTGCGACCCCAACAATTCGTCTTTTGAATTTATTGGGCTGTATAGTACAAAATCGATTCGAAGTGTTATCACAGACAGATACACTGGAAAATGTAAATATATGCATATAGCCTTCATTTACACGAAAATTGAGATGTAGGACTACATGTCTCTACATTTACCCCACCCCACGTATCATTTTTCTAAGCTGATGATATCAAGCGACTTACGTTAGTATTAGGAAATTGAGGTTCTGCTACCAACCTGTGATAATTTAATATATAAAACGATAGTACATACGATGCTCTACTTGATTAAAAGAATTCTCTGTTTCTCTTCTTTAGCAGATATTTGCATTGTACATGTATATAGATTCAAAGCCAGTACGCAAAGCAATCAGAAACTCGCGAGAAAAACGTGCTTTTCCTACCCACGTGGTATTTAACTTTTTAAGCGGGAAACGAGTGTGACTAAAGGCAACTTTTTGATAACCAACTTTCATTTATCACTAAAATATAGACTAAGGACGAGTAAGTTGAGTTATTTAATGCAAGAAGGTTTGATGTAATGACCAACACCATGCATGTACCTTAATTCTGGCTGCTACCCGTCTCCTAGTCCGAAATATCTGACGTTTTCCTGGCTTTATTAACGATTTTGATATTTTACATGCCAGGAAAACGTCAGAACCGGCGCCATTACGAAAACTGGGAATTCGCCGCCTCCAACTGGAAGCGGCATTCTAGGCTCGATTTTAAATAGATATATATTTAAACTCAATAATACAGCTTAAAATATAATTTTACTGCACATTTTGGTAATCACACTGATAAACACTAGTGTTGTTGACCTATTTTCTCGCGAGATTTCAAAAATGCACGAAATCAAAACAAATCTCAACAGTTCGATAGAATGTGTTCAACAGCCTGTTTATGATATGTAAGGACCCATAAAAACGATCTTAGTGAGCAGCAAAATCATCGTTTTATTAATTAGTTGTGAGTGAAACATTTGATTCCACTCGTAAATATTTAAAATCGAGCCGAGAATGCCGCCTCCAGTTGGAGGCGGCGAATTTCCACTTTTCGTAATGGCGCCGGTTCTGACGTTTTCCTGCCATGTAAAATATCAAAATCGTTCAAAAAGCCAGGAAAACGTCAGATATTTCGGACTACCCGTCTCCGAATTGTATTCAGTTGATTTAAAATGACTGATATTATACAAAATTTGGGTTTTTTAAAAATCAATTTATGATATGTATATTATTTTACCATATGAACGTATAATGAATATTCAAATATAATTATGAACAAGCTGTTGGTCAAACGTTTATAGATAAAATTTATTATAATAGAAATGTTCTGTTTATGTTGTGGTTTCATATTTACTCTTAACGTGTTAATCCAAAATTTTTGTTTAGTACTTAGCCAGGATATTTGTTTATCATTACCTATATATACGTATTCGCCTGAATTCATAATACTAGCATTGGATTGTTGATTGATCGCTATTGCTCTTTTTGCCAACTTTCTATCCTTTGCATTTGGACGGTAATGCATTATACAAATAACTTTAGAATTTTTTAAAATAAATTTTAGAAATTTATTTAAAATAAACTAATCAAAACCTTCGTTATTCGATGAGATATATCAATAAATGTAATGTAAGAAATAAATCCTACGTTAACAACCCATTACATGGATCGTGGTTGCCAGTGTATTTTACGCCCCAGATGAACCTGCGAAAATCATGCAAGTCAACCACGAAAATTAGCTCCACGAATTCAATCAGATAACGATAAACAGTCATAGTATCTAGTATTCTGCAAACGGTATTTCAATTTTGATCAGATAATCTTTCTGTTAAGGTCAAGAACTATTCAATTGGGGGTATAGGGCAAATGGTGAAAACTCTTTTATCTAGAACACGTTTTTGCTCGTGTACACGTGGCCTTTAATCATCTTACCCATTGTTGGACGTCTCTTGCCACACCCAAAAGCTTAAAGTGAAACCTCCATCCGTCCCAACGTGCAACAAACTGGAGGGCGTCACGTAACAAAGCTGACCACTCTGTACAAAGAAGGTGGAGAACTCTCCCAGCCGACTGTTGGGGTGGACATTCACCGCATCTGTCACCACACAAGTCCCTAGCCCTGGGCTAGTGGCTATCAGCAGATCAAGTGGATCAGGGAGGGAAGTCCTGTTTGGACAAATCTGAACACAGAACAACTGCGTGCACTGCTGGACAGAGATGGGGTAAACGCTGCTTTCACAGTAGGCGTTCCTAGTGGGAACCCCACAGGCGCTGTCCGAGGGGTTACTGACCACGGGGCGGTTCTCCGCTAGGTTGTGGACTTCCGGGAAGGGACGCGTCACTTTAGCGGTTGTCGGTGACGTTTTCAGCAAGATCACAATGATGAACAACAAAATAGCACCAGAGAATGTGAATTGTTGGTATACATGAGAAGTTTTAGCGCGAGAATGATTAGAAAATTTGGATGATGAAGAACAAAAGCCTGAAACTGAATTAAACTTTTCTATATCGTAAAACAGTCGTTGCTGTTTCCATATTTTGCACTTGGGAGAAGGTTTTGTTCGAACAGAAATTCCAGATCTAAAAAGTCTTGCTTCCATTATTGTCTTTTTGCACCGGAATCAAGCTTAACTTCAGTAAATCAGCAAGAAAATGTTCCAATCAAACAATATGTACAAGACGGTCGAAGAACACCGGAGAACCTGCTGCACATCGTGAAAAACAACTGGAGTCAGATCAACCTTATGCATAATTTAGAAGATTCTCCAATTAAGCCTCCTATAAGAAAGGTTCATACACCTATCTTTAATTAAATTATACCATAGCAATAAACTCTGGGAGCCATGGGCAATATAACACCATGGTCGGAAAAACCATCGGGTGGATTGTGCGTATGGGGTATTCAATACAGCGGCTATACCGTTAGACAGAAAGTGGGGAAAGGGTTTAGAGTTTAGTGATATACAATAAATAAATGACCCCCCCCCCCCCCAAAAAAAAAAAAAACAATAACAACAACAACAAAAAAAACAACAAAAACCCAGAAAATTGTCTTTCATCTCATACTTAATTACTTCTAACCTTATTGCCTAACCTAGTGTAAAACCGGTATTTTGAAGCCAAAACATGGTTGCAAAATTTTTATTTCTTGCCCCCCCCCCCCAAAAAAAAAAAAGAAAAATAATAAACGACGATAAATTAGTTTATGACATCAAAACATTTTTTTACATGTTGGACTGAAGAAAAAAAGAACATGTATACACAGTTTCTTTTTAGAAGAAACTATTCAATACGGCGCAAGTCTTCTTTGGGGATAAAAAAAAAAAAACAATTGCATGGTATCCTTAGAACTCAGGTTTCGTCGCATTTGCTGTGAATTTTCTTTCATTTTCTTATCTCGATCAAATATAATAAAATGCTCACCTCTTTTCATCACAATCTTCATGTTGCACACAAAGAGTGGTCGGTGCCTTTGAATATCTCATGTAAAATACAAATATTTTGTGTTTTTTTAATATCATGCAAATCGGGAGACTCAGGTATATTGAAAACAGTTTAGTACATGATAGATACGAGACAGAAGACATTGAATATAACCATTTGCTGGGGTCTTGGTTTCCGTTCATTATTGTAAAGAACCACGACGCCCCCACCCACCCCACCCCAACCACACAGTTCACAGCTTAGCATGATCATGATAAGAAAACTAACAGTTTTACTAATCCTTTCATGGTTTTGCGGCTGTTAATTCCTTGTGTATGGTATATGACCATCGCTTTTTATATATATCACTGAAATGTTTAATCAACAGTATGGAATGGTCGTTTAAATACCCCACCAATAGTTTTAAAATCTCCACCTACATTTAAACATTTTCGGTCTAGTTATTCACTTCTTATATATATCTAAGGCGAGTGTCAGAAACAGTGCAGTTTATTTCTGGCGTGCTGTGTAGGTCTGAAAATAATTTCGTTAAATACCGGTTTCTTTACTTTCAGGAAACCCTGTCTCATACGTATAGGTCTATACTTAAAATTCGCTGGATTTCAGCATGGAAACCAAAACCTTACTGATTCTGATTACTGTGGTGTTCGTTTATGTGCTGATTGGTGGGGCCATTTTATACGGAATCGAGCACACGAATGAGCTACAAACTCAGACAACTGCTTCTGCCACCTACTTCAACTTCACTGGAGGTAACAATTTTAAATAATCAATTTCCAAATGTACTGTATTTTACAATTATTCATACTAATGCCCATATAACGGACAGAACATAATTTATAATTTGAAAACAATATTAATTCATTCTTTTTAATCAAGTGTACGTTTTAAGTTTCATTGGTAACAATAGACCAGAAATTCGACGTGTCTCCTCTTTGATATAAATCAAGAGATAACAATGGACCAAAATGTTTATGCGTCTCTCCTGTAATTCCTCTAGCCGTGTACTTATTGATTTGTCTCCCCTGTAATTCCCATAGCCCATTTTTTATTAATCTCCATTGTAATTTTTCTAGGTGTCAGTAGTTGATGTGCGACTGGATTTTTGATGTGTTTCCCCGAGTAATTTTTCTAGCTGTTAGCAGTTGTTTGACCGACGGAAAATACACAAGTCGGTATCCGTTTTAAATCTTATTGTGACCCACGGAAAATGCACAAGTCGGTATCCGTTTTATAAGATTTATTAAACTCTTATGACAGTATTCCGCGAGGTCGGGAGTCGGTGGTACGAGCGCCTTGACCGTCGCTCTCCAACTGCCGAAAATTAAATATGGCCAACAATTACATATAGATAACAGAACACTGATTTAACAATAGAGAGTAAGAGAATAGTAAATATAAAGAGTTACTTCAATTAACGGACTACTTATATAATCTGAGTGTCAATTAAGAGTGTCCAGATCAAAGCCACTCAACGCTAGTGACAGTGGAAAAGGCGTCATGTCCAAGGGGAACATTTCACACGTTGATAGCTGTGTGACTACATTTTGATTTGTCTCCCCTGTAATTCCCATAGCCGTCAGTAGCTGTTTGACAGCATTTTTGTCTCCCATGTAATTGCCTTAGCTGTCTGTAGCTGTGTGACTACATTTTTGACGTGTTTCCCCTGTAGTTTTTCTAGCTGTCAGTAGCTATGTGACTGCATTTTTGACGTGTTTCCCCTGTAATTTTTCTAGCTGTCAGTAGCTATGTGACTACATTTTTGACGTGTTTCCCCTGTAATTTTTCTAGCTGTCAGTAGCTATGTGACTGCATTTTTGACGTGTTTCCCCTGTGAATTTTCTAGCTCTCAGTTGTTATGTGACTGTATTTTTGATGTGATCCCTTGTAAATTTTCTAGCTGTCAGTAGCTGTGTGACCACGGACCAGGTTCGCCAGTTCGTGACGGCCCTTATCCAGGCGTATGATGACGGGGTACTGGTCACTGACTCCCAGACGTCGGCCTCGCAGTGGGACTACGCCAGCTCCACCTTCTTTGCGATGACTGCCGTCACTACCATAGGTCAGTGTTACTAAAAATAGACCAAGAATGTATATCGAACACTTAAGTCACATCAGACGTTGTAGTACGCACGCCAGGCATTATGCATTATCAGGAAGATACAAGACTGTGTCAAAATTATTTTCAATGTAGCTCCTTTCCAGGAACTGCATCGTCTAAAGTGAGTACACGCACTTACCTATTCACTAGCTCTCTCATGGTCATCTATATTCATTTTCACAAATTGGTCTATATCTCGGCACTAACTTGGGTAAATAACCTTCCAGGCATGTACAGTATTGTTATATCTCAGATTTAGCTGGAAACTGGAGTAAACAGATTTCCATGTTCTGAATCGTATGATAAAGTGCTTTTCTTAGGCTGATACTTTTCATTGAATTATCTGGGGGTAAAACTATTTCCTTGACGGCTCTGTCGTAGAATTATCAGGGTGTAACTGCTCTGTCAAAGAATTATCTGGAGTAAATTGTTTTCATTTCTCTGTTCTCTTCCAGGCTACGGTAACCAGGCTCCAGCCACTAGCGGAGGCAAAGCGTTCATCACCATCTTTGGTTTGCTGGGAATACCAATCATGGGTCTTGTGTTAGCGGGACTTGGTGAAAAACTGGACGGCTTGTTAAAGCCACTGAAAGACAAAGTCTTCATCAAGAAACACGAGAAATTAGACCAGCTCGTTAAAACTTTGATATTAGTAACTTTGGTCCTTCTCTTTATGTCTTTTATCCCTGCAGGGATTTTTGCAGCCATTGAGGGCTGGTCGTACGGGGATGCCGTGTACTACACGTTAATCACAATGACAACAATCGGATTCGGTGACTTCGTTATTGGTAAGGTCTAAATACTTGTTCGTTGTGTGTTAACGTGTGTGGGTGTTCTTTTTCATAAGTATAATGCAGGCGGTAAAAAAAAATTAACATGGATCGATAACTCGTGTGTTATAATGACGAAATTTGAGTTGGTATTTCTATAACCTTTAACGTATTAGACAAATCAGTGATGTTTACATGTACTCAGAACATTTTTGATTATTAAACGTAAAATTTAAACATCGCAAACACTTTAAGCATA
The DNA here is from genome assembly GCA_033439105.1 of Magallana nippona. NCBI lineage: Eukaryota > Metazoa > Mollusca > Bivalvia > Ostreida > Ostreidae > Magallana > Magallana nippona. Next base: position 40,293,205 of record CM065923.1, on the reverse strand, counting down.
ATTTTTTTGGTATGTAATTAGATCTGATGTTCTGGCTTTAAGGGCGTGGTTCTTCTCACGAAAAGGAAAAGTATTAATATTAATTTTCCAAAAGAGTTTTACATATTTATAGACATATTATAACCAGGCAAACTGTTCACAATCGTGAAACTATATTTATCAGATAAATTATGATTTGCAATCACAAATGGTTATATTCACTGTTAATTTTAGTTTTTCACTTCTAAAACATAGATGGTCGCGTTAACTATGGTTTACCGATGTGAAATATAGATTAACGGCGTTAAATAAAATTTCACAGATGGTAAACCTAGTTTATCGACTGTTAACTATAGTTTACGAACGCTAAACTATAGTTAACAATAGTTGATTGTTAACTATTGTTTACGATCCGTAAACCATAGTTCACGATTCGTTAACTATAATTAACGATCCGTTAACTATAGTTTTCATCTGCAAAACTATATTTAACGGTTGTAAACTATAGTTTACGAATGATAATCTAAGTTTATCTGTCTGCAAATAAGGTTAACGATAGATTTTGCTGATAAATATAGATTCACATCTGTAAACTATAATTTACACTCGTTAAGAGTTGTTAATCATAGTTTCACAATCGTGAAACTATATTGATCAGATAACTATGTTTTGCAATTGCAAATGATTGTTTTCAATGTTAAATTATAGTTTTACACTTCTGAAACATATATGATCGCGTTAAGTATGGTTTACAGATGTGAAATATAGATACTCGTCGTTAACTATAGTTTTCTGTCCGTAAACTATAGTTTACAACCGTTAAACATAGTTTATCGACTGTGAAACTATGAATAGCTCATTTTTGTGAATTTGGCGTGCCATAGACGTCAAAAAATATATACCCCCTTTTTTCAATAATTGTCAAATAATTGTGATGTTCTTCAGATTCCTGATATTAATTATTATTTATCCATGCGACATGACCAACTAATAAGGCACTCAGTTATGACTACAAACTTCATTCCCAAAGTCCCTTTTCGTGGATTTGTCGATACTTAAAATACATACTGAATTACTGTATATAAACGTGGAAAAATTAAGCGGGAAATTTTTAGATAGTTAGATAGACAAAGGCCTCCTGTGGAGGCTTAATTTGCTGAAATTAAGAATTTACAAAATGTATTAAGTATACAGTTGGATTAACTTTTCCCAATGCAAACACTTACACGTAAACAGTGGATATATCTAAGAGAAATGAAACAAACAGGAAAGCTGTATTATTTTTTAAAGAGTATAAATATCGAAGTTAATTAATTGAAAGTTATCTATTTCTGTTCAACTCATGAGTAACTTCTTTTTTTTAACAAGGAACGTCTGACAACGACTACCGCGCCCTGTACAAGCTGCTGAGCAGTCTGTGGATCTTGATAGGCCTGGCCAGTGTAGCCATGCTATTGTCCAACATTACGGACCTGTACAAACGAATCTCACCCAAGTTAAAGACCGATGACGAAGAGAAAGACGAAAATAAGGTACCACAAATACTCGCTATAATGAACAGCTTTAAAAGTCGGTGACTCCTTCAATTTTTCTAGTTTGAATAGTAGTACTGTGATATATATTTTTTTTATTAGGAATCTTCAGAGAAAGAAAAACCCGCAGAAACAAACGACCCAATAAAGGCCTAGCGTAAATCATTATTCACCAAGACACCGTAGATGCACTAGTACTGAACAGATGTTGATAGGGTATAGTCACCAACAGTTTGAAAGTACTCAACTCAGTTCTCAGCTCAAATCCTTATAACAGACAAGTGCATAAAAAAGTTCTCAGACTCAAATCCTTTAACGGACAAATGCATGCGTTAGTAAAACATCAGATTTGGGACTGAGAAATGAGGAAAGTGGGTGACATCGGGGCATGATCTAAGAACTACCGGTAAATTCTACTTCAATGTGATTGAAGTGAAGTGAGTCCTTGTAACTTTTTCCGGTGACCATAACGACAATGTTAATTTGCGCCTTTATTTCATGCAAAACAATTGACATCGTTTTGCACCGTTTTCGTTGAATTTAACAATTTAGTTATTGCGGTACCGTTTTCTGGGATAAGAGCACACAAGATGCAAAATTATATGCCTTGCGAGTTTCAATCACCCTTTCAACTGGTAAACGATTCATAGTTTTGTTTAGACACTTTTTTGGAAAGTGTTGTGACCCTCAGCATTGCGCTAGTTGTGTTAGAAATATGACTGATTATGTATTAAATACATAATAAATAAAATAAATTCAAAATATATTTCTGCTACCACTCTATGTAAATTTAATGCTAGAAATATGCATACTGAGAATCAAGAGATTGTTTTTCTAAGAAAAAAACTATACTCAAAAAACAGACTTATTCCGTTATACGGTGATGTAAGTGCGTTCATCTTTTTCCTGCTATATGTCAGTGTGCTAAAAGAAATGGCAAGTCTAGTCAAACAATACTCGGTACTCATCTTTAAATCCGTGAAAGGTTAAATCAAATTGTGTAATTTAACCTTTCGCAGATTTCTATCAGACACTTACGTCTTTCTCCTTATTTTACATATAAATGTAGTTCTTTTAAAAAAATGTTTTGTCATCAGGTTGTATATAGCTTAGAATTCAATGTTAACAAATTGAAAATAAAAAAAATTGAACCAGTTTGTTTTCCATTTATTTACATCTCACTGTAACTTTTTTCCTTTTACATGTGTGCTTTTAAGAGCGCAGTTCATGTGATTGCGTCATTAATTCTTTCTGGTACCCTTAACGTATATGTTACATGTGTAAGGTCATCATTGATGTATTTATATTGTAATTATTGCAAGAGAAAATAAAATACAGGTATAGGTTGCATATAAAAACTTTTTCAACTGAAAAATAATTTAAATATATGTGGTCTTCCTAAATTCAGATGTTTTCATCACACAACTGGGTTAAATAAAAAAAAAAAGGAATGACTATTGGTCAAAACACTTTTTATATATGTTTTAGTTCATTTTATTTTTATTATAAAATCTTAAATTTGATCAATGATCGCACCAGTGCATCATAGTCAATTCATAAAACAAATGATCATACCTGTGTATAGACAAAATTATAAAATATGTAACAATTAAATTCAAGGCACTGAAATATATTACAATTTACAAAGTATAAAAAAAAAATTGCATAGTTTATGCTGATTCACTGCTTGCAGTGTCATTGTATGATTCCCTTACAGAACTTGAAAAATTGCACATTCAGTTTCATGTTTTTTATGTTTTCAGCTGTCCCTCATGTACAGCGCACTTTTGAATAGCACTTTCTAATGGCTAAATCACAATGAGACATTTGCATATTTATAAATTTTAAAAAGGCAATTAAGACAATAAATAAAAACATTACAACATGATTAACTACCGGTATAGAGTTATTTCGTGTCTAGAAAGTAACTCCCCTTATAATAAAGAGCCAAGCAATAAGGATTTAATAAAAAAAGAAAAAAATTAATAAAAGAAAGAGAACTCAATAGTGTCAATGAATAATATCACAGCTATCCTGTTAGTGATCTAACATAGGTACCAAAATTAATTTTCAATTTCATGAGCAAAAGATAAATCTTGCACAGTAATTGCATGTTATGAATGTGAATACTGTAGATTCCTAATTAAAGGTGAGGACTTAATATCAGCGTAAAATCGTGAGAAGCACATCTTGCAGATTTTAAAATCTTGCTTTTATTTTTTTGACATATGTAAAATAAATGAGACTATGATAACAATCTGGTGTTTGCGATTTTATATTCTCACGATTTGATGTAAACTGGTTGAATCATGGAATTAAGTACGGTACTCGCGTAAAAAAAGGAATTTACAGTATTATTTTTCGTAAGTAGAAATAATGTAATAGTCACAACCATTTGACAATAAAGAAGACTTATCAAATTTGATTTAAAAAAAACTGTATAAGGTACAAAACATTCAGTTATGGACAGTATAAATATGCATAAAATTAGGCAAAGAACATTGTACTATACAGTATCACACATCATCAGATTTGGGTTGGAATCTTTCAATGAGTTGTCTAACCCAGCCCTTCATTATGACAAGGTTATCAATGTCAGTACTAAGACTGTCCAGTCTACCCAGAGACAGGGAGTGTTTCATCCCACCGGTCCTATGACTCGACAGCTGGTCACTGAATGGTGGTGCCGATCGCTCACGCTGGTAGTAACGGTCCGATGAAATATCCTCGAGACTAGCATTCATATTGGATCTTGGAAGACTGAGACGCAGGGGTGCTTTACTACTGTCCTCGCTCAGAAACCGTGATCTGAATGTCCGACCAGTGTGGAGGGATGAGGTACTGCCCTGGGAGGAATGGTCATTGGAGAGCACTAAAGAGTTCCTCTGGGAGCCGGCCCGGTCCTGACTGATTGACCGGTTCCTGAAGGGTGGTCTGGTGACTGGTAGTTTTGTGTTGGACATTCTTGCAGGTGTTCTGTTGTCTTCAGTTTTGCTGTCAGCCTTTTCAGAACTCTGTGATGGTGAGAACCAGCTGCCTGTTGATTTCCTATTTGGGTCGTTTTCCAGGATGGGACTCTCTGTCATACTGCGAGAGGGGGTAGAGCTACGGCGAAAATCTCGTGCTGGACTGATAGAGATGCTACGTCCAGGAGTGGAACTTCGTCGGAGGTCTCTCTCGATACTGTTTGGTCTAGAACAGCTTTGGCTCCTCCTCGCCTGCTTTTCCAGGCTCTCCATTCTTTGCCTTATAATTAGTCCAGGTTCTCGATGTCGAACTGTCACCTTTTCTGCCGATTTTGATCTTTGTTGCTCTTCCAATTCCTTTACATACTGCTTGACTGGCTGTCTCTTTTTCCTGCCTTCTCTTTCAAAATCAGTGTCAACTGAACTTCTTAAAGGAGATTCTTTTTCATATTTTACTTCAGGTGACAGTTCTGTAGAGTCTATATCACAGAAAACAGCTGAATCCCGAAACACTTCACTATCATTGAAAGCCATGGAGAGTCTTTTCTCATAAAAACTATCTGCTCGAGAAATTGTAGGTCCTTTTGACCTGCTGGTTTCTTCCTCCTCGCTCTGAATGGAATATGCTGAATCACACTGCTTTAAATTCACCGGTTCATCTTGTACAGTCTCTGCCCTCACAGAAACTGACACATTGTTAATACTCTGAGATTCCGAATTCATTGGGTGGTTTGGTAATTCAGCATAAAGGGGTTCCTGATTGGCCATTCTAAATCCAATACTTTCACTTCCTAGCTCTCCAGCATGCAAAACAGACTGAAGATCTGGGGGAGATTCTCTTCTAGAAGCATTAAACCAGGAATTTAATGACCAAATACTGGACTTGTTTGCTTCATTATGAGCATCGGGAGCAGTATTATCATAAGAACCAGACCTGCGATTAATGTTCTCTTTCACATTTGGTTTGGGCTGCCAGGAATCAATAATGCTCTCAGAGCTTTGATTGTCTGTTAAACTTTCAGAGCTTTCGTAGGACGATCCAGATATGGTGGATGCATAGGAAAACCGAACTGATAGATCATTACGACTGTCTTCCATGTTCGGCACGGGAAACCTCTGCTGTGAGCACAGTGTTATGTTGGAATCAGATTTTTTCATGTAATCTTCCATCTCAGCGACAAGTTTCTCGTGGTCATTCATATTCATATTACAAGACTGAGGCCGTGCTCCATGAATTTTAGCAGTTTGAGCACAGGGTGTGGAATAGGAACGAGAAAGTTTAGAATGAGGTGGCTGTTCCACCTTTCTCACTATCACAGGAAGTGACGACAGGAAAGAAGCATCTTCCTCTAAAGGTGTATCATGGGATACATCTCTAGATTGATCACAGTAGCTTGGTGTTCGTAAATAGCTTCCTGGCCACACATTACTGCATGAACTGACAGTTTCAGGACCTGAAGTTGTATAAGCACCATAAATATATGATAAAGGATAAGGCTTTTCTTGTGAACCTACAACTGTAGAAAAAGAAGGATTCGACTCTTTAGAAGGAATAGTAGAAGAGTAACTTCTTTGAAATTTTTGAGATACTTGAGAATTTGATTGCAACTGACTATAACTGTGTGAATAGTTCTCTTTATTTGGTGACCTGAAAGAGGACATGGTTGCACTTTCATTTAACACTGGATTTGGAACACTGAGAGAATCATCAAATGATTTCGACCGGGCATGTGACTGAGACGCAAGATTTTCACTTTCTGGGTCAAGAGACCCCTCATGATGAGAAACACCTCCCTTTGGAATTCCTGATAGTGGCAGAGAGTTTCTATTGGCATAAACTATCCAGTCAAAATTCCTTGTATCTTCATCTGTCTCAAAATCCACAGAGCGGGACCTTTGGTGTGATTTCTTCCTTAACGGAGAGCGCTTGAGTTTGTATTGTCCAACAGAGGAAGAACTTGAATTCAGAGTGTCCTCAGTTGCTGCTTTAGTGTTCACAACCCATGGATCCTCATTTTCCTTTTCACTCGAAAATTGTGGTTTTGCCTGAGATTGCAACATGCTGCTGACAGAGAGGGGTTTAGTTAGTGATATTGTCCTGGGGTAAAGCTTGGGCGATCTCTCCGGGGAATTTTCTGCTGCTTTTTTCAAAAAGGAATCATGAAATGCAGTCACAGTTTTACTTTCCTGTTTTAAGCTTTGAGAATTTTCAAGGTTTTCTTTTGGTCTGGAGAAGTATTGCTTGATATCAATGACCTTTTTAGAGGGACTTCCTAGGTTGAAACTGTTGCTACTCAGTCTGCGAGTTAAATGGCCATCACTGCCCCGAGCATTTGAACCATTAATGGAGGGTGACTGAGGTTTAGCTAAGGCTGGCATGCTGCAGTATCGTTGGTCCACATTTGATTCACCAGAAGCAAACACTCCATCTTGTGTTGAAGAAGGGGGCAATTCCTCTTTGCATTGAACCAATGGGGTTGCTGGTAAAGAGGAAGAGGAATGGCTAGCAACTTCGTTTTTGAGGACTGGATTTAGTCGAGTAGCAAGGCGGAAACTTTGAGTCCTTTTAGAGGGTGATGTTTCTGTGGTCTTATTTGCATTGATGTCAGCCAGTATGTCATCACCGTAGTCCACTGAAGTTAGCGGTTGTTTCCTGACAGCATTACGAAAACTTGTGCTACGACTCACGGGGGATGAAAATTCTCGCTTCAATGGTGTCTTTTTAACAGTATTTGCATTTTCCTCCTTGCTTTTCCTTCCAGTCTGAAAATATAAACATAAAATTTGATCATTTCTAACAAAATTTGAGGTATTCTTTAAAAACATGTATATAGATACTTGCAAAATATTTAATTTCCCTGTCAGGTACTTTTACATTTGTTTACATTGACATTGAATAACCGTGAACTAATTAACTGTTTATTGAGAAAATATCCCCATATTTTAATTTGAACAGTTGTCACATCGGTTTCAATCATTAATTACTGACACTACGCTGAACTCTTCTATAATAAACCTGAACCTAGTCATGTGAACTTGTATCTATCTGTACATTAAGGAGGCCTGGTGGTCAACAAATTAACCATCAGTTCTGCCTTAACTTTTAAGTATAGTATTTTTGGCCATAAAATATTATTTAGTAAATAAAAAATCCAAATATTTTAGCTTTAAAATTTGAACATTTTTCTATATCTTTATACAGAGCTCTTCCCCTAAAGGAGGTAAATATAAATGGCCATGACCATCCAGTCCTCTTAAGCATGAAATTAAACCCCGAAGTCCTCTAGTACTCAGACTTTGAAAATTTTACATCCAAAATCTAATCAATTTACAGTATTCTTTCTGAAAAACTGCTAGAATAGTACTATACCTTAGTGTTCTCACTATTTTCTGTCCCCTGCTGTTTACCCAGAGCTGGTGATGACCCAGGGAATTTCCTTCTCTCCGTTGGAGACTATAAATTTATAAATGAAATAAAATTACAAAAAAACACATAATGTATGTACACTGTATCTCAAAACACAATTTCAGTACAGTTTCAGCAAACATGCTTACAAAAAATTATTGCTTACAGTTAAGTCCCCAGATCTTTCAAATGTTATTATAAAGTGATTGAATATGACAAATTATGATAATAGAGAGTAAAATTTGTGTTTCCTGACGCTTCATTATAACTGTTAAATAATTAGCATTACATCCTTTACTACTCACTGTTCTAGGACTTTCTGATTCATTGCGTTTATGATTCCTTCTGGCTCGCTGTGATTTTAAAATGTCCGATAAAATATTTCCCCCGGACTTTCTCCGGAGTCTTTGTCTCCTTTCCAGATACTCTGGGGCATTCTGATGGTGAAATTTCTTTGGCGTCCCAGAATCTACATTTTCTGTGAAAATACAAACAATACACATGTATATGTACAGTCAAACTTTGTTATCTCGAACAAGATGGGACTGTTTTAAAACTTCGAGATATCCGAGTTTTCGAGATATTGAGGGTAAAATACTAAAAAAATAAGTGGTTAGGACTGACAAATCACTTCGACATATCCATTGTATTCGAGATATCGAAGTTCAACTGTATGTGTATTACATTTCTGTGTATTCCAGTCAGACAATCAACAATTAACAAAGTTAAGTCACATAATTCATGCTTCATTTCACTGGTCTTCTGCATGTATATAGAATGTTTAAATAGCTTTTCACTTTTTAAGCACATCTCTGAATGGGAACATGGAAAGCACACATATTCAAACATCTTTCTTTGAAATTTAGATACTTTTCAAAAATTAATTTATAGACAATCTTAAAAGCATTCCTGACTCCTCACTTAAAGTGTTACATACCCTCTTGTTTACTTTTGCCTAGCTGCATCACAAGACCTTTGACTTTTTCTGGAATCTTTTCCTTGTAGCTCTCTAAGATCAAGCGCTTGATTTCTTGACACCATTTACGCTTTTGATCCAAATTTCTAGCCTGAGATATAAAATAGTTATTAGGTTAGTACTTTAAAAAAACCCATCATAACTATCTTCCTTTGAATTCTCTTTCAAATTCAAAACAGGTTGTTAACCTACAACTGTTTTAAAATTTAAAAGTGACTCATTATATATGTATTTTGAAGATACATACCTGTAGACACAGATGCAGTAAAAATTAGTTAGTATGAACACAGAATAGCCAAATCTCAGATATAGCAAAGTTTTGTGGAGTCACTGGCTAAATTCTTAACAAATCCTCGTTAAATTTTAAAGTTATATAATGACTTCTGTTATAATGAATTTACAGACATAGCAAATTGATTTTGAGTTCTGCAAAGGTGAAAAATTAACCATACCAACTGAACAAAATTTCCACATAAATCTTTCAGTTTACAATATAATTATTAAAGATTAAAAAGAAGGTACTTTTCTTTAATGCCTCAATAATCAAATAACAGGTGAAAGAAAACATTAAAAAAAGCATGTATATTGAATACGAAGTGCCTGTAATATGTGCCTGTAAATAACTAGGTGTCCCCAATCCAGGATTGACCCAGACATCTTTAAAGTGAATTTTTTCTGTTTAAGTCATTCTAACATTCATGATTCAGACATTAAAAAATCTGTGCATTGAAGCAGAATAAGCAATGGGCCTGATTTAAAACATCTGAAGAAAGCAGCTAATTTCAACATCCAAATCATTGGGTTTTCAGTCTGTGTTAAATTTGATGGAAATTGGATAAAAAAAAACAATAAGCCCAAGCTGTTTACTAGCCTTTGAAATATCACAATTGATTTTGCTTATAAACAAGGAAAAATAACAGGACAAATCAATTACAAGTTTACTACCTGTATGTGATTTATAAGTGCAGGCTGTGGAGTCATAACAAAGCAAATAGTATTATAATCTACAAGGAAAAACATATTTACCTGGAGAGTGTGTTGTCCTCTGGGGTTATCGAAGGGAATCACCTGGAAACTGAGGGGCTCCTTGGGGACACTCTCCACCAACATCAGGTTGGAACACTGTCAAAAAAAACATGCATGGTCAGCAATGTTGACAAAAATAATACAGGTACTTATTAAAAGTAATTAACAAATGCAAAAAATCTTGTATAGCCAAAAAGCTTGATTGGTAATTCATTATAGAACAAACAAACTTTTGATGTTTATGCATCAGTACATAATTTTACATATACAGTTGAACTTCGATATCTCGAACACTGATATCTCGAATACAGTGGATATGTCGAAGTGATTTGTAAGTCCCAACCACTAATTTTTTCAGTATTTTACCCTCCATATCTTGAATACTCAGATATCTCGAAGTTTTTTAAACAGTCCCATCTAGTTTGAGATAACGAAGTTTGACTGTATGTCAATTGTCCTGAAATACTTACCAAGATGAAAATTTTGCAGCTAAGCATGGAATCTTCTTTCTTCTTTGCAATCACAACTCCTTTCTCAAACAAGAAGACCTGTCTGGACGTCTTGGCCCCATAAACATGGAAAGCTCCCTATAAAGACAATTACAATGACGTCAGTAACAGTATTCTCAATCCTTTTTTCTATTCACAAACATGCTCAAACATGAGGACATAAATACAGTACACCACCGAATGAGGACACACACACATGTAACAAAGAATGAAGACACTCTCATCAAACCACAGAATGAGGACACACATACATGTAACAAAGAATGAAGACACTCTCATCAAACCACTGAATGAGGACACACACACATGTAACAAAGAATGAAGACACTCTCATCAAACCACAGAATGAGGACACACATACATGTAACAAAGAATGAAGACACTCTCATCAAACCACAGAATGAGGACACACATACATGTAACAAAGAATGAAGACACTCTCATCAAACCACAGAATGAGGACACACACATACCACAGAATAAGAACACAATAACCCCACCAAAGAATGAGGACATGCACACCACATAATGAGGACAACCAGATGCACAACACAGAATGAAGACAAGCACATGCACACACCCCAGAATTAGGGCACACCACATCACAAAATGAGAGCACACAACACTACAACAGAACGAGGACACACACACCACAAAATGAAAAAAAACATGCCACACAGAATGAGGAGACATCCACCACATCACAAAATGAGGCCACACGCCATACCTAACCAACAAAATCAGGACACACACTTTATACCAAACAAACACACACAATGTAATGAGGACTGACCTCTAGGACAAGTTCCCCCAAGGTGGTGAGATCCTCTCCCTCATACTCCTCCAGTGTACTCTGTATTTCCTGGACTCTGACTGCGTGCTCGTGCTTGCGCTTCATTTCGTTGATGTGCTGAGCACGCCCAGTCATCTGGTCCAGGGCATGAACTACAGCCTCGTATCCATCCTCTGTCTTGTCATAATTCTTCACAATGTTCTACAATGGAACATTCAATGAAAAACCATAATTAAAGTGTGAAAAATATAGATGACTTTCTTTATACTATTCCTGATTCTACAATATTTACTTTTAATATATTCATAAGTTTGTCTTTTATTTACCTGGCAAAACAGCCAGTACTGGTACTGGTATTTTGTGTATGTTATTGGTTAAGAAAAATTTTAATAATTAACAAAATACACATAAGAAAATACCACATGATTGACCTAAATATATATGATAAAAAACTAAGAACATTGACTCAGGAGTATCACTTCAGGAAGGATCAAAAGGATTGAAGGAAGAAAAAAGAAAGCCAATACAAAGACTACAAAACCGCTGTCAACTTATACATCAGATATATATTTCTCTACAAGTCCTTCACAGATCAAATTGAATAGATGTCTTTCTTTGAAGTCAATTAACAAGCCAAAGAGTCAATAGTTTAGCCCACTGGTTCAAAGACTATACAAATCATTATATCAATAAGCCTTGTGAAGGCCTGGGGTATAATGTAATACTATATGTGAGGGCCATTGACTCAGGCCTAGCTGTTCCAAGTTTTAAATGAATGATCTCAAAAAGTCACAAGACTTCATTCATAATTCAGAGGTGACTGCCTTTAAATGGTTGAAAATCCAAATAGCACTGATTTATCTAATGTCTCTTTATAATGTTTTGAACAATTCTTTAAGATTAACTAAAACTAACTTTCCAGAACTATGGGAACCCTATTTACCTTAAAATAGACAACTTTCCCAGCAGGGAAAAGGAGTAAGGGGTAATACAGTAATTCATACATAACATTTGTTGCCTTTTTTTAGTTCTAAATAATTGATTTTGGGTTAAAGTAACTGCTTTTTTTTCAAGCTGGGATGGTAGTTTTACTTTCTAAAGCATTACTTGATACATGTATCATAATAGTTACTAACTATAAATACTTTAGACCAGCATGCAATGTATGAAGTATGATCTGGTCACAGTACTCAGGTGTGAGACACTAAACACCAGGATACTAACATGCAACAGAAGGTGGTATTTGAGGATTCTCTGGACAGGTTTCAGCAGGTACGCCCCAAGAGGAAGGCTGTGCTTCAGGTGGGATTGGAGGGTCTTGAAAATATCCGACAAATCGGCATCTTTCATCACCCGAGTCAGAATCTCCACAGCACTGCAACAACAAAGAAAGAGTTGTACAACAACAATCAGTTACCAAGTGTATGTACTGTAGGTAAAATAGGAAGTATTTGGTTTCAGTATTTACATATCATCAAAGCCATCAAATGGTTTCTTTTCAAAGCATGACTTAACCACAAAATGCAATTCAAACTGGGGTTAAATCTTACTTGTGTCAAGAAAAAGAATTTTAAGCTTTCCTAAAAGGAATGCAAATTGCCCATTTAAATAAAAAAAAAAACCACTTCATATTTCTTTCTCTATAAATTCCATATATGAAATAAGAGTTTCCATTTCTAACATTGTTCATATATGTACATAACAATTAGAGTACCTGGGGTAGTTTGTGCAGTAGTCGGTGTACACAGAGAAACCTTCATTGTTCCGTACAAAGCACTCAGCAATCTGTGCTGCATTGTCATCGCATTCCTCTAACTCCACCAGAAATTGCCTGGATTAAAATTCACAAAAATCACCCAACCTTTAAATTAACTTTCAATTAAACTGCAATATTGCTGTGTAAAAGTTGATAGATTTGAAATTTGATCAAGAGATCAAGAGATATTTCTGTCTGAAAGCAGTGGCACACTTCCATCTCTTTTTATGTTGCTGAACCCACTAAATTCCATACCTACTAAATTCGTAGATTTGTAATAAATTCCCAAACAATCGATCTTTATCATCTGCTGAAAGATGGAGATGTGTTGATCCTTTCAGATAATTCATGTATCCCTGAAATAATAAAGGAATCATTTTTAATTTTATTGAGAGAGAGAGAGAGAGAGAGAGAGAGAGAGAGAGCGACCAATAATAACTAATATGGCTTTATAATGGAAAAAAAAAATGGAATGAATTCTAATTAGTTTATGATTTAACTGATTCATAATAGGTCCATTATGAACTGTTATGTAAGTTAGAGTGTACATTTCATAATGTCACTCTGTATTCAGAGTGGAAATTTGCTCATTTCTCATGAACAGGACAAAAATATGTCAGCTCTCCAGTGTGATGGGACTTAATTTATGATGTAGTTTCCGTTTTCAAGTCATTGCACTGTAATTTAAGCAGGAATTTTGCTTGATCGCTAAAGGGACATAGGAACTTTATACCTGTGAACATTTTCTGTTGTCAATTTTACAGCCACTTGAAATTCCTGAATATTACGTTTCTTTCATGTGATAGACAATATAATGGTTAGGATGTATTCCCATTAATTTCTTGCATCTAAAAATGTGACAATTTTAGTATCACTGGTCATTCCTACAGTGGCTTTATAAATTAACATATACTAGTGTGTACATGTATACCAGTACATTGTATGTACTTTTAAATCGTACCACTGAAGACCTACATACCGGTAAATATTTTGTCCAGTCTGTCTCTCCGTCTGTTTATTTTTTGTGAAATCAAAATGATCAAGAAAATAGTGGAAAAATAGATCTTAGATGTGAAGTTATTGACTGAAGAATGAAAAATTGATATGATATAATGTCTTACAATTACAATTCTCAGTTTACAAAAATCTTAATAAACCATAGTTTACCTCATATACATCTTGGTGCATATTTTAAGGCATTTGTACTGAACACACACATCTTGTTGTACCTAACTTAAACCAAAATAAACCCAAAGCAAGATTTTGTTAAACCTGCATTTTAAAAAACCTGTCCTATCATTAAGTTATGAATGCATATATGCATCCATTAGTTACTCCTTTATGAAATAGTTATATGTTTTGTACCACAGACCTTTTGACACACTGTAATTTTCTCCAATGTCTTTTGGTCTACTCAATGTAAACAATTTAAATTTGTGGTTAATTTCCAAACGATGTACTTGATTGTCGAGACTGGGCCATCATTATGAGCCATCATACCTTGATTTGAAATATAATCGCACAACTAAGACGTGGGTGTGTTAGGGATTTCATAAACCTGACAGATATTAAACAGTTTTTATCTACGAAGAGCCACACCTTTAACATTAAAGAGACGATGCACCTTCACACTTTAAGAAAAAACCGCACACCTGAAAACAAAGAGATCATCTTTGTTACAGCTGCTTTTCACCCTGCTGAACACTCACAGGAAATTGAATCATTTTTAAAGACCCGAGAGAACAATTCGGTGAGTTGTAGGGGTGATCTGCTTGTGACACAATAGCTGATAAAAAGGTTGCAGATGTCAAGGCAGGAAGTTGGAAATTTCATAGCGCAAAGTCATAACGAATATACATTTATGCCTAAAGGACATCCCCAAAAAGTAGTCCTCCATGTTAAAGTGTAATTAAAAAATACTAAATTCTAAAAATTCACCCTTTTAGATATTTGTTTTTTAAAAACAACTAAAAGTACCATATATAGAGTTTCAAGATAGATTTTTAATATGACTAGGTTTAATAACACACACGTAAATATAGGTATCGAGTTAAAGGCTCTTCAAGCCTCGTGTGACAGCTTTAGTTCATATTGCACTTTTCCTTTTTTACTTCGTATATTCTATGAATTGACAGAGCCAACATCCCAGGTAAACTGAAAAATCTACATTACCACAGGTGCTGTTCCTTAACTATCTTGTGTGTGTGACCATGAATGGGGTAAGAAATGAATTCTCAACATGGAGCTGGCTAAGGTTTACCTACATTCCTGTGAAGGTGTAATCACTCCATTCAAACTGCCTTTTTTTACCCTTATCAAAATGACCCGACCTTGAAAAATGACAAAAACATGGGAAGAAAAAGCCGACTGGGCCACTAGGACAAATAAGTCATTTTTCTGCCAGAAATGCAATACATGTACCAGTATACCTTTTTATGAACTGTTTTAAATACAGAATGTGCTTTACATGGATATTACATATATTTTAACATGCACAATGGACATCATCTGTGCTCGCCAAGTCTAGCAAAGATGAATGGACAACAGAAATTGATATCTAACTTAAAATAGAGACTATTGTCTATGATTTGCTTCGATAATTAAGAGTTTGTACCTGGGGTGTGTGTTTTTTTTATAAATACAGTGTATATAAATGTACTAGCTGCGATAATCACACTATTAGTATAGTACTACCACTCTTTATAAAACACTGACTGAAGCACAATACCACAAGTGTTGTCAACTTCATTGGTGCAACTTACTATAGAGCTGTTTACTTTGCGTAATTAAAAATAAACACTAGCCATTTCCGACCTCAATTTACAACATAAGTTTTCTTTTATATACAATTGATGTCAGAATTCTATACAGTGTAATCCTGAGGTACTGGATTCTGTGAATCAGAAAGGAATAAATGCTTAATCATGTTTGATTTTTTCTACTTTTTGTTATATACAATATCAAATGTTTGCCAAGCGTAACAACTGAGGGAAGCAGCCAAACAGCAGATGTTTTAAACCTGAGTATAAAAACAAACCCAGAACATCTCTTATTGTATAGGTGTGTTTATAGAAAGGTGGTCGATGAAAGATGGAGACTAAGCTAAACTAAATCTGAACATCAAACAAAGCAGGGTGTCACCTTCATTGATATTTTGTATTTAATTAATAAAGGAACATCATTTTTACTATAACCAAGAACTACTAGCATCAGCACATTCCCCTATAAAGGACACTGGTATATAACAACCCATACCCCTATAAAAATAACAACAGTAAATGCAATATTTTTTTAGTGAACACAGATGTTGCAACATATTAATTTTTTGATACATTTGTTTTACAATGAGATGATGTAAAATGGAATTTTGATCATTCCATGCTGTTGCAATGATGTTTAATACTAAGATTTTTTGCATCTGAAGGGTTACCAAGAAGGGATTTGTCAACACAATAGGAGTTAAGACATGTGATAAAAAGAATTGTTAATGTTTTGTGATGGAATAGAATGTTTATTCAACTCATTGTGAGTTTTCTTTCCGTTCAACAAAATTAAGGCTCTTGGAATCTCATTGGATCAAAATTATACACTATTAGAAATCATGAGAGATCCTTTATATATTATGTTGGTACAGCTTGATGCAGTCAATCTAATATTCAGTTGTTCTATCATAGAACTCCTTATCTACATAGGATGAAGAAATACCAGTCCCATTCATGCATGATCTGGATTTAATAATAATACATTTATATGCACAATAATCTCTAACAAACAAATGAACATTGTCAGAATCATTTGAAAGTATATCAGAAGTCAAAGATTCATGTGTAAATTGTTAATCAACCTTCTTCAATTCAGATTTTGTAGCCAAATTTAAATGTTTCGTTTTGGCAGGACAAAATATCATGCTCCTGGCCTTCTATTATCACGCACATAAAAAACAATTAAAAATCATCCAAAATTGTCAACGTCAAGCACTTTACCAAGTTTTACTGGATCAAACATCTTAAATATTAAGCTTCAAAATCTTATGGTAATATCTATATCACATATATTATATGTCCTTATAATGTTAAATTAATAAAAGTGTCAACCATAAACTCATTTACTTGACTGACCAGGTCAACTAAATGGTCAAAATATTTGAAGCTCTACAATAAGGTTTCTTTTATTGAATTCCCGAAGGATAAAGCATTAAATAAATGGATAAAACAGGGTATATCCTGCATACCTGAATAATCTCGTTGAGGCTGGAGACATAGGTTCCCTCAGTGTCCACAATCTCAGCGATGACCCGCTGAACCCTGGTGACGTATTTGGTTGGCGAGTCCAGTGGTTTGAGCTGAGCTGAAGACAGAGTACCAGTTTTCTGTGATGTGGATGGAAGCGGGAAACCAGAGTTCACTGAGACAAGGGATGAAGAGTCTGAAGACGAGATGCTCGGACAACTGAGTGATGATGGAAGTGTAAGGGAGTTAGGGGGTACTGAGACAGAGGACAAATTCTGGATATTCTGCACATCCAAGGCAGTTTTGGGGGTTTGAGGAGAGAAAGCATTTTCAGACATTGGTTCTTTCTCTGGGTCTATTAAAATTGTATGAGACTGGTTAGGGGATATCACAAGTTTACAAGATTCTGGTCCCTGCTCCAAGATTTTGTCCGATGACACATCACTCACAGAAATTCCTGGAATAATTTGAGCTGGCTTTTCTTTGATAATGGTCTGGTCCTGATTGTCATCATCAATATACAGAATATGATCTACTGAGGATGAATTGGGGTCAGTAGAACAAAGGTTTGGTCTTTTAACCACATGATGTGAAGTTGAAGATGAGGATGACCCTGACCCCTCACTCAAAGGTCTTTTCTTACAATCACTAAGGTCAAGGTCATTGTTCTCAGACAGTAAAACTTTACCTTGACCTTCAGTCTCCATAATGGAGTCTGAACCAGGTGTGTCACATTTATTCACTATCACTGGAACTGCCAAAGGAAGTCCTTGACATGATGTATTTTCGTCTTGAGTCTCAAATTGGCTCTCCTCAGGGTTCCCATCGACTGAAGTGAGATTGTTTTCGGATGCTAAACTGTCGTAGATGGAGAGCAAGGAGGGGGCTAAATCCAAGGAGGAACCTGCAATAAAGAAAATTCCCGTTACACATCTGTACAGTCTGACAATTACAGGGGGGAACCTATGACAGATGTCTTTGATTTAAGCAACAGTTATGTAGATGTGTTCAGCAGATAATTATTGTCATGTTCTGACAGAGTAAAACAAACGCTGTCCATTGAAGCCAGAAAAACCATGTAAAATATGATAATTCTTCACATAAAGAGTTGGCCCAACTGTTCTTCCTCCTGAGAACCTGCTTCCATTTACCATGAGAACTCGCTCTACCTGGCATTCATGCACATTAAGACCCGGTTATCATCTTTGTTTATCTTGTACCGATTTCTTACTCTTCATTTCACCAACTTCAAGCACTTGTGTGTAAAGGTCTTTTCCTTGTTATGAAATTCATGAATAAATGAATACATTAGTGTAGAGAATCTAGACTTCCAAGGTCTTGATTCCATTGTACTATACAGCCAACTAAATTACCATTTCATTACAAGTACCATTACCCTAATTTCATGTACATTCACAGAAAATCATTCACCAAAAAAAATATTGCATGTTTTTTTTAGTAGGGAAAAATCTGGATTTAATAGCAGTAATTTCTTATCAACATTGAGTGTATGGGAAAATCTTAGATAATTACTTAACTGATAGACATGAACAAATTTCTAATTCCTAGGAGTCTGACACATTCTTGTCTATTACTTTCAGGGTGGTTCATCCAACCCTGTCTATTAAACCCTCCCTCCGTTATTAATGGTGAACATTTGCGCTACCTCCCGATTCCAAATGTTTATTCCTTCAATCAACAAGGATGGCCCCAAGAACAAGAATATCAATGAATTTATAAATAAATTCTCGGAGCACTCCGTTACATTTGGCAGATGACCACTATACAAACTTGGATAAGTCATTAGTCTTGTACATCCTTGAGAGGGCTTATTACAACACCCCTACACTAGAGATGTCTAGAGACGGCATCCACTCGGGGAAACAAAATATTTGTATAAAAAGGTCAGGTTAATTATCTAATGGTCTGTGGTCAGAGTTCGAAGTGGGAGGGCAATTCCTTTCCTCTATGCAAAGATACCTGATGAACTTTCTCAAATACATTTTTTTCCCCAATGGTGTTCACCAGATTAGGAAAATACACATAGAATCATACAGATCATCTGTGTAAATATTTGTAAATTTAAAATAGTCTGCTGATCTGCACTCCAGTTATATATACGAGTGCAACAAGGTCATTCTTTAAAGAAAAAAAGAGGTCTTTGTTCAATCTTTCTTTGAGATTTTTGAGTTAAAGCCCAGGATATGTACAGCTGAAACTACTCCGGCATTGAAAAAACAAATGAAATGTGATAGACACTGACCTTCATAAGTGAGCTAAAAACTAATAATCCCTGCCTTCTAAAAAATTTGGTAACTTTCTCTTCTTTCCTTATATACCCTAACGTTCCAAGTATTTCATATCTAATCTTCATACACAATTTCATGAATATTAAATGGGTCAGCCCAAGCGGAAATTTGACATAGGTCGGCAATCTCAGATGTCATAAAGTTACCTAGATCGCCATTATAAATTAGTTTAACATGTCCTGGTGTGAAAACAGCTATGAATCCCTCCTAGCTTCTTCCGTCAGGTCAATAAATACCTGAAATTCTCTCCATCAACGAAAACAGTCAAGAAACTTAATAAAAGAAGGATTTAAGAAAGCAAAGGCCCAGTAAATTGTTTTAAAGTAAAGTGACATTTTGGGGCATTTCAGCAATTTGTGTCCTACAGAGCTGGGATGGGTGAGTAGGGATTTATGACAGCTATAATACTGATGGGCATGTATGCACTCTGAAATCACTGGAAGTGCCCTGCTGAAATCAACTGCATTTGCCTCCAGATAGATTGACATGGTTAAATATCATGTGTTATGCAATCATTGATTTAAACCGTGATATGAACATAATTTTTGACTTGATTTACACTTCAGCAGGTCTATTTACATCAAACCATGAAATCTTTTAATATGATATGATTTAGAGATATATTTACCCTATCTCACCAGATGAAATAAAATTTATTCCTTTCAAACATGCACTACCGAGAAACCATTAACAAACAATTGTATAAAACACATGCATGATCTTCCTTGATCTCTACCTTATTATTTCCATACGCATGTTTCACTCAAAATCTAAAAGACAAAATGATAAAACCCAGAGATCGTCATTAACTCACAGGAGAATTCAATGCTACATGTACGTACCAAACAGATTTATACAGACTCAATTTACCAAAAAAAATAAAAAAGAGAAATTCCAGGTTACCAAAAAATTCCTCCCAATGAAGAGAGTTCCTGACCATCTTTGACTGCCGTGCACAACTTGTCAAATTAGCAGGGGACGGAGCACAATTCCCTTTCACCATTCTGATTACTGGTACACTAGTCTGTCCCCTCTCTGCGACTGGGGAGTCGGGGGTGTCCACTAATAACTCTCCTCGCCTCTGAACCTGAACCCTGGAGCAATAATCCATTGTCTCTTTGTTCACACATCAATCAAACTTCTGTACACTATTACTCCAGTGTCTTCTGAATCTGTCACTCATTTTCCAAAAATAATCTTTTTAAGAATCCAAAAAGGTAAAAAAAATTAAAAATTCCTGTATAAACACTCTTGACAAGCATTTGCTTCAGGCCCCGTCTGATAGTGTTTAAAATCTGATCATGTTTCCGTAATGATGGTGAATTAATTCACTCCCAATGCTGTGTTAGCTGCCTCCCTGATCTTTCTCTCTCTGTCTCTCTCTGTCTCTCTCTGTCTCTCACGGTGCTCTGGTTGTGTGCGTTACATATACAATAACCAGGTAAGCCCGCACCGAGTCTATTTTCACTTTACCACAGACGTGTCTGGTGATTCAACATTCAATGATTAATTTCCCACCTGATACAGAGTCTCACAATGGTAGACCATTTTTTGTAGACTGTGCTAAAAGATAACACATTCAGGTCCTGCTAGAGTGTGCCAGATTTGAAATGATAGAGCACAACAAACATGAGCCGTCTCCTGCCCATGTTTTGACCCTAGGTAACCCTCATGTTGTATGCAATACACCTCCTCTGTAAACAGTGCTCAGTACTCTGACTATACAGGGGCTTGGCTTAATACCTTCCCACCTTGATCAATCCAAGTGCATGTAGAATTGCAGCATAAAACCCGTCCAATGGCTCCAGTTAATTTAAATGGAAGTGAATCCAAACAATATTTTTTTTACCAACATATGGTTAAATACTGACACATGTAATTGCCTTTGTGTGAAATTCATTATTAGGGATTGCAAAATGTTTAATAGGACAAAAATTAAAATGTGTGAACGAAATATCAATTGAAGTAAAAATGATATTTAAAGCTGACCACAAAAATGGGCTCCTAGACAAGTTAATATAAAAACAACAAATTTATATGTTGACCTCAGAACTGTTTATAATATTTGTTAGTTTGTTTATTATATCAAATTTTTTTTGCATGGCTCTTTGAAGCTTAGATGGTTTGTTAGAGAGAGAGAGAGAGAGAGAGAGAGAGAGAGAGAGAGAGAGAGAGAGAGAGAGATGCTATATTGCAAGCAAAAAATATATAGGTAATGCCTGGTGCAGTGAGATGGCCTCCAGTGATGAGCAATTTATAGCCCAGATGTGCAATAACTGTATATATAATGTAGCCAAGCTCTGTGGTTCCTATCGCATTGTAGGGCACAGGGGGAGGCTAAGTATTTCCTCAGACAGGGACTACAATTAGTCACAGTCTACTGGTGCCTTTTGATTTTTTCTGGAGGTTGGGGTGGATCACAGGGGAGTGGGCTCTTTGAACTCGGTCAAGCCTGGATGAAGGAGTCTGTTTTCCTGCTGCAACTGCCAAAATGATTTCATTGATTCCGGAATTCATCAAAAAAAATCTCTCAGACATATTTCCTATCATTATTTCAACATTCGAGCTACTACTGCCATGTGGCTACCACATTAATAACCTGAGAAAAAATTCTTTCCTCCTCCCCGGATGTCAATGAGCAACTATGACTGAAGTCACTTACACAACATATCTGTAGCCAGGTGCTCTATGGAAGCAGATCCTCAATTAGACTTTGAACTTCTCAGTCTGTGTATGACATAATTTTATCCTCATTTTACAGCAATGAAATGTTTATATTATTAGATCTCTGCAGGTATAACATTGGGGGAGTCCTGATAAGCTTGCATTCCCCAGCATGATTCATAAACACAGCACAAGCTTTTAAAAGATACACATCCAACAGGGGAAAATTCAGCCTTGAAATACACATTTTCTTCTAATAATCTTATTTCTTGTCATCAAAACAAATGAGTTAGCCAACCATGACCAAAATCACCAAACAAGCCTAATAAATGAACCTGTTTACCTGCTAGTATATATCTCCATGGAGTGATTGCCTGAGAGGTGGCCATCTCATAATGAAAGTAAAAGAAATCCAAGTCTCAATACTATTGTCAACAGAACAGAAAACCTGAAAAAACATCACCCTGTCTGATAGCCATTCCTGACCACATGCCTTTCTTGTATTTTTTTTTTTTAACAGACTGTGGTATAATGCCCACCTCAGTCATAGGAGAGTATATCTTGGACCCACAAGGTTTAAATTATTTCATCAGTGAATCAGGGCCGTTTAGTTTATATTGACAGGTCTGTAGGCCTGGGGCCTTAATAATTTGTCTGATCACATTAAGTACAACATTACCTGTGTCTGCTATGTAATGACACCTGGTTGGTCCCTGTCAATGCATAAGACTGAGAGTCCCCTGCAACTTAATACACAGATGTTTATGTACATTCAGGAAGCTTATTACGCGCACTGTGTCTACAAGGGCAATTACTCCTGCATTTAAAACACACCTGTAAAAACTAAACAGACAAGCTTTCAGAGTTAAACATGTAAATACATTCTAATAAAAGTTACCTGATTGAAACAACTGAAATGAGAACTTGCTGACTTCTTATAATCCTTTAAAGACCGTCCTGACTAACACAAAAAGTCTACTAATCTGGGACTCAAGATCGAGCAATGCACAGGTAGGCATAGTCCCTGTCAATCACGAGCAGTGTCCATTTACGCTCCAACGACTTAATCACAATGTTATTTAAGAAAGTATTGAAGTGCAAATACTGAGCATAAATAGCACATATATACGTGAGATTTCACAGTATAGCTGAGTCACTCAGCCAGACTGACTGAAACTCGTATGACAGTTTATGTGCTTCGATTTATCTCAAGTAAAATCAGGTAGAAGTTCTCCTCTAATACAGGAAAAACATCCAAGAATGCATTTAATCTTCCATAATATTTTTTTTGGCGTTTATAGCTTCGGCAGCATCATGATAGCAGGTATTAATGTAATACCTATCTGACAAGTTCTGCATCAATCAATGGAGTCAGACTGTTAACACAAGGAAAATGAACACACAAAAGCATGTAAATATTTGTAGTAGACTGGCCAACTTACATCTGAAAACAGCCCTTGTGGGTGACAGTTCCTCGTCACTGTACCAGTGGCCGTTGGTACATCCAGTTCCTGACAGAGTCTGAAAGAAGAAAAAGCTGGCATAATATTCCACCTGTAGAATGTGTCTTGGAAATTGTCATATCAAATCAAAGTCTATAAAACTCAGTGGCAAGAAGCATAACCCAATTAACGTTTGTGTCTCCTTTGATAGATTAAGAATTCTTACCTGATGTTTATGAACGTAAATTATGAATCATACTTTTGCTGCATATCTAATCACTTTATGGGTCATATATTCAAATTATGATATTGTGGTTTATCATCTACACCCAAATCAATTCTTGACACTTCCTAATTTTTAAAGAAATCCCAATATAAATGTTTAAAATATTATTCAGACTTCTTAACCTTACCGCTGATTTGTTTGTCCATATAAATCCTTTTCTCCGAATAGCTTGTCGCCGATCTTTCTTTGACTTATTATCCATTTTTAGTCACTATCACAATGCCTAACCATTAAAGTTGTATTTACATGTAATCCAAAACAACTTTTCAATAATGACTCTGTCACATTCATATGTTAATGGATAAAGAAAAACACAGTTTGTGACATGCATCTTTGATCACAAAACTCAAAAGACCTGTTTGGAGGCAATTTATGTGCACTTATCAAAAGTAAACACAGCATGTAATTTTAACCATCCAAGAGTTGATATCCTTCATTCAAATGAATATTCAAGGTAAATACCGGACTAAAGTGCACAACTTAAAAACCTCCTGTATTTAATATAGAAGTTTATGCTACGTTCATGTCATGTCGAACACTGACTTATTTTTTATCCATGTCTTTTCTCACTCCTACGAAATGTGTTTTAAGAACGTCATCTCTCACGCATTCCAGTGGTCGTAATGACAAGAGCCTCTCGTTCATCGGACATGGTATACTACTGACACATCACGCATATTGTTTTATAATAGAGAGTAACCAAGAAACCTATTTCCTGGTAAATATCTACCAGAAAGCTGATTTCTACAAAAATCCTCAAGACACTGGAACTTGGCCTGATAAGCAGACTTACACTGAATAGCAGGACCTTAAGACCAAGAAGATATATTATAAGGCAAGACTGAAAATTCCTAGGGCACTCTCCAACAACGATTAAAAGGGCATTAATTCCCATAAATTCCACATTTATTTAATGGATGCCAGGACACATATATCTCATTACAGACCCCAATCACCAGACATGCAAGGTAAATAACACATCTTTGTAACACAATTCACACAACATTGGGCTAGATTTTTTATTACTCTATCATGTCCCATCAAATTCTACAACTTCCTTCTGCCCTTGATAGATGGTTACTCAATCACATACCCAACTGTATATAGTCTTCTTAGGACTCTACATTATTATTCAAGCCACAGAATATCAAATATCCATTGTTATCATATGCATGTATATTGTTCAGGTGATCTAAAACCTGGTATTTTTATTCCGATTTAAATCTGTCTCAGACACAAAAACTTGCTTCTCCTTTCTGGTTTATCTTAAATGTATCTGTATCACTATTGAAAACTGAATTCAATTCAGAATTAACAAGTGTAACTATATACTATATTAGTGGATTATCATCCTTGTTAAAATCATATAAAAAATAGTCATCACTTTACGAGAGAATTTGCAATCTTATTTTAAGACAAGGACATAAAGGGTGAAAACTATTTGAATTGATCTACAGAGCTGTCATGGCACTTTTTGGTACAAGGACAGGGAAAAATCCTTGACATTATTGTATCAGAAAAATAGAATATGAACATACATGTATTAATCTTAAATTATCAAAGAAAATACATTTCACAAGATTATCTTTTATCTACTTCTTAAAAATCCAAGTTGTTCAGAAATACAAGCAGCTTTGCCTCACCATCTATGAGATTGATCAATTTGATATATTTCCGTATTCAGTCAGTAACAAACCTAGTAAGTAATAATATGTACTAGCATAATTTCAAATTAAAAGTTACATGTAGTTTATGAGTATATTGAAATAGCCATGCATGCAGACCAAAAATAAAAAGAATGCACAATAATTCAAATTCAAAAGTGACAGAAAATAATTTAAAATATTACTTACTTAGAGAAAGATATATCCAAATATTATACATGTACATCAAAGTTCTGAAAAACATTCAGTGACTTGTCCATACATCTAGATGTATTTCCAATAGTATATATGATTATGATATACCGGTAATTTGTCATTAATAGAAATTATGTTAGACTGTGTGCAATGCAATGCCAAAGTCTATTAATTTTTTTTAATGACAAGTATATATATAATATTGATATGAAAGAAAATCAGTCTACCACACCTTTATTCCCCCTTCCAGCTCTCCGTTCTGATTTTTATTATTTCTAGAAAATGGTGAATTCGCCATCGATGTCATACATAAAGGATCTCTCATTGTTTGTGGTGGTATATGATTTTTTTCCATCAAGTTGTGTGTTTTCTATCCCCGAGCCTTAAATTGGTGAGGGGATAGAAATCGCTCAACAAGTTGGATGAAAATCATTAACCATATCACAAACCATGAGAGATTCTTTTAATCCCATGTTTTAATTCTTATCATAATAGGATTTTTTATGCAAAACTCATAACGTCATTTCAATAGAAATGTGTCAAAATGATCAATATCAAAAATGTATTACGAGTGATATCCACCACCTATTGAGCAAAAAATGTGATAAATGTATATGCATATATGCAGTACCGGTTAGTGCTGTTATAAAATTTGTAAGATTTGCCCTATCAATTGGAGGCTATTTATAAAAAAAAAAAAACCTGTAAAATGATTAAATTGATTGAAATATGAATAAGATAGACTCAGGGAATCCAGATATTTCCTAAAAATATATCCCTGAAGAAAACAAATTTCAAAAGAAGGGGGGTGTTTGTGTAGGTAAGTCTAGTAAGCTACATGTACATGTACATGCAGTACCCATACATATTGTGCCTGTGTGTATGTATAGCCCACAGTAGATGACTACAAAACAACAAATCATCTGTTGCTATTTTAAGAGGAAATAGTCTAGAAGTGATGAAAAATTTGTGTGCTAGTGTATGTGCACATATTTTTACAAAAACCATTTTCTGACACCTGATGTCAACCCATACACATTTCTTGCTATATACTCTGTCCCAAGATATCCTGGATTCACATTTTGCTTAATTACTCGATATTTATAAATATCTCAGGGTTCAAACGATGTTCATTCAAAAGTATGAAAAATTTCCAAGATTTCTCCATTGAAACGCCCCCTTTAGCTTATCAGGTTTAAATACACTGCTAAAAAATGTGATGTCTATGGGGATTTTGTATTGCAGCAGACCCGGATGATAACGTTGAAAAATTGCGTGAGGTATTCCAAGTGACTTCCGAATGGAGAAAAGATGTAAACATTCCCCATTATAAATCTCCGTAAGAAATCTGTTTTCGTTCTTGCAAATTTTCTTGAGTGAAAAATGATAATGTGTCAATGAAGATATCTTGGAAATTTTCCCTTTCATCGATTTCAATTGCATTTCTTTCACAGGTATGTATATTTTTATTAAAAATCAACCAAATGTGCTTCATAAATATCTTGGGACAGACTATATAAATGTGAAGATGCAGTTTAATTAAGTCATCATTGCAAACCAGGGCAAATAATATGTATGATCCTTTCCCATCTCGATAGTCTCAGCTATATACATGCAGACTTAGTACCATGCATCGAGACGAATATTTGTCTACAATACTAACATATTTTTTTTAAGTCTGTTTCAATAGCTACTGCATTATGGTTTAGTGAAGATACCTATAGTTTTTTTAAGCTGCTCTCTCTCTCTCTCTCTCTCTCTCTCTCTCTCTCTCTCTCTCTCTCTCTGCGTATTGCATTTTGATACATAAATACTAACATAATCGATAATGACAAATGCAACAGTTGTTATATAATAAGCATCAAAATATAAATACCAGCGTTTGTTCTGTCAACATAATATTTTCTTCTTATTCCGTAACCGGAGATTTCTTCGATTCGCTAAAATTAGAATCGGTTCTGTAACAAAACATTTTAAAACCATTATAGACCTCATTTGAAGCTAAAATACTCCAAAAGTTACGCAAATGAATACGCTATATATATAACGTCTAACTTTAATTTCGCATATGTGTATATTCGTAATTTTCGCGTAGAAAATATTACTTTTGCGCACCTTTCGCGAATATTACGCATTTATTTAAAAAAAACCTACAAATTGATTTTTAAAATTTAATGTTCAATAGTAATAGTGCTAATAATCATACGTTAAATTCAGGCACGTAGCATCGGGGGGGGGGGGGGGGGGCAGGGCCCTCCCCCCAGCCTGCCCCCCCCCCCCCCCCCCACACACACACACGTTTT
The DNA here is from genome assembly GCA_033439105.1 of Magallana nippona. Lineage (NCBI taxonomy): Eukaryota > Metazoa > Mollusca > Bivalvia > Ostreida > Ostreidae > Magallana > Magallana nippona. Next base: position 40,265,170 of record CM065923.1, on the reverse strand, counting down.
GGCGCAGCAAAGATTTTTCTTATATTTGCATACAAAAAATAGAATTAACATGGAGTTGCCCCCCCCCCCCCCTTTTATGGGACCATGTAAAAAATTGAACTAAAACACGGATTAGGATTCTTATGATTTTTGAAATTAACCTTATTCGCGCTTTTTTTTTTTTTTAAATATTTTTTTTTTATTTTGCTTGTCAAGCTTTTTGGATTACACTGCCCCCCCCCCCCCCCACACACACACACTTTCAAAAACGATGCTACGTGCCTGAAGTTTGCATTTCAACTTCAATCTTTCAATACATTCAATGGTAGAAGCAGCATGAAATAAATCATTCATTGCAATCAAGAAGAAAGAAGAATTAAAAAAAAACCTCCGTTGTGTACTATTTAACATTGCAATAATTAAAAAAATGCGTCGTCTTTAAACTTAAAAAGATAAATATTTGTTCTATGTTTACGTATTGGGTGGTCGAAGAAATGCAGAATTGATATTTATTTTGTTAGTCCGAAATATCTGACGTTTTCCTGGCTTTTTTAACGACTTTGATATTTGACATGCCAGGAAATAACATTTTACTATTTTACAAATAACATTTCCTGGCATGTCAAATATCAAAGTCGTTAAAAAAGCCAGGAAAACGTCAGATATTTCGGACTATAATTTTGTGTGATATTACGATACTCGATGTCCGATCTGATTACCATATGTATTGATTTTATGTTGTCTTTAACATTAACTTTAAAAATTCCAACATTTTCCAGCTTAGATCTATAAGGCAACTGGATAAAATGACTAAAAGGAACACTCTCTTCTAACTTTTGGGTGCACCGTTGGAGTAAGACAAGGGGAAAATCTGTCATCATTCTTATTTTTATTGAATAATATGCAAAATATTTTAAGATTTGCCAGGTCCCTTTGAAAACATTAAGGAAGATCTTATTTATTTATTTATCTATTTAAAAGAGAAGACACTTAATAACCCCCATTTAAATATTTTTTTTGTTTTATTGTATGTATGCAGATGATAATGTCGAAAAATCACGAAGATTTTCAATATCTTGATACTCGGTGGGTTTTTTTTTTCATTCTAGATATTGCAAGAACAGACATCTTAAGGTTAAATAGTGTAAAATAAAAAGAAAGTTGTAATATTTGGTAGATGTTAAACAATAGTTCTTTAATTCTTTTACATTTGAAGGTTCTCAGCCTGATGTAGAGAATAACTTTAAGTTTAAATATTTAGGTTTTCTATTTTGTATAATCAACTTCTTTCATTTAAATATTAAAGAACTGTATGACAAACGGTCATGTTATTGGAAACATAATTTAGCAACTGACTGTAATATAGATATGTTTGAGAAAATCAAAACGAAATTTGAAGTGTTAAGTTATCATAAACTCATAGTACGAAACTCGATGAAAAACTTTATCTTAAATTCTGCAATTTCATAATGAACTTTTAAACCTCAACACACGGTTCATTAGAAACCTCAACGGTTTATTAGAATTTGCACATGGTAAGTGCCGGTAATGTTAAAGTTGGAATGATTTTTAATTCTCAAAACTCTAAATTGTCTACAAAAGTCTTTTATGTATTGAAAAATTATAGAATCCATGGTGTGAAGAAGTTTAGAAATTTTTTAAGTCGATAAAATTCTGAATCTTAAAGGTTTAAATAACTGGCTGTTAAAAAAAATATTAAACTTTGGATTTTCTTGAATATGTCCCAAAACTCATCCCTAGCCAAGGGTCCGCTTCGTTATGAGAACAAGGGTAGTTAGAAACAAAAATTGTAAAATATATTTTTCTTGTTTTGAAATTGGGAACGAATTCCACCATTTACTAGCATTCAACTGAATATAGTTTTATCGTATCTGATTATCTTATCTAGGGAGAGAAAGAGAGAGAGAGAGAGAGTTAGCTCGCTTGGTTAACTTAAATGTAACTGTGCACTTGTACATTCTTCATGCATAAAATGTTCGGTATTCTCAGAGGAATACTTTTGAAAAAAGCTGACACAAAAGCCCCCCCCCCCCCCACCCCAACCCAACGTTTTCTCGCAGCAAACATTTTTAGTTTCCATATTAAAAGTTGAATTTTACGAAGAAGTTGCCCCCAAAACTTTTTGGCATTTTAAAGATTTGAGAATTAGGTTTTTTTGTGTTTTTGCATCGTCAGCCCCCTACGACGGCGTATAAGTGCCATTTCAAAACAATTTTATTTATTTTATTCTGCCAATTTTAAACGGCACTTATACGCCGCCGTAGCCCACCCCCTCCCCCGTTTAAAAACGATGCTACGTGCCTGTACTACCGTGTTATAATTTTTTGGGTTGAATTCACTGGTTTGACCGACAGAGAAAACAAAATATCAAAATAATTCCTCATTTGCTGTTTCAAAGAAAGTGTTGGATCTTCCTTTAATGTTAGCTTTAGAGCAAAGGACAAGAGCGTATGTAATGCCTGTCAAATCCCCCGCACCTATGAAATTTAAACAACTTGTGTACATATCTTATAGAGATATCATACATAAGAAGGTGTGCATCATTACATTTACAATATCTGACTATCAACAAACATACATTTATATTTATATTTTTCTCCTTAGTCTCATTTCTATGTTTATTTTCTTAACATTACAACTTGATCTCAAACAATCTCCGATTGTGCTAGCGCTATTGTAATTTGACATTATTTGTCCAGGACAAGAACATTTTTTTTTATCGTTATCTGAAGGGTTTTAAATATTTCCTAAATTAATTCTATCATATGAAAAAAATGAAATATGTTTGATGAAAAGGAAAACGCACAACATGATTCGAACACCCTGTAAGCTGAGAAGTGTTTTTCTACAATCCTCCGCCTATCCCACTGAGCTACGTTGGCAAATGACAAGTAGGGTTGATAACTTTTAAAGTTTGAAAATCATAAATAAAGTTAGAAGTTTTTTGGTGAAAACCACGAATTTGACCATAATGGGTCTAGACTCCACTTGAATAAGTTTATACATGTAATAAAAAAAGAATGAATTGATATTATTTTAATAAAACTACTCTTAGGGTGGAGTCTAGACCCCAAAATTTTGCATTTTAGCAGAGTAAATGGTCAAGATTAGGCATAAAACGTCGTGTAGCTTAATTTGGAAACCTATACCTCTTGTGTTAACAGAATGAAAGCATGTTATTGACATGCAGAGTGAAACTTATAGTATGAACAATGTATACAAGCCAAAAATATATATTTTAGCAACCTTTGAAAATTGTTTTTTCGGTTGCTCCAAGTGGGGGATATATAAAGCCTTGTACGCCCCAGTCCAAAGTTTATTCAGATATAATTTTTTAGCTTTGACTTAACTTCATTGCTCTGGTTCCCATCTGTTAGTAAAATCTTGATTGCTAGACATGTTCATCAAAATGAACAATGCCATTCCTGTTTTTAAAATGGGTTCCATAGTCCTCTTATAAAGAATGGTTGATATTGAATTTATATACCGTGGTTTCATCAGTTTTTGTTACATGATTTTGTTGCGGCATTGATCAATGAAATTATTGAAATACAAAAATCTAACAACATTTAGTACCGATATAATCATTATCCATGAATTTATGTATCCTTGAAATTGCGCTTTTCATCGAGTCTTTGAAAATTGATGCCCACTAATACATGTATTGATGAAACAATACAATATATACATAAACAGTACACCAGAGCTGTCCAAGAAACCCTGAATTAATAAACACTGCCTATCCAGCGAAATGGAGTACCCCATATGCAATATTCTGCGAGAACATGACAAAGTTCAACAGCTGGTATTTTTTTTCATAAATTATAAAAATCAAAATCCTAGTAATATGCACATCTATGATATATGTACAATTGATCTGCAAAACAACAACTTCCTATCTTTAAAACTGTAGGAGAAGTTATCCATACAATAGGGGTACCCTTTTGGCAGGGGCCCGCCCACCCACCTGCAATTTTCACCATTTCAATAACCGGATTTTTCCTTTGAAAAACCCCGTTAAAAATGCCATGTTTAATAATACATGTATAATCAAATGACTTTGGGTCAAGGTCATGACTCGCCTTCAGGTCAAGAGCAACTTCTGTTCCAAGGTTTAGTCTCGGAAGTCTCTTTCCTAAATGTTATTGACCTGACACAAGTGTAACAGACAGCACCTCCAAAAATGAACACATATACCCCCAAAGTTTCAAGTGAAGCTTGGTATGTAAATTGTAAAAAAACAATTTCAGCAAATTCATAACAAGGTTTTAAATGCCAACTTTTCACTCTTTATGGATAACAAATGAAAACTAGAAAAAAGCAAAATTTTATTATAAGTAAAAAAAGTTGAACACACACTTTGCATAGGCATTGAACTACATCAGTTTGTTTATCTGACTATCAAAAGATGAAATTATTAACAATAACATACATTTTTACATTACTTTTACTATAAACAGAATACCAAAATTAAAAAAAAAATAAAAAACTTAAATGCTTTTTCACATGTCTAAAAATAAAAAAAAGGTCCATGATATTTTTCATGATATGCAGAAAACATTTTTGGACAAAAATTACATACTAGATTAAAAAATGTTCATGACAATAGACTATGTAATCTAGATATTTGTTGTTCATTGGCCACCATTCAAGGCTGGTCGTATCCAGCACTGTAGGGGGATGGTGCGTAACCAACAGGAGACATCATGGACGACTGTTGCTGGGCAACCACTGTAGTCCCACCTGCAAAAGGTAAAATTTCTGGTTTTATCACGCATTTTAAACATTATCTGAACTTCATTGCAATAAATATGTGGATGGAATAAAAATCATATCATTTAAAGAGGACTTTATTCCAGAAATGTTTTTCGACCTTGATCTTGGATCAAGAATAATTGTTTAAGGTCACTGCACACCTTCTATCTATGGGCATATATATGTAAAGTTTGACACCAATTTGGCCAAAGAGAAAAGAAATATGCTTTGGACAAAGGAAATTGGATTAACAGACAGATGAACACACTGATCACTTTAGGGTTTGGAGAGCAGGGAAGTAAGTAACCAAATGAATAGTACTGAAAATATGCAATAACATTAAAGAGGGTACACTGTAGAAGGTAAGATCCCCCCTGATTTCATTATTACTTCTTACCTGGCTGTCCACCTTGGACAATGATGGTTTCCCTCCTTCTGCCACAGGCTCTGCAACAGCAGATGCAGCATCCGATGCAGAGAAGCACTATCCCAATTGATACAACAATAGGTACCCACCTACATAGAACAGGCAACATTAATACATCAATTGAAAAGCACTCTTTAATTTTCTAAAATATTTCTAGAATTTGGAATTGGTTATAAACAAAGGATTGCCTGAAACAAATTGGTTACACCTTTTTTCAACACTGATCTTAAACACTTGTTGAAATTGAAATAGTAGTACTAGGTATGTTCGTTGGACATGAATGACACATTTTTAGTATTCGTAGCCATAAAAATTCCAAAATGAGGCCAGTGGCCTAATTTGAGTTACCACACACATTCCCCTAAAATGCATCTGATTAAGTTTGATGATCATAGGACTCACAATTCTCAAGATATGATCAGTACATAATAAAGGTATATATAGCCATAAAATTCCAAAATGAGGCCAGTAACCTGCATGTATTGGATTACCCAGGTATATCCCCCAACTAATGATGCATCAGCTGACCAAGATTGATGGTGCTATAGCTAATAGACTGAAGGAAAGACCAAAAATACTATCCATTAAAAGAAAACTGTATAACATTAAACTTCACTTACAGGTTACTCAAAGCCATCTTCATTAAAAAGTTATTTTGTGTTTTAATCAATTCACATTTACAATTGTACTAGAATAAATGTGAGCTTACACATAAACATGAAACCAGTCAACACAGAATGGGAGTCGGTCATCCCCTGGTGCCTGCAGGACACTGCTGTCACAACAGAAGGTGGTTTCGAGGGTTATACAGCAGTAGTTAGGGCACCACACCTCATCAGTGTCAGAGGTTAAGGGATTACGTATTTGACAGCATTCTCCGCACTCCCCTAGTCCTGAACAATAGACAAAATGTTGTATATAAATGAACATGCATACCCATAATAACTCAATGTATCCCTACCAGTACATGCTGCGGTATCAACATTTCCCAACTCTCGTGATCATCGAACACACATCAATATTCAGACATGCCAGTGTCTATGGGTACTATATTTTAAAATGTAATATTTATCATTTTTCAGTGTCTTTGCCTGTGATAACACTAACTACGTATGGATTTTGTATTATACAGTCCAATAAATTAAATTGACGTTTAATTGGGGTGCAAGCGGGATTTGCTTTTTTAATTGTACAATTGATGAAGACCGATTAAATCTTAATGGCTGGTAGATTACTCTTGTTTGACAGAGAAGAAAACCTTGGACAGAACTGAGCAAGACTTACTTTACTAAATGTTACTATCTGAGTATCAAAGAAAAAATTGAAAAAGGTGATAATTTAATAAATTGTTGCAGACTTTATTTATATATTCACTTGATCCCTGTGAAACAAATATTTCCTGATAGACTAATCATTATCAAAACATGTAGCCAAAAATTTAATGTTTTGATAATATCTAGTCTATCAGGAAATATTTGTTTTACACAGAGTGAATGAATATAAAATTTAATCATACCAAAGTTGCATGTGATCTGCCAATAACAAGAAGAGGCCCAGGAGTCATATCACTCCCCTGAGGTACAACAGCCAAAACTCTGGTCAAACCAGCTTTTTGTATCATATACAAAATATCTGGACAATAAGAGGAGATTTTGTTTAAAAAGATTTTCAAATTTTTCCACAGTCTTATGTTAATCATTTGGAATCAATTCTCTATTGTAGCTCCACCCTACTGTGTCCCTGAGATCATGATTTAAACATAAAACTTAAATCTACAATACCTGAGGATGATTCAGTGTGAAAAATAAATTTAAACACAAAAGTTCAGCCTTTCTGGCCAAATGGTTTTTGAGAAGATTTTCAAAGAAATCCTATGTAAAAATATAATATATGGGTCTGACAAGAATTTCACAAATAGGTCTGCTTTGACCTTATCATTCAACCTGTGGGTGAAGTATGAAGTTCAAGAGGTTAACTGGGTGAATGGGAGAGAAAATATGTTCTGGACAAGTGATGTCTGAAGGACAGGCAGATGGATGGACAGAGTAATCAATATAGCTAGGGCATGAAAAACAGGGCCCACATAAAAATTACATGATAGTATTTTCTTCATAATATGCAACTGTAAAGAAGAATGTATGTCAGTCAGTCAGTAGACCACGTGTTACAATATTTTGATTAAGACAGATATATCGTCACCTGAGAATTAGAATGTTCTAGCTCTCTGATTTTTGTAGAATTTTTGGAAATTGAAGTTCAAAAACTCTCTATCCCTCTATGTTAGAGTTTTGAATTGGAAAATTTGGAATGAATCAGTATTTCATGTTTCTGTTTTAAAATATTGCATCATTTTTGTTTAAATATAAGAAGTAGTATGTAAATCATCTGCATTTTGTATGCAATTAAAAGAAAATTTCTATATATTCTACAATCCAGGAACGTCACGTGTCTTTAGTTCTATGGATAATCATTACTTATGTGACCAATAGGAAACAGTTTGATTGGTCAAGGGAGATAGAACATTCTTGTATTAATGAATTTGTATTGAATGGAGATTGAACAAAATATTACTGCTAATATCTTCTTTATTCATGAAATAATTTAATATATGATATCATAGATAGATAGATCTCCTCGAGTTGATTTTAACGATATGCATAACTAATTTTTGGTAAATTTGGCACTTAGAACATTATAATTCTCAGGTGACGATATATCAAGAGGCCAACCTTGGACATTCTAAGGGAGATATTGCCTGATCAATATTTTGATATCCCTTTGCTTGACAGACATCCAACAATTACATCTTTTTTAAAGTAGCAACCTGAAGGTTTATTATTATTCCAACAACTGTTTTGGAAAAGTCTACTTAATCAGAATCTTGAGAACTTCTAAAAGCCACCTGTTTACAAAATGGTTGATTGATATTTGTCAACCTGCCTGATAAAATCGATCATACTAAGAATGATGGTTGCACCCTGCCAGTATAGATAACCCCCTTATCTCGCTATCATGTCAGGCAAGCATTCTAAATCTTAAGGTGGTATGGGACATATGTCGATATTAATGTGGATCAAAGTACATTAAAATTGAAATACTTTGGGACATATGTCGATATGTATATGTATTATACGTGATTCGCTCGATCAGCACACCTCTACCAATTTTTCCCTCTTAAATGGAATCACCTAGGGTTTGACAAATGGGAGAGGTCTGATGTCAGTCTGTGGACTCAATGTGTGTAGTCATTGATTTGATCATCCAATCACAAAATTATTCATATCACAGTTTTTTATGGAAGTAGCATCATGATTAATATTGAAGAATTTTTTTCCATTTATGATCAACAACTAGCTATTAAATTTGTTTGCAATTCGTTATCCTTGTATTTATTCAAATGCATGTTAAGCAATTGTTTTATTTTTTGTTTTGTTTTTTTTTAACCAGAGTTGCATAAATGATTGATTTAATACCAGTCATTGCCAAAATTATGACTGAAATTATTATTGCATGGCTGACTAAGCATACTGTGAAATTTGGACTTGGTATGTACCAAAACCATTTGGTATCAGCAAAATTCCATTATTCAAGGTGTGAAACATGCACTGCATAATTAATATAAAATGTTGTCATTTAATTAACAAGGTCCAGTAGATTCAATGAATTTAGGTACATAGCTAAATTACCAACATAGCTTTTTTTACTTCCTGAAGTAGGTTTATTTAGCTACTGTAATGCAATTTTGCTTTTTAGACAAAAAGTTGCAGGTAAATAAGTAACAATCATTATTTGTACATTTCCTGTGTAGTTTTAAAAAAGTAGCCCTGAGCAAAAGGGTAGTTAAAACATGTACCATAGTTTGCAATTTTTTCTATTGTTTTAACTATGCGTTATCTACACCATAACTCATGGGCGGAGCTTGGATATATATAGACTGGCAGATCATCTGCATATGACACAGAGAAACAACAATGTTTTAGAACACTTTTAATATTAAAAAAACAAACTGAAACCAATCACAAATTTAAGGTTAACCTTTTAACCTTAAAAAAGAAACAGTTATTTACACAACAATCCACGTTAACAGCCGCACTGACCCGGTTTTAGAAACTTGAATTTTCGTTGAAAATAGACATTACAGTTTTGAAAAAAAAATGACTTGCTGAACTTGGTAGGGGATCACACTGCTGGTTTTTCTCGATTTTGACTTGCTTTTCCTGCGGCTCTTCTTTAACATTTTCTAGTTGAGGCTCCAACAAATTTGAAATGTCCATCAACATTTCTGACGACGGGCGTTTATATTTTCTCACACTTTCCATCGAACGATGGCCAGTTCTTTCCATAATTTCTTGTTCGGGAACGCCTGCTTGATAGAGTGTTGTCGCAAGTGTGAGCTTTCCTGAATGGTTGGTATAATATCCTGGAATTCCTGCTTCTAAAAACATGGTTTTCGTAATAGAAGATAGATTATTAAGACCGATCGGCTGCTGGCTAAACCGCAGTTCATTGTCCGGACCATTTTCAAGAGGTCGGCGGTAAAACGCTGGGCTTTCACCACAGTTGCGACAGATCTCGATGTAATCTTTGTACATGTTTGTGTCAAAGATAAATCAGTAATACCGTTAAAAATGTCGTCTTGGTCCTCTAAGAGCTGGCCCATCTGCAACAGTGTATTGTCGTCTATAGATGTATCCCATCAGAATTTTCTATCTCAAGAAAATCGACGTCCATTTCAGCCATCTTTCTCTTTAGACTGCAAGTGCGCAAATGAGGACAATAAGAGAAAGTCCAAATCGCGCGTTTTCATATGTCATGTGACAAGCCATATTAGGATAGGATTTCTGATCAGCATCACGCCATTTGTATCTATTTTTGTCACCTTTCAAAATCAAGGGAAAGGGAGAGGTGATCCGATAGTTTAGCTTGCCAAATTAGGAATTTCGTGCAACTATGGTACATGTGACTTGCCATATTAGTTTTTTATTGGTTTTTCTTCAATAAAAACTAATACAGTAATTACTACATATTGCATGCTTTAAGGAAGCATTTCCATTGTTTGACTAACAGTACAACACCTTGTATGTGATGTGGCATGGATAAGTGTGAAAACCTTGCATTGTGCTGAAATATTACCTTCAATTATCATGTTAACCATAACTGATCTTCTTTGTTATTTCATTTAAGATATACTGGGGTAGTTGTTTGGTCACAAATTAACAATTGTACATATAGCCCCAAACCTTCTCAAACTTTGATTGTAATTGCCCTGAAGGAGACACACCTTCAAGAGTGATTTGTTCAAAGTTGAAAATAATTGCTGCACCAAAGAGTATTTTTTTGTACAAATGCTCATTAGGAAACAAGTATACTTAGAGTATTGCTTATTAGCTGGCGCTAGTATTGCATAAGCAATACATATCCCTTACCAGCAACCCCAATTTTAAAACAATTGTCGTTTTAAGTGCTAAATAGGTCTGGAAAAAATTGTCAAAATTTTTTTTTAAAGCGACGAGTCCGATATGTAATAAAAAAACAAAGTTTTAATTTCTTCATTATCTGTGCATGGGTCCATTTGAGTCATTTTGGGTAATTGACGCCCCTGCATAGCACTAACCTGATCATAAATATGAGAGATTTTTAAAAATTATAAAATACTTTTATACCTGTTGATGCAAAGTAAATAAAGTCGCACTTGATGAGTAATAATTGCTTTGTTGGATGCAAGGGTACAGTAGGATATACATTATAAAGTCCCGTCTTCTCTTTTCTCACCTTAATTCATTTACGGAAAACTGATCGAGTGCAGCACTAACCCAATGGTAAATAGGAGTCTGACACATTAAAAATTAATTATGTAAATACCTGGTGATTAAAAGTACAAACAGAGAGAAAAGCTGTTAATGTGACAGCAAACCTAGTTTTCTTTTATACTACCTATAATCCATTTCCTATCCAGAGAAATGGGGTACCCTATATGCAATACACTGTTAACATGCAAAAATGACAAGTCCAACAGCTGGTATTTTTTGCATGAAAATCAAAATCCAGGTATTAATATGCACATCTCTGATATATGTACAATTTATCTGCTAAACAAAAACTTCTTAAAAACTGTAGGAGGAGTTGCAGTAGATTCCCAATTAAACATGAGGAATAAATTTCCGCATAAAATCACAAGAAGCAACCCTCGCAGATTTTAAATCTAGCTTTTATTTCTCATACAATTTTGAACTATAGGAAATTACAACCAAAAAATTGATGATCATGATTTTATATTCTCGCGATTTGATGCAAAACAGTGGAATCGCAAATTACTCGCGTAAAATAAGGAATCTACAGAATCTGTACATTAGGGGTATTCTTTTGAAAGCTGCCGCCCACCATTTTTACCATTTCAATAACCAACCAGATTTTTCCTTTGGAAAATCTGGGAAGGAAACTATGCACACATGACCCTAAAGATTATGTAGTTCTCTGATCAGCATGTGCTTCTGGTATGCAGCTATCTATTAATAGATTCACACTGCAGTGTTATAAGTTTGAAGGTGTGGCCTGCTTCCTTACAATGTATATGCTTAATTAATTGCTGTCTGTGTGGATATTCATTGACAACTAGGTCAATCCTGGTCTTTATAAATTCTAATAATTCTAACGTTATCTGAAGGGCATCATGAAGCTACACAGGAAGTTTTAAATCCAATCTGCCAAACCATACCGGAAAAAGAGCTGGAGAATGAAGAGGGGCATAAAGTTAAACAGGTTGGGACCAATCGCCCAAATGGGATATAAGCCCGTTCGGTATAGAATAGCCCAAATGGGATATACATGTAAATTTGAAGTGCAAAAAATAAAAATTTTTGATTTTGAAAATTTTGGTATAAATACGCATTATAATAGATGAATTGAAATGTAACAACTTTTGATAAATAACTTTTTCTGTAACTGTACTATTATGGAAATTGATCCCTCAGGATATCCAAAACTTCTTGGGGATCAATCTTACAAACTACTGTAGAAGCACATATTTTCGTTGGGTCAAAATTTCGTTGTTTTTGAACGAAATAAAATTCCATTGGCATTTAATTTCGTCATATCGTAATCTTTTTGTATTCATTAATATTTTGGTTAAAAATTCATCATTGATTTAAATTCGTTGATTTATACTTCCAATGAAAATAACGAAATTAAATCCTAAACGAATATTTCTGCTTCTACAGTATAAACATATAGAAAATTTTCTTAACCAAAAGTTGTTGCACTTGATACACATTAATGCGGATTAATATAAAAAATTTCAGATCAATTTTTTTTTTAATTTTTAGCACTTTAAATTTATATCCCATTTGGGTTATTCTATCCCGAACTGGCTATTATATCCCATTTGGGCGATTGGTCCCAACCTGTAAAAGACTGCCCCCCCCCCCCCCCCATATATATTGAAAGTACATTTGTGAGTTATTAAGCATTCATTTTTTTTTCCAAATAAATTCTCGGAAACAATATTTACAGAGGCATTTCAACAAGGCATGGTTTCCCCAGTTTCGAATCATTTTCTCCATTTTCGGGTCATGTGACTTCAAAGTGTCAGTAATGTCGGGTAGATCGTCTCAGAACACAATTTTTATTAATTTGCAGCATTGAAATAATGATTCCGATCAGAAAATATATTTACAACTAGACTCTTGTTGCATGAGCAACAAAAAGGTCTTCCGTTCTGATATACATGTATGAATTTAGCTATAAGACATTGCTTCTCTCAAGTAGAAAAAAATAATGAATATGATATTTACTGTTAATGAAATATGTATACGTTACTTCTATGTAAAACAACAACGAGAATGAAAAAAATAATCAATTTTTGAAGTACCTTTTGTGTCGACCGGAAGTAACACAGAACCAAACAAAACATATTTAACATTTCAACAGTCATAAGTCAATCTTTCCTCAAAGTTTGGTTTTTCACGTCTCTGCCTAATCTGAGATCTCGTTCAAACAAGGATTTTTGTTTCGGGGCCGGAAACTGACGAACGGAAGTGATTAATGAAAATAAAAGCTGATATTTCTTGTACATTTGACTAGTGTACATCACTATTTATCAGGCTAGATGAAACACCCATGAAAGTCAGGTAAACTTGTTAAAAACATAATTGTTTGAACCTTTTCGGTGAGGACCGGAAGTGACGGTTGACAAAATAAAAGCGATTAAACACATCTTCTATCAAATGTCTATCGTCCATGTAGGTTTTGTGTCTTAATCTCTTAAAGTTTGTAAGATCCGACACGTATAACATTTGTTTAAAAAATGCTATCTGAGATATTTGAGATAACTCACCGGAAGAAGAATTTTTGTGTTTATTTAACATCGCATACATGAGATATGAAATGATTTATACTAATATTTCAATTCTATGTAGACACACTAAAATAGGTAAAATGAAACGTTTTGAAGTGCTTCCGGTGACGACCGGAAGTTACGCCGAACAAAACAAAATAGTGTAAACAGATTTACATACATAGGTCTATAATCCCACAAAGTTTGATTGTTCAAGTCATTACCGTTTTTGAGATCTCGAGAAGTCAAGGTTTTTTGTCTCGGGACAGGAAACGGACAAACGGAGTAATCAATGAAAAGGATAGGTAATTTTTCTTAAAGACTAGACAACGGGACTTTATTGCCTATCAATTTATCTTAAGTTGTCAAAGAAAAACAGTTTAACTTTTAAACAACTTGAATTGTTTGAACTCTTTCGGTGTGGACCGGAAGTGACGGTTGACAAAATGAAAGTGGTTAAACACATCTACTATCAAATGTCTATCATCCACGTAAGCTTTGAGCCTTGGTCACTTACAGTTTCTTAGATCTCGCTGTTACAACATTTGTTTAAAAAAAAAGAACCTGAGATATTTGAGATATCTCACCGGAAGTAGATCTTTTTCTTTATTCACCATCGGATAGATGACATATGTAAAGATTTTAACTTATATATCAATTCTATGTGAAAACAATTATATGCGTAAAAAAAATATTTTTTGAAGTGCTTCCGGTGACGATCGGAAGTTATGACGAACAAAACAAAATAGTTTAAACACATCTACAACTATAGGTCTATCATCCTACAAAGTTTGGATGCTCAAATGTTTTTGGTTTTCGAGATCTCATTGTCACTAGCTTTTTGTCGCTGGACAGGAAACGGACGACAGGAAATGAATTTTGAAAAAATAAAAAAAACGCCTAGAGATATTAACATTCTCTATCACTCCTGAAAATTTCACGAAAATCTATCCAGCCATCTCTGAGAAATCTTGTGGACAAAAAAAGGAAAAAAAATAATAATAACTAGACTCTTGTTGCGATAGCAACAAAAAGGTCTTCCGTTCTGATATACATGTATGAATTTAACTCTAAGACATTGCTTCTCTCAAGTAGAAAAAATAATGGATATGATAATTACTTTGAATGAAAAATGTATATATACGTTACTTCTATTTAAAACAACAACGAGAATGAAAAACATCATCAATTTTTAAAGTACCTTTTGTGTCGACCGGAAGTAACGCCGAACCCAAAAATACACGTTTAACATTTCTACAGTCATAAGTCAATCTTTCCTCAAAGTTTGGTTTTTCACCTCTCTGCCTCATCTGAGATCTCATCGAAACAAGGTTTTTTGTCTCGGGACCGGAAACTGACGAACGGAAGTGATTATTTAAAATAAAAGCTGGTATTTGATGCACATTTTCCTATTGTACATCACTATTTATCAGGCTAGATGAAACACCCAAGAAAGTCAGGTAAAATTGTTAAAAATATGATTTGTTTGAAAACTTCCGGTGAAGACCGGAAGTGACAGTTGACAAAATGAAAGCGGTTAAACACATCTTCTGTCAAATGTCTATTGTCCTTGTAAGTTTTGCGTCTTAATCACTTAAAGTTTGTAAGATCTGACAGCTAAAACATTTGTTTAAAAAAAGGTTATCTGAGATATTTGAGATAACTCACCGGAAAAAGAAATTTTGTGTTTATTTAACATCGCATACATGACATATGACATAATGTAAACTAATATTTCAATTCTATGTAAAATAACTAAGATAGGTAAAATAAGATAATTTTTGAAGTGCTTCCGGTGACGACCGGAAGTTACGCCGAACAAAACAAAATAGTGTAAACACATCCACATATATAGGTCTATTATCCCACAAAGTTTGGTTGTTCAAGTGATTACCGTTTTCAAGATCTCGAGAAGTCAAGGTTTTTTGTCTCGGGACAGGAAACGGACAAACGGAAGTGCTCAATGAAAAGGATTGATAATTTTTCTTAAACACTAGACAACAGGATTTTATTGCCTATCAATTTATCTAAAATTGTCAAAGAAAAAAGGTTAAACTTTTAAACAACTTGATTTGTTTGAACTCTTCCAGTGTGGACCGGAAGTGACAGTTGACAAAATGAAAGCGGTTAAACACATTTTCTGTCAAATGTCTATTGTCCATGAAAGTTTTGCGTCTTAATCACTTAAAGTTTGTAAGATCTGACAGCTAAAACATTTGTTTAAAAAAAGGTTATCTGAGATATTTGAGATAACTCACCGGAAGAAGAAATTTTGTGTTTATTTAACATCGCATACATGACATATGACATAATGTAAACTAATATTTCAATTCTATGTAAAATAACTAAGATAGGTAAAATAAAATAATTTTTGAAGTGCTTCCGGTGACGACTGGAAGTTACGCCGAACAAAACAAAATAGTGTAAACACATCCACATATATAGGTCTATTATCCCACAAAGTTTGGTTGTTCAAGTGATTACCGTTTTCAAGATCTCGAGAAGTCAAGGTTTTTTGTCTCGGGACGGGAAACGGACAAACGGAAGTGCTCAATGAAAAAGATTGATAATTTTTCTTAAACACTAGACAACAGGATTTTATTGCCTATCAATTTATCTAAAATTGTCAAAGAAAAAAGGTTAAACTTTTAAACAACTTGATTTGTTTGAACTCTTCCAGTGTGGACCGGAAGTGACGGTTGACAAAATGAAAGCAGTTAAACACATCTTCTTTCAAATGTCTATCAACCATGTTAGTTTCGTGCCTTGGTCACTTACAGTTTTAGAGATCTCGCTGTTACAACATCTGTTTAAAAAAAACAATCTGAGATATTTGAGATATCTCACCGGAAATAGATTATTTTTCTTTATTTAACATCGGATAGATGACTTATGTAAGAATTTATACTTATATTTCAATTCTGTATGAAATAAATTGAATGCGTAAAAAAAAATATTTTTTAAAGTACTTCCGGTGACGACCGGAACCTATGACGAACAAAACAAAATAGTTTAAACACATTTACAACTATAGGACTATCATCCCATAAAGTTTGGATGATAAAGTCTTTTTCGTTTTTGAGATCTCGATGTCACTAGCTTTTTGTCGCGGGACAGGAAACGGACGACAGGAAATGAATTTTGAAAAAATGAAAAAAACGCCTAGAGATATTATCATTCTCTATCATCACTGAAAATTTCACGACAATCTATCTAGCCATCTCTGAGAAATCTTGTGGACAAAAAAAGGAAAAAAAAAAAGAATAATAATAATAATAATAATAATAAGAAACATTACAATCACTATAAGGTCTTCCGTTGGAAACGGAAGACCTTAACTAGACTCTTGTTGCTATAGCAACAAAAAGGTCTTCCGTTCCTCATGTATTAATCTGTGAAAAAAAAATGCATTTCTCTTGTAAAAAGAAAATGGATATCATATATACTGTTAAGGAATTTCCCAGTAATTATTTCTATGTAAGACAAAACAAATAGACAAAAGGTCAATTTTTGAGTACTTTCTGTGACGACTGGAAGTTACGAAGGATCAGAGAGAATAGTAAACATATCTTCATACATTGTTCTGACTTTCCGCAAAGTTTGGATGTTCAAGTTTTTGTTAGATATGAGATCTCATTGAGAAAATGTTTTTGTCTCGGGACCAGAAACGGACAAACAGAAGTGATTAAAGAAATTATAAGTAAATATTTTTAGTACATTTACCTACGGTACGTTACTGTTTATCACCCAGAGTAAAATGTTTAAAAAATCTAAAATTTTTAAAAACTTCATTTGCTTTAACGCTTCAAGTGAGAATCGGAAGTGACGGACGACCAAATGAAACACGTAAAACACATGTTCAATCAAATGTCTATCATCAATTTAAGTTTTGTATCTTGATCTCCTACAGTTACTGAGACCTCGCGCGTACTAAATTTTTCATAAAAGAAAGCTTTCTGAGATATTTAAAATGTCTCACCGGAAGTATAATTTCTTCGTTTATTTAACCATGTGTAGATGACCTTCTGTATTTCTATTTCTAAAATGTTACTTCCATTCCAAATAACTAAAATATTTTTAAAAATCAAAATTTGGTGTACTTCCTGTGACGACCGGAAGTTACGCCGGATAAAACAAAAAGGTGTAAACACATGTACATAGGTCTATCATCCCACAAAGTTTGGTTGATAAAGTTGTTACTGTTTTTGAGATCTCGTCGAAATAAGGTTTTTTGTCTCGGGACAGGAAACGGACAAACGGAAGTGCTGAATGAAAATTAAATTCAATATTTCTTGTTCACATGCCTATCATATATTATTATATATCTAGCAAATTAAAACTATCAAAGGAAACAGTTAAACTGATAAAGAGCTTGATTTGTTTGAACTCTTCCAGTGTGGACCGGAAGTGACGGTCGACAAAATGAAACAATTTAAACACATCTTCATACAAAAGTATATCATCCATGAAATTTTCGTGTCTTGATCACTTACAGTTTCTGAGATCTCGCGGGTACAAAATTGGTTTTAAAAAAGTTACCTGAGATAATTGAGATATCTCACCGGATGTAGAATTTTTTTCCTTATTTAACATTGCATAGATAACTAAAGTGAGGATTTATACTTATATATTCATTCTCTGTAAAATAAATTAAATATGTAAATAATAAAAAATTTGAAGTGCTTCCAGTGACGACCGGAAGTTACGACGAACAAAACGAAATAGTTTAAACACATCTACAACTATAGGCCTATCATTCCACAAAGTTTTGTTGTTCAAGTCTTTCTCGTTTCTGAGATCTCGATTAGACAAGCTTTTTGTCGGGGGACAGGAAACAGACGAACGGAACTGACTTTTGAAAAAATGAAAAAAAGAGATATTAATATTTTCCATCACTTCTGAAAATTTGACGAAAATCTATGCAGCCATCTCTGAGAAATCTTGTGGACAAAAAAGGGGAAAAAAATAATAATAATAATAAGAAACATTACAATCACTATAAGGTCTTCCGTTGGAAACGGAAGACCTTAACTACTGATACTCAAGTAACAGGGATCAATTTCTAAATGTAAATTACAGTCGGGATTCAGAATGAAATGATCATCATTATGTCATCATTGTGACAAAAAGAAAAATAAACTCAAAGAAAAATAACAGACAAGATAAATAAAATGACACCTGAGCTGGATGGATCATTTTATTCAATTGAATCTCTTTTTTCTCTCTTTCACGTTATCGTAAATCCGTAGAAAAATATGTTTCAGGTATAGTGACCCGCAATTGGGGAAATTCCTTCAGATTGATTAATTGCTGTAAATTTATTTGAGCAGTCATCATTCTGAATAATTTCTGACATATAACTGAATGCATGTGCAATATTTTTCATCCATTAACGCCCTCCCACAACTTTTACATCAACCGTGCTGCAGCGTTAATAATGAAGGTAGCATGTCAAAGTAGTGGGAAAATCTCCATCTCGAAAGCGCTTGATTTCTAATTTCGTTTCTCGGTGGGTCTGTAAATGTTAATTTTCGAATAACGTTTAATAATCAAAGACAGAAAGGCCTATAGTTCGTGATCAATGTATTTATTAAGTTTTTTCTGCTTCAATTTAAACGAAGTGACATGAAACACACACGAGTGACCCGGAATTGGAAACGACCCGAATTGGCAACTTCACTGTACCAGTCTGCACAACGTTTACCAGCTGTTTATCTAGTCTGAAATATCTGACGTTTTCCTGCCTTTATTTTTAACAAATTTGATATTTTACATGCCAGGAAAATGTCAGAACCCGCGCCATTACGAAAACAGGAAATTCGCCGCCTCCAATTGGAAGCGGCATTCTAGGCTCGATTTTAAATATTTACGAGTTGAATCAAATGTTTCACTCACAACTAATTAATAAAACGATGATTTTACTGCTCACTAATATCACTTTTATGAGTCCTTATTTCCCATAAACATGCTGTTGAACATATGCTATCAAACTGTTGAGATTTGCTTTTATTTCGTGCATTTTTTAAATCTCGCGAGAAAATAGGTCAACAACACTATTATTTATCAGTGTGCAGTTAAATTATATTTTAAGCTGTATTATTGAGTTTAAATATAAATATATTTAAAATCGAGCCAAGAATGCCGCTTCCAGTTGGAGACGGGGGATTTCCAGTTTTCGTAATGGCGCCGGTTCTGACGTTTTCCTGGCATGTAAAATATCAAAATCGTAAAAAAAAAAAAAAGCCAGGAAAACGTCAGATGTTTATCATTCTGTGCAATTGCGTGTTGAATCATATTCCAGTTCAATAAAGCCAAAGATGGCTTGTCTGCATGAATAATATAATGTAGTCACAATTAATACGCGCAATCCTTTTATACAAAAACAAGAATTTAACGCATGTCTGTACTGTGCATAGGTAAACTCTTTAGAGAAAATGAACAGGAGAGAGAGCACTCACAAACAAGCAAGCACGCAACTAACACGTTACTCACATTCTTTGCAATATTTCAAAAATATAAATTGACTTACCAAAGAATGAGATGATTGTGATAAAAAATATGAGCATAGCTGGAGAAGTATTCATGTCCTCGTCAAGTTTATGGGTCCGCTTCGGAGAATTGCGCGACTTTCACAGCGAGGCTTTATATAATATCCTGGTACAGTCAGTGATAACGAAACTACACTGATTCTACGAAACCAACCAGAGACATAGCGGGATAGACAATTTTCTGAAAGTGTCAAAATTCGAAATGTCATTGATGTACAAAGTATTAAAGATAAAGAAATACCTAATCTCAACCCATTTAGGTCCAGAGTCCCGCGATCTGACGATACAGATGCCACTCTAAATGTACATAAGAACAATTGCATTAATTGCATTATTTTTTTTTTCTCGATAATTACAATGTCATTTTATATTTAATAAATAGAATAGAAACAAAGGTGTTTATTTTACGTATACCCCAAATCCTTGTAAATATTGACTTCGTCCAGTCCTGCTCATGGAATCCCGACCTGCACGTACAGGCGTGGTTGGTAAAACCAGATTTGATGGGGTTGATTTTTTAAAGTTCAAATACAGCAGAAATAACCTAAAGATGATGATACTCTGCTAATAACGTCCTGGCATTCCATATATGCCCGACTTGAGTCCGCCACTTTCTCTGCCTAATTGATAGCACTGCGAGGAAGATCTTTCCTTGAACATTATGAAAAGATATATGGTCCTAAACTGCCCAATGGTTCTAGAGTTTTTCTCCTAAGGTACAAAGCAACAATCTGCCGGTTTCCACCCATCCTGCACTGTCCCCTTCTTCCAGATGACTGTGCACAATGCCCACAATTTCTTGAGTATCTTGAGGCATTTCTTGTATACTTTGTATGTCACTCCGTAATGGCCAGGAGCTGATTTAGAGAGAGGCCTTTTTTTACGACTACCGGTATGATGGTTCTTTGTAGTCTAATTCTGATTCTTGAACTTCAACCTCAACATTCCTTGGGCACAGCCCTAAATCTTTGTTCCGTTCTGGGTCGAAATGGGTTTCCTTCAGGTACTGCACAACTTCTTCCTTTGTGCATATCAACTAGCCTGATCAATCACTTCCTAGTACATGTAGCTCCTTTTTTAATCTAACTGGTTCTTTCACGAAGCATGCTCGATGTTTTGTACTCCGCCTCTATATCTTCCTTATACTCTCTCTCTAACCTTGTTAACTCTAGTCTGATCTTGCATCATAAGTCAACACTGCTATCCCTATCCTCTCCTACTCCTCTAAGGCTCTTTTGTATTGCTTGTTGAGTTGTTTCTGTTCTCCTCGGCTTTCCTTTTATATCCTGGTCTCTCTCCTATTGTTGCCTCTGTGGTTGCGCCTTACTGTTTTTGCGTCTTCTACGCCAAATCTTTCTTGACCAATGCTGTAAATAACGTTAGAAACTGTTCCTATCTTCATTTAAGCTTTGTTATGTAAACTTGTCTTCATGATTAAGCTGACGTCCTTGCCAAATGGGTTCTATCCTCCATCTTAGGTCACGCCACCCTCTCTCGTCTCTCTTGAGGTGTGCAGATCTCCAGTAGTCCACCGTTGTCAACCAAGTCTGAGACCCTGTCGATTGGTGACTCAGAAACTGATAAGTTCCTAGCTCTGTTGTGTTTGTTTAGGGTTGGCTACTCATGCGTCTTACCATCAATCACTGTGCGCTGCTTTTGTTCCACCCCTCGATTGCATCTGGATTTGGATTGACGTACTTGTATCTTCATCTCTGGCATTCTTGCAGATCTTGCAGCAATGGCATCTTGTTTCCACTATCCTTCCAACAAATGTTGTTTGAGCGCTGTCCTTTTCATAGTCGTTGATTGGTTCCGGTTTGTTTCCACTTCATCTATCCTGTTGAGCCTTTCATCCTCTCTCCTCTCGAGAGGCTTTGGGGGTGATGATCTCTAAGGCGTTCTGTACTAGCTTTATTCGGTTTGCCTGATTCCCAAATTCTTCAGATGGGCACCTACTTTCCTCAGATGTTTCGACCTCGGACCAAGACATCCTCCAGTTGGTGAGTTCAGCAGTGGTAACCAGCCACTACTCGTTGATACCAGGCGTCCAGCTCGACTCGTCTCGTCTGTGGCACAGTGCCATATACCCAGCAGGATGGCTTCTCTGCTGCCTCTGTTAGCTGTCGTACTGCAGCCCTACCTGGTGTTGACATCATTCGTAGCTTCTGGAACAGCTTCCACACTGACTGAGCTGGGAAGCCTCTACATCTAATCTCGATAGGGAACAATGAAGCTTTCCAACCCTTCTCCCTGCAATCTGTGATTAAGTCCTCTGGTGCCACTCGTCGCAGATTTCTTCCCTCTTGGTACTGTCAGCTCTATGGCAACTATCGATTTTACTTGTTTGGACCACAGCAGCATGTCATGTCGCAGAGTTGTTTCTACTATGTCTACATTTTATCATATAATTTATTTGAATCGCAGAATTTGACCTGTGTCCAGTCTTGCTCATACCTTTTTCGGAATTCCAGCTTGAAGCATGTGTGCTTACTTGAGTGTTTGAGGCAAATTATTTCACATATTCATGATCTGAGCATTGATGACATTACAAATGATTTAACATGAAGCTTTATCATTTTTTTTAAATGTTTCACATGCAGTTCGGAAAAGCAGCGGACAATTGTTTTATCGTCGGATACCCTAATTCCTTACAGTCCTAGAGTCGTGTCTCTTTTATTTTTATTACAAAATAATGAATATATAATTTAAAGTCTTATTATAAAGTAGAAGTCCTTTATAGGGTGTTATAATAAGTTTAGTGTTACAATTTTAACCAAGCGCCTAATGTGTCACACATTCTTATGGTAACGAATCATGGCACTCGGAGGATATATCATTCTCAAACCTATATATAATTAAGAAATAAACAGCAATTTAAAAAGTTCATTGGGATATGAAGTTAGTTGGTCACGTGATCAAATTCTGTGAAGCCCGAAGGGCTTCTCAGTAGATTTGATCACGTACCAACCAATTCATATCCCGGTGAACTTTTTAAAGGTATATATGCCGTTTTAAATGAATTTTTTTAAAGAAAGAAATGTTTTCATTTTTTCATTAAGCTACAAAAGTTATATACTTTCTGCAAATTAAACGCCCAACTTTGAAATATTCATTAGCACTGATTTGACAATCTAAATTTAGAACTTACACAAGATGTCGACGCGAAAACGTGGTCGGTCCTTTGGCAGCGGAATAATAAGTTTGGAGAGAAAAGAAAGAAAGAAACAGTTTGACAGAGAACGTTATAAAATGAGAATCAATATTGGTGACCACTTTGAGCGGTGGACACGTGTTAGAAACTTCATGTTTAACTATGAGCTTGCCGGCCTCTTGCTATAGACAAGTGAGTCACACAGCGGTGTGTTTTCTTTGTTTAATAAGATATTTATTCATAAAAGAAAAGAAGCTTATGTGTATGGTACGATATTCATTATCTGAATATGATAAAACTTGTATAGCTATCACTCGAATAATTAAAATCTATAAATTGTATGTTTTGAATCGAGAGGTACCAGAAGGGATAATTTAGACGTTCTATTTTATAATTATATCTGTTGTCAAAGGTATGAAAATAATGGTCAATTTTCAAAAGAGCTCTCACCGATTGTCATCGACAGCGATATGCAACCATCCTCATAAAATGCAGATGACAATATCTGATATTATTTTCTGTTAACAGGCTAACAGCACACAAACCTGTTTACATGAATTCAAACAACTGTAAACAAACCTGTCGTATTACCTCGTTCTGCATGCTGCTTTTCTGAATTACTATTCCCGCGCACATGCGCAAATCCACAACACTGTGTCAGATAATTATGCCAGTGCCAAGGTGGCATTTTTGCACCCGTCTAAGCTGCATATATCGAAAAATTCAAATATGCCATATGGTAGACCATTGCTTAAAGAGTTTACAACCACCTTTGTTATCATTGTATCTCACCTGTCAGGTGAGATATTTACCTTTCAAAAATAAATTCCTACAGGAAAATAATTTTTCCAATAGGAAAAACAATATTCCTATAGGAAATTTGAAATTTGAAATTCCTATGGGATTTTTAGAAATTGAAAAAATCCCATAGGAAATCTTAATTTCCTATAGGAAAACTACCTGTCTGAATCAAATTCCTACAGGAAATACCTTTCTCCTATAGGAAATATAATTCCTATGGGATTTTTAGAAATCCTATAGGATTTTCAATATTTCCTGTAGGAGAATCATTTCTCCTATGGGAATTATTATTTTCCTATGGGATATTAATTTTGAAAGGTAAATATCTCACCTGTCAGGTGAAAAACACTAAAAACAAAAGTGGTTATATACTCTCTAGACAATGGTCTATCATTTGGTATGTATGGATTTTTCTGAAACTGCATTTTAAGCGGGTGCAAAAATGCCACCTTGGCACTGGCATAATTATCCGGCACAGTGTTCCACCTCAAACGTTAATCGTTAATGAATATGCATAGGTAAATCGCCGTTATTCATTTTCAAATTATGGCTAGTACCTCGTTGATATTTATTAAAAAAAAATGCAAAATTTTCTAAACTTTTTTTTCATATACCGTTATCTAATCATGCTGACAAAATTTGGGTCTGGTTTTCAACATCGCAAAAATGCCGTTAAAAACGGCATATATACTTTTAACATTGCTGTTTATTACTTATATTTACGTTTGAGAGAGACAAATCGCCGATTTTATTTAGATCGAGCAAATTCCAAACTGATAATCCATAGCAAACGGTAATTAATGTAACATTATTTTTATGAAATAACCAACTGCACAAACTAACCATGTCATGAACTTCCCTGGTTCTCCGTTTAGAATTTTTTATAAATTAATAGATTTTAAGTATGTAGTGCATGAAGTGTAAAGCGATGAATGGCAGCTTCTTGTCATTAACAATTCCAATAAGAAAAGATGTTCCGTGTAGCTTTTTAAAATCAAATCATGATACTTGTTCTCGGCGTTTTCTTCAGGAATCTCTGCTCACCACTAACGTTCAGTATACATGTATTAATACATACTACATGTATATATTTCCTATAACCATGAACTCTCTTTGTCTGCTAAAAGCAACTGTGTATCGTAAAGGTAAGAATCTTAAGTTTAAAGTTGTAAACTCAGCCATTATAATGAAAGTAAAGTTTTTTCTCTTGAAATTATGTATGAAATCTTGTGTAATTAAAAATCCCAAAAATGAATATCTTGGCTCTTTTTTCTGTACCAGAATATCAACGATATGTAAACCTTTTTTCATAATACATTTCAGCAATATTTTGTAGTTCTTAATAAGTTTGAATTAAATTATATATTTTTTAAATTAAGTATTATTTGAAAAACACATTACAGTTGTCATTTTTATTTATAACCGAATTTGCAGAGAAAGAATAGATCATTACAAATTACATTACAATTTATGTTCAATTTATGTACAAATCATTATTTTAAAGCGCTTGTCCGTGCAAGAGAAAATAATTTGTCATTCTATTTTTTCCAAACAATTTTATCCAAAATTTCCGGCTCGTGTTGTTAATTAGAGATGGTCATTATTCTACAAATTAACTATGGTATGTCAAATTCACAATTTTTGGCTGGTAAATATAGATTCACATTTGTAAACTAAAATTTACTTTCGTAAACTATGATTAAAAGTTGTTAATCATAGTTTCACAAATCGTGAACACATATTTATCAGATCAACTATGTTTTGCAATCGCATACTATTCTTTTCAGTGTTTTATATAATTTACACTTCTAAACCATAGATTATTGCATTAACTATGGTTTACAGATGCGAACAATCTGGTTAAATAGTTAACTATATAGTTTACATTTGATAAACCTTGTTTATTGACTATGAAAGTACTAGTATGTCTAGCTCATTTTTGAGAATTTGGCGCTATGGCACTCCAAATTCACAAAAATGATTAACTTAGTTTCACAGTTGTTAAACTAGGTTTATCAACTGTTAACTATAGTTTACGAACCGTAAACTATGGTTAACTATTTGTTAACTATAGTTTTCATTTGTAAAACAATATTCAACAATTGTAAACTATAGATTACGAATGCTAATGCTGTCAATCTTTCACTCAGCTTACTTATGTCATCACCTGTCAATTTATACTCATTGTTCAGATTCTTATATATAGTTATGTACAATTGTCAATCTTCAGTATGGAATACTGCGGTCAGCCTCAGCCAGTCGTCCGACTCACCCAAAGTATGAGTTCGGAGGCAAATACCGGTGATATCCGTCTCGTTAGAAATATGCCTGTTTAATTGTTAATTCACAAAACTCTTGCCATCGTTGGGTCTCGTCTAATAAACTCCGAGTCCTACAGTCAATTGCCTTTTATTTCTCTGGAGTAAATGCTCACGTTAACTACAGCTGTATGGTTTACAGATGTGAAATACTTAGTTAACTTACTATCTGTTAACTACATTTTACAACCGATATGACTGAAACTTTTTGTGAATTTGACGTGCCATAATTACCCTCCCCCTCCCCCAAGATTAGGTTTGATGAAGTGTAAATTGTTAGTGTTTCCCTTTTTTTTATTTGTTTGTCCGAATGATGTAGCTAAAAAACAATGGTATCTTATAAATGTACCATAGTTCGCCATTTTTTCTATTGTTTTAACTATGGGTTATCTACACCATAACTCATGGGCGGAGCTTGGATATATATAGACTGGCAGATCATCTGCATATGACACACAGAAACAAAATTGTTTTAGAACACTTTTAATATTAAAAAAACAAACTGAAACCAATCACAAATTTAAGGTTAACCTTTTAACCTTAAAAAAGAAAGTTATTTACACAACAATCCACGTTAACAGCACTGACCCGGTTTTAGAAACTTGAATTTTCGTTCTGAAAATAAACATTACAGTTTTGAAAAAAAAATGACTTGCTGAACTTGGTAGGGGATCACACTATTTTGACTAGCTTTTGCTGCGGCTCTTCTTTAACATTTTCTAGTTGAGGCTCCAACAAATTTGAAATGTCCATCAACATTTCTGACGACGGGCGTTTATATTTTCTCACACTTTCCATCGAACGATGGCCAGTTCTTTCCATAATTTCTTGTTCGGGGACGCCTGCTTGATAGAGTGTTGTCGCAAGTGTGCGCTTTCCTGAATGGTTGGTATAATATCCTGGAATTCCTGCTTCTAAAAACATGGTTTTCGTAATAGAAGATAGTTTATTAAGACCGATCGGCTGCTGGCTAAACCGCAGTTCATTGTCCGGACCATTTTCAAGAGGTCGGCGGTAAAACGCTGTGCTTTCACCACAGTTGCGACAGATCTCGGTGTAATCTTTGTACATGTTGTATAGTTTGTGTCAAAGATAAATCAGTAATACCGTTAAAAGCGTCGTCTTGGTCCTCTAAGAGCTGGCCCATCTGCAACAGTGTATTGTCGTCTATAGATGTATCCCATCAGAATTTTCTATCTCAAGAAAATCGACGTCCATTTCAGCCATCTTTCTCTTTAGACTGCAAGTGCGCAAATGAGGACAATAAGAGAAAGTCCAAATCGCGCGTTTTCATATGTCATGTGACAAGCCATATTAGGATAGGATTTCTGATCAGCATCACGCCATTCCTATCAAGGGAAAGGGCGAGGTGATCCGATAGTTTAGCTTGCCAAATTAGGAATTTCGTGCAACTATGGTACATGTGACTTGCCGCATTAGTTTTTTATTAGTTTTTCTTTTAACCTATAGAGAGGTTAAGAGGTCACGAGAAGGCGCAGCCTTCTCGTGACCTCTTAACCTCTCTATAGGGTATCTTAAGAAAACCAATAAAAACTAATACGGTAACTACTACATAACTTCACGTTAAAAGAAAGGGGGGGGGGAGGCAAAATGCGACATGTTTGGTGCATTGGATCCGCACCAGCTGAGACTATTCGGATAGTTTCTGGAATTTTCTGAATACTTCTTATTGCGAGCAGAGACATAAGAGCCAGAACTACGTTCTTCTGTTTGTGGAGGATAATTTCGCTGTGGAATCAAAGTATTTAAAACGGGAGGTAATAATTTGTCAATAAGAATTTGCGTAATTGTTAATTGTTATTTTAAGCTCTAAAACCATAAAAACTGAAAGTCTTGATATCGCTCGCATTTCCTCTATCATGTGGGATACTGTAAGTGCGTTTTACAACACATACTTCTTCCTCGCTATCTTTCAATATATTCTCAATTCGATTATCTTTTATCTTACTACTGACCTAATTTTGCAATATAAACTATTCATTCATTTTCATACGTACAGTACGTTATTGTAAAAATTTTGAAAATGGAAAATATGCACTTTTTGCAGATCCCATTCAGTGCTAGGATATGTGAGTTCCTCTGGGTGCTATTTTCATGGCATGGCAGTCAAAAGGGTACTGAAAAGAACTCTTATTCTTACAGGATTGGTCACCATCTTCAGAACCATGGCCTGGCACTCCAGTGGCAAAAGCAATGTGGATATGATAGACAATCTTGCCAGTAAGTTGCTTTATAAAATGCTGTACAGGGCTGCGTTCAAGATCATAGCAGCTACCCTAGCTGCTAGGTTGGATATTTAGGGCCTACTAACACACTGAATGAATTAATGCTTGTAATTAGTAAGCTAGCTAGCATAGTTTTCAAGATCAAAGCGGCCACGTAAAGAGCTATATAGGTAGTTGCTGTGATCATGAACACAACCCAGATCTGAGAAGACTGATTACATACCAAGTACCAGTCATTGCCTCTTACACTGAAAATGCTAACTTGCGGCGAGAACAGGTACATGTATTTGGTTAGAAGTGACCTCAGAGCAGTTCATTAAAAAAAAAAAGGGCAAAGAATTGGCACATCCTTTTATCCAAATGCTACATGTATCTCTCATATGGCATTAAATACATGGAGTTTTTCATATTAATGTTACCAGTAATATGTACATTTTCAGTGTCTTTGTCTTTGATAACACTACGTATTGATTTTGTACTATACAGTCCAATAAATTCAAATGACGTTTGCTTATTTATATTCATATATTGAATCATACTATTGCTGACAATTATATAAATATAAGTAATAAGGAATCATTCTTTGGATATTATGAGTTGATAATTTCGGTCGGAGCGTGATCAAATCTATCTATTGTAAAAAAAATTAACTCGTATAAAAATTAAAAAAAATGGTTACCAATAAAATTGTAAAAATTCAGAGCATTTACAATAACTAAATATTTTAGACATTGAAGTTCAAGATACAAAATTCAACTTTTATACATAACGGTGTAGGGCATTTAATTGCCTCGCATTGCTCAATATACAATTGTGACAGCAGTTATACAGGCCGGATTAAAGTACACTACTGCTACATCACCTTACCTCGTTTACTTTGAGACTTGTAAAAACTTTTTCATTTTGCTACATGTAAAATACATGTACTCAAATACATGCACTAATATCGTTTTTGTTTGTGTGTAGAAAATGATATTTTAAAGACACAACGTGTCATAGATGCAATGAAGAAAGTTGACAGGGCAAATTTCTGCAAGTTCAATCCCTATAACGACTCGCCACAAACCATCGGTTACTCAGTGACCATTAGTGCACCACACATGGTAAGATGAAGAAATATTCATAGTCCAAATTTGATATGTCTTCTTTGCAAGTGCTGTAGTTCCTGTACCAAAATATGTTCCCCTCATATGAAAATAAACAACTTTGTAGTTTGCTAAATACATTGCCTTTAAGATAGTACTTCCTGCTTGCAATGGGAAAATGTGTTTTGCTATTGCAATTTTCCATGTAAAGAAAAAACTATAAAGTTTTCAATATGAATAATTGAATTAACACCTCTTTTTCAGCATGCCCATGCCCTGGAACATCTATCAGATCACTTGACAGAGGGAAAGAGAGCATTGGATGTTGGATCAGGAAGTGGTTATCTTACAGCTTGCATGGCTCTCTTGGTAATTACCCCGCATTGTAGAGTAATGCAATTTATTGTGAAGTGCTTAGATTTAGTCCAAGTATGGTACCTATTTCATGCAGTAATAAACAGCTATAGTAAAGCATATGGGAGGAGCATTTTCATTCATTTTAAATGCTATTTGTTATACCAGGCCCCGTCGTCACCAAAATTTTCAAGTCACTCAACTCAGTCCTCAACTAATTCTTTAAAAGAAATGGGCACAAATTTGAGGTCAAAACTCAGACTTGAGGATGAGTATTGACTTGAGGAAAACTGGTGACTGGGGGACCTGGTTAGTAAATTATACAAATTGAAGATTAGGCCATCCTTAAAAAAATTATTGTTTGGAGGTCTCTAGACCCAGGAGGGAGGGAGGGAATATTTTCTTTTATTTTTCAAATTTGAAGTTTAACTAATTAGAAATTGGTAAAAAATTTGGGGGGGGGAGGGGGGCAATTCCACACAAACAATAATTTTATTTTGGCCTTAGTGGAATGAAACTGACTTCACTGTAAGCATGAATATTTTTTAAGAGTGTTCATTGTAACTGTGTTTAACTGTATACAACTGATAAAATTTATTCCTTTTTTTCACGCATTTTAGGTGGGACCTTCTGGAAAAGTTGTTGGCATAGATCATATTCCAGAGCTGGTGTCAGAGTCAGTAGAAAATATTAAAAAAGATGGTAATTTAGCGTCACTGTTAGAATCGGGACAAATGAAGCTTGTGAGTGGTGATGGGAGACAAGGCTTCCTTGAGGACAGTCCCTATGATGCCATACATGTGGGGGCAGCAGCTGCCACTCTACCCCAGGCAGTAAGTTCACAACGATCATCGGGGTACTGTGAAAACATTAGTTTTGGACATGGTTTAAATTTTGTGGGTAGCCCCTAGTTATTATTTCCAATGAATTTTCAAATGCAGTCTTTATTCATTGTAAATGGAAAATTACATCCCAATTATCGCCAAAAACCTACCACCAGTCTTGCATACACTTTTTGACCGGTCAGTTAACATATGCAATACTGTAGCAGGACTTTAAGGCCCCAAGACATTAAGGTACCTACCAGTAATTGATAAGATGTTTAGACCCCAAGATGTTTGTATTTGGCCAATGGTTTCCTTTAAGATATTGACAATCCAAGAAAGTTGGACCCTACAAATTTTAATGATTTCACAGTACATGTATTAGATCAATTCCAAATTTCATACTCTTTAGTTGAGTTGAATATTAGCCCAATTTAATTAAATGCTCTCTCTGATTTTCTAAAAGATGACTTGTATTATAATAGTATTACTAAGAGGATTTGAATATTACAAGTTTAATCATATGAAGTTTTATTCTGGGAAGTAAGGCTAAAATGGAGAATTTACCAGTTCTTCACTAACTTTCAGCTTCTGGATCAGCTAGCCCCAGGAGGGAGGTTGGTAATTCCAGTGGGACCCGTGGGAGAAAGTCAGATGTTACAACAGTATGATAAAGAAATGGACAACACAATCACCAGGACAAACCTGATGGGCGTCATCTATGTGCCACTCACCAGCAAGGAGAAACAGGTTCCCAGGTGGAAATGACTTTTTTGCATGAGGAAATAACCTTTCCTTTATAGGTGCTTATTGAACATGCACTTCATTTTTCCTGCACGTGAATGCCAATTATCCTTTACCTATCCTTAAACGTCCTTATTTTAGAATCATTTACATCTGTGGGGGTGGGTATTAATTTTTTGCAAGGAAAAAGACTGTTTCTTAACTTTGGAGGGTATTTATTCTAGAGTTAGGAACATCTGCAAAATCTACAAAAAATTAGTCCCCACAAGTTTGTGTACCTTTCACTCTGTTAAAAGATTCCCATAATTGACTGACATTTCCCTTGATATACCAGTACTGAAAGGTAAACATTTTGAAATCATTGAAGTTTTACCAATATCTTTGTAAGCAATGAGAAGATGCACGTGCTATTGTAGCTAAAGGAGTTGATAACCCTCAAGTGCATGAATATTATTAATATTAATAATATTAGTAAAGCATGTTCACCCTCAAGTAGGTATATCATTAAAACGTATTTATTTCTTCTTTTTAGCAAAGGAAAAGATGATTCCCGCGAAGATTAATGACCTGATCTGTTTTTCAGATAAAAAAAAAAAAAAACCTACTGGTTTTACTGAGGTGTGATGCAATATTAAATGCTTCCTTCCCACAAGTGACGTGTTAATTTCTTGTGAAAGTTGAATGGTATTTAATGTTCAACTTGTCAGCAAAGACATGCTTTGTTTGCATTTGTTCCATTCTTTTATTGAACTACCTGTATATTATTTGTTTAACCAAGCCATAATTATGTATCTATGTTAAGGTAACAAATAAATGTTTCAGTTACTGGATTGAGTTTAATAGCGTATATTGTATTGCTATCAACTAAAACTTCCGAAAAATTATCTCAAGCCAAAAACCTGTTTTTGTTATCATGGACTTTTTTCAAGTTTGTTTGAATTTTGCAAATACCCAGTGGCTTGTTATTTAATTAATTGTTATAAAATCTAAACCACTGTATGTTGTACAGAGCATGCTTCGGATTGATTTAGCTTGAATCTTGTTAATTACAATAACAGCTATAAATATGTTAATGTGTGTTTATTGTGTATGTGATTAAATATGAAATGAAATTCTAATCAAGTTGTCAAGACTCCTTTGTGATGCCAGTATTCATGCCCATAGGCTAACTATTGTAGCAATGGGTACACGTAGGCTTGTAGATTTGTCAGATCTAAATGAATTTTCATAAGGGTCTTATTTCTATACCATTAAAAAAACAAATATACATGTACATATCTCCCCCTTTTTTAAAAAAAATTATACAATTCTGCATCAAGTATTTCTTAAGTAAAGGTTACAACTCAATCTGACCCAGTGCTTGTTTTTGTTTTCAAAGAGCTGAATAAAACGTAGGTAAAAAATCAAAGATTACAGAGCTCACAGAGATGAGGCAACATCTTTATAAGATCAGCTTTATCATATTATATGAAAATCATAGGTATTGATCTTTAATAACATATTGTATATTAAAATGTGTGGTTTGAAAAATATCATTTAATATCATATATTGCAATACTGTATCATATGTATATTTCATACTATATTGTATGACACAATATCTATCAATACATTACTATATAATACAAATTGAATATTGTATCATATAATACAATACAATATTGTGCCATGATATGATATCATATGATTCAATATAATATTGTATAATATAATGATACAATAATATATTGTATTGACAGCATTTTTCCAACATTCAAACCTGCATTAACCTCCTCCAGCATCCGAAACATATGGCTCTGATTCAGCATCCAAGAATGTGAAGTGCATCACTATCACAAAATATTTTTCTAAAGATTAAACTAGTAACACGAAGATTTTTCTATCAAAGGGAACCTGCTCAAAAAACTTAAACCAGCTCCAAAAACCTTAATCTCATCCAACATCCAAAACCTATGGCTCAGATTCACCAATCAAGCCTGTTAAGTGCAAAAGTATTGTAAGACACACCATCCATGCAAGTTTGGTGAAGTTAGGACCAGTAGTAATTAAGACATAGTCATCAACGGGCACCTGCTCTAAAAACTTTTACCAGCTCCAAAAACCTTAACCTCATCCAGCATCCAAACCCTATGGCTCAGATTCAGCATTCAAGCTTGTCAAATGCATTAAGACGCACCATCTACGCAAGTTTGGTGAATATAGGACCAGAAGTAACTTAGATATGGCCAACAAAGGGCACCTGCTCCAAAAACTTTAACCTGCTCCAAAAACCTTAACCTCTTCCAGCATCTGAAATTCATAGCCCAGATTCAGCATCCAAGTCTTTTAAGTCCATAAGTAGGTCCAGATGAACCATCCATGCAAGTTTAGGACAAGTAAAAAATTACATACCAACCTGCTCAAAAAACTTTAACCAGGTCCAGTCGCTGACGCCGACACTGGGGGTATAGCATAAGGTCCCACCAACTTCGTCTCAGTGAGCTTAAAAATTACAGAAGTTTTCCAATTTTGTGATACATTGTGTCATTATGATGAGATTCCCACATTGAAATATGGGTGCAAGAAGGGTCTCATTTGGTAGATACTTTGTAAGCTGATGAGATTTTTAACTTTACCCCAAATATCAGTTCTTTGATGCCTACATTGAATAAACATATCAATGGACAAGGTAATTGGAGAATGGATATACATTGTATACAGGTCTACATGTAACTGATAAGGTAACAATTCTCTGCTTTAGAGTTTGTTTTGCCATATAATTGAAGAAATGCTGGAGATGCCTTGATTGATTTCTTTGTATACAATGTCTATATTTCATGATATTAAGAAAAGTGTTTTAGAAATCCAGATCTTTTAATAAGTACAAATAACAATACATGCTAACAATAGAGAAAACAAAATGACAGAAACATTACAAAATACAGATCCTTAAATCTCACAACCAAAGACCCTGTTGTAAATCAGAAGTAATATTTTGAGGGAGAGCTAAATGATAATGTACATTACAAGAATGAAAATACACAATAAGAATTAGTAATTGGAATGTTCTTATAATTACATGTACTAGTACTGTCTTATTACAATTTCATTTTAAACTGCATTCCAAACAAAACTCTGTCACTTCCAGTGAGTGGTTTGAAAATGAAATAAAAAACATTGATTTTTATAATGATAATTACCGGTACCAGTACATGCAATCAAAATGAAAATTTAAACAGAAATATCTCTCTGTAAAAAAACAAAACCTTTGCACTACAAAGAACAATAGCAGAAGATTACTATACCAATCAACAGTATTGCATTTTGTATTTAACAATTTAAAATCTCAAATATATATCTAATCTTTTTATTGCACAAAAAGGCTAACCCATGAGACTTACAAAGGTATATAAATTTCGTAAAGAAATTTAAAACACTCCTGAAATTGTTATCTCCCCTGCAAATGCTATATCTATTCTCCTTGAAATCAAAATAATCTAAACCAAAAATGAGGCAGGCTGTTTTGATTCTGCACAATACAGTATATTGGTACATTGTACTTACAGTATGTAACTTGAAATAAATAGTCTCTTAAATAAAATTTTGAAACAACAAACAATTTTGAGGAATAGAATGGAATGTAAATGTAACAGACTGTGACGAAAAATTCTAAGTACATAACCAAAACACTCAAGAAAATAGAAAAATTGGAATTTTATCCAACTGCGTAGATACAACCCTATGTTATCACATTTTTGTTTTTGTCTGCACATAATAAAAAAAAAAATTTAAGATAAAAATTAAGATACATATATATATAAAGATATTTTTACAATAAATGTCAGTACAAGAACTTCAAAGTAAGGAAAACCAGAGCAAACTTATGGATTTCTGTTCAAATCACAGGTTGAAAAAGTTAATCAATACAAGTAATGCACAGTAAAGTACAAACTTAATACATGATATATAAGCCAAGATTCACTGTACTGGTACAAAACAATTGCATCACAATATTGCTTAGAATTTTTAGTGGATTTCTCAGATTTAATAACATTAATTTGTAGAAAAGTATCAAACAATTTGACTTGTTCATTTGTCATGACAAAAAATGCACATAAAAAAGTAGTTGTACAACCTGGAGTATCAGAGATTCAGAATTTTACTATCAAACCTATTCTTTTGGTGGGTATAGTATTGAGCATGTGGAGTTTATTCTTTACATGCATGTGCAAAATACAATATCATGTGTAAAATTTATTTCTAACATGTAATTAAAAAATGCAAATTCCACTTTATCTTTTTATTAAAGATGACAAACCTGAAGTAATTGTCCCTTGTCAAGGTAACAAAACCTGATATGTTTTTCAAGAAGTGAAACATAACTGGTTTAGTGTTTACTTATCGATTTATTTTACCGGTAAACATGCTTGATCATCCATGACTAAAAGGATGGACATGGAATGTAATTACAGTATGCCAGACACAGTTTAATGCTTTCTAATAATATCTGATTTATCAGTAACCCACCCCAGTTTAAAATACAGTACACACACCCTTAAACTGCACTAGACTATAGTGCTCTATAAACTTTCTCCTAGAGATACATCCCATTAATGAGATAATCTGCTTCATTAGAATGAAGGGCCCGTCCTTTACGGATGCGCCTCTTGACGTTCCGCAACCGACAACCAACAAAAAACAAGAGTATAACAGTGATGCCAAGCCCGAGGCCCAGGGCCACTATGGGGCCCTGATGGCTGTCCGTGGGGCTCTCCACTACCACATGACTCTCCACTGCCTCCCCCACCAATCCGCTGCTGTCCGGAACGTTTTGGGCGGTGGAGTTTTTGCTGCTGGGGGTCAATGTTTTGTCCGTCTTTGGACTGGGCTGAGCTGGCTTACTGTCTGCGGTTTGTAGTTCGGGGTCTTTCTCTGTTATGCTTGTCTTCTGGTCTGAGTCTTTGTCCTTATTAGCGCTACTGTCGGGTGCCAGGGTTGTTTTTGCCAGCGGTGTTGGCCTCAGTCTTGGTGAAGGTCTTTGTGTGGGTTTTGGAGTAGTAACTGTAAAACATATATATCAACAGTATAAAACTAAGCTGATTTTATCAATTTGAAAAAATAAAATCCAAAATATTATTTTTTTCAAAAGAATCATACCATATGGACCATTCTTTTCTTCCTCATCTACAACAGAGTCTTTATAATCTAGGGTAGACAAAAACAGAGTTATCAAAATCTCACAATATAATGTTTAAAATTAATGTTTTCATATTTAAAATATATAAAAAACATACTGGTAGATGTGCAATTTCAACAATTTTTTTTTGGCTTTAAAATTTCACACAGCTAAAAAGAAAAAAAAAACTTTCAAGAAGACACACAAACAGCTACACTACAACAAAATTTATTTCACTACAATGTGTAACATTGAAAACACACTAATAGTGAAAAAAATATAATATTTAAAACAAAATATACTTGTAGCTAAAAAATATAGAGTAAAGGGAGAAAACAATAATTTATACAAAAACATGTAACTGTACATTCATAACCTTAATAAAGACTACACTGTAATATAAGGAAGAAGAAAATCCACAACAACAAAACCTGTGTCTACACACAATTGTCTACAACAACCTGACAACAGCTAGACAACACTGGGTACCTGTATCCCCTTGGTTGATGGGAGAAGGGTACTTCTTGCTAGGATGATCGTCATAGTTATAATAGTCGTAATTCCAATATGAGTAAGGACTATCATAGAATGGGTTGTGAGATCCGCCGTACCTATGTAATGGCCTTCTGTGGCCTGATGTCTTGTGCTGGCCACTCAGGGGATTCTTGTTGTGATAATTGTCGTAGTCTGTGTTCTGCTGTACCCCCTTCTGCCTCTGTTGGTGAAGCTTACCAGACTTATCTACCATTTGATTGCTATCCTTGATACCTTGTTTCCTGTGGTAGGCACCACTTATTCTGCCCTTGGACCTTCCCCTGCTTCTTCCTTGACTTTGAATTCCACTTTCTATGCTATTCTGTTTCTTGTGATTAGTACCTGTCTGTCCATCCCCCCTATTTGTACTCTCTGTCCATCCTTGCTCTTCATTTAATTTCTCTGACTGTCCACCATCTTGATTTATGGAACTTTTCCTTCCTTGAGATTCAGCACTATCTGAATTCTCCTGAACATGAGACTCTTCATTTTTTCTGCCTTTCCCAGCATCCTCTGCAGTTTTCTGCATGTTTGTCTCACTGCCAAGGTTGGGATTGCCCATGTTGGATTCTGTATGTTGCTTCCAGGTCCTGTGAGGAGCAGTATCATGGTGTGGCAATGGGAAATCCTGATTTTCCGTATCTGGTTGAGAATTCTGTTCAGAATGTGGAGAACTTATGGAATCTGAAGATGTTTGTTGTTCTGATTCATCTGGTTCTAGTTTGTTATTTGTTTGATCCATTTTATCGTGTGCCATGTTTGGAGTCTTCTCCCATTCATTTTGACTCTCTGGGGCCAGATCCTGTGTTTTATCATCATTTTTCCAGCTTGGAATGTCATTCGGGAAATGATTCTTTGAATTTTCGACAGAACTGCTCTTCCATCCAGTCTGGTCTGGTTGGTTCCAATCTGTTATTTTATTTTGACTTTTCCACTTGTTATAGCTACCTTTAGTGGAAACTGACTGCATGGTGGGATGTACTGTTGTTGGCTTACTAGTCGATTTCAAGATATGATCTTGGTCTGAAGCTACATGTTCACTCAAAACTGGTGCTCCATCTCTTCCCTGTGGAACAGGTGCATCTTTCCTGTTAAAATATCTCTCTCCGGAATAAGGTTTGGAACCTTTTGGAATCCCTGTTCCTAAATCAGACTGGGAACTAGAAGCATGACTTTTACTTCCAGTGGCTGACTTACCATAATAGTCTTGCACTGGATTTATGTATCCATTGTTTGTACCTATTGGTCTACCATTGCTGTCATAGGAATTATAAAACCTTGGATCATATGGATACTGAACTCCAGGCTGGAACCTTCCATAGGTTTGAGGAACATTTTGTGTTCCATACAGGCGGTTGTATCCTGAAGGCCAGTAGTATGCATTCCCATTGTACATACTAGTATCTGATCCTACCGGTAACCTATTCACATTACTAGGAAAGTATTGGGGTAGGATTGGGTCATTCACACCTTGTCTGTTGAGGATCGGCTGAACAGCCTTCAATGTTGTAGGTTTGGTTGTAGTCGTAGTTGTTGTTGCTGTTGTGGTTGTTGTCATTGCTAATTATTGTTATCAATAACATTTTATCATGACATTTGTAATGAAATATACATCAATAAATAGATTTTGAACAAGGCTGATCAATCAATATAAAAATCTCAATAATTCAAACTTCAATAAAACTGTTGAGTTGGTTACAGTCCTCCATTATCTCAGTATTCTAAGGATTTTACTGATCAATATGTTTAAAAAGCTAAAAAGTGATAATAGATTTTGAAAAATTTTAATACTTTTTTTTTTAATGCATTGCAGCAGCCTGAAAAACTAGCAAACTCTTAAGACTTTTTTTATTCTTCAACTCACCAGACAAATATAACATCAAAATATTTCTGTAGACATATCTTTGTGTTGCATTTTGATTATACATACCTGAGGGAGGAGGGACACATGTCTCCTCATCCGAACCATCTGCACACTGTGGCTGTCCGTCACAGACATGGTCTTTAGAGATGCATTCTGGGACGTTGAACCCTTGACCTTTGTTTTCACACTCAAATGCAGAATCTGGACAGTTAACTCCTACAATACAAAATAATTAGTGGAAAGAATAACTCAGTTTACACACACCTCAATATCTGAACAAAATAAAATTTTCCAATTCTAGCACAAATCAGAAGTTTCAATATGACTTACTGCAAATTCCATATTTGGCATGATATCCATAAGAACACTTGCAAATGCCATCTCTGCATTCAGCATTTCTATCACTGCATTCGTCATTCCAGTCAATGTCACATCTCCCATACAAAGCAACTGTAAAATCAGTAGAGATTTACATACAAAGGTGGTATTTTATCAAATATTTATCAAAGATGAAAAGCTACCTATAAAACCGTGATATACAATTGTTAAGGTTGATGAATTTGTTATGCAAGATATAATTTAGCGTATGGTACCTTATTTAATTTTCCTTCTCAATGAAATTATATGAAATTTGTAAAAAAAAAAAAAAAAGTTTCAACTTTGACATTAGCTATTTCTATTCACATGATTCAGTAGTAAGATAACATACTTTTTACCACCTCCAAGAATTTTTTTTTTTTTAAAAGGTTAAACAGTTTTTAAAATGATGCAGATTATTCATTTATCCAAATCTTTGATTAATGTGATGTGAATTGATTAGAAAGATGTCCAAATTAATAAAAAATCCACTAAAAAATCCACTTTCACACTTCATAATTAAAAACCAATTTACCATTTTTTCTAGGGGCAATAGTAGTTGGCTTGGGAGTCACTTTTGAGTTGAGACCCTCCAGTTCATTTTCATGTTGTTGTTGATGTCCTCTAGCAGATGAACTGGGTGCAACATGGTTAGGGAAAAACATTGAAGTGTAATTGGCATGTTCTGCAAACAGACATTTACTTGGTGATCCACAATTGAAAAGGTAACAGCTATGCTCAGCCTACAAAATAAAAAAGAAATTTACATACTGATACAGTTACTAGAACATGAATAGCTTATATTTCAATTGATCAAAAATATTTGGTATGTTGTCTTCCTGTATAAAAATTACAGAGATTTCGCTCAGTTTCTATAAAAAGCATTAAGGTACCATAAAACATTTCTACAGAATAATGACTCCTTGATCTATTTTCAGAATATAAGCTTGAATCAAATTCAGGTACTTCATTAAATAAATGATAAATAAATATATGTTTTTTTAAAATCCTTCATATTTTCCCCAATTTTTTTTTATAGATTTGAAGATTTCATGCAAAAAATATTAAACCCGTTTTGCTAAAAGTAAGTAGCTTGAATCCAGAAAAAGATTCAATGAGAGTTTGTGCAGCCTTACAGTTTTTTAATAAATGGATACCAGTATTTTTCACCATAATACATTCAAGTAATCTGAGACTCATCCAATTTATTAGCCTCTTTATACAGCAAATTAAGTGAACACCAGAGTCTGAAAAGTAATTCTTGTGTCACTTATTCATTAATCTAAATTTGAAACATTTTTTTGTAATCGACCAGCAAGAAGCTGAATTACTTTCTGAAAACATTGATTGGCAAACTGATAGCCATTTATATACGTGTGCTGTCATCACTGATACTGCTGTATGTACATAAATATATTACAATGAAAAGCATTAGCAGCTGATTAGAGGAGTCTCAGATGAACAAAGTTAAACTTTTGCGATTCTATATA
Organism: Magallana nippona; assembly: GCA_033439105.1. Classification (NCBI taxonomy): domain Eukaryota; kingdom Metazoa; phylum Mollusca; class Bivalvia; order Ostreida; family Ostreidae; genus Magallana; species Magallana nippona. The sequence continues at coordinate 40,224,185 of CM065923.1, read as the reverse complement.
ACCACAAATCCTCTTCGCACCTTATTTTCATACACGACTAAATTACATCCCTGTGTGTAACAGCAGTCATTTACACATTCTTCACGGGTTCTCTTATTGAACGTCTTCAGAAAAAAGGCACCATTGTTGATGGATGCTTTGGAACGTATAATCAAACTAGCATTCGGTTTGTACTGACAAAGATTCCCCAATGTGTCTTCCATTAAATCAGATTGATGTTTATCAAACTGCACATTTTCCTCTGAATTGTCACTTTCAGAATGAGTGTTTATTGGGTCATATTGATCTTTTGGTTTCGACGGAGATTCATCAGCCACATTGGGGACCTTCGACCTCACTTCATTTTTGGAGTCTAGACGTTTTTCCACAAACTGCCAAAACCTAGGATCTTGAAAATATTGTTCTAATCCACTTAATTTCTCTTTGGTATTCACAAGAACTAGTAACGTCACGAAATAGAAGAGTATTTTCATTGTTTATGTTTACGCATTGACAAGTATTACCGAAAAACGGAAGTCCCCCTTCTCATGACACGCAAGCGCAAAATTTTTGACAAACCGAAAAGAAAGTAGTCCATCATTCAACCCCCCCCCCCCCCCTTTCCCTGATAAGCTGATTTTGCCATTACTTATCATGCTTTTTAATAGAGAACATAAGGAATTTATAGAAGTGTAAAATTACCTTTTCAGTGTGTATTTCATTAAAAAAGGCCTTACTTAAAAGGATGGTCTGATCATCCGATTTCACAGCCGGTTAAAATTTGGTGTTATCAAATTGATATAGTTCTACTTTAGAATGATTCTTTGTAAGTTGCAAATTAAAAAAAATACATTGAATTGATATCCAGATATATCAAATATCATAAATGGATATTTGGACAATTTTATTCATTTTCTGTATTGAATCTGGTACGTCCCAGACACCTACTGCTTTTAAAAAAAAAATATTAAATGTGTATTTATCGATTAAAATCGTTTGAAAATCGACCCAGTAGTATCTTTCATAATGATGCATTTTAGCACCTAGATTTTGCGGAAAAAATAACTTTCATGAATTTTACGCACAACTTTTGCGTTCTACAGCGAACAATGCGAAAAAAATCGCCTATGTAATTGACGCGTAACTTAATTACGACAATAAACGCGTTAAGACACGAAAATATACAGTTTGTGAATGGCTAGGTGTGATTCTCTCATGAACAGCAGTATGGCTTCCAGAACGTCTGTAACACGTCCGGGTTTTTTTCTCTCATATATACATTAGAATATTAATTAAGCTGTATCACTTAAAATAACTGCCTAGTGATAGGTTTATTGTTTAAAATATTTCTTTTATAGGGTTTTTCTACATGTAACGGTTTTGAATTTTTAAATTGTATATTCTAATAAACACTTCATGCAATTGATAATTTATAATATTTTAAATCAACACTTCAATGTATTACATTCTAACCAAACAGATTTCTCTTTCAAATTTATTTAAGTGAATAAAGAAAAGTTGATTCCATTTTAAACTTATCTATGGAATTCCATACGCGACAACCAACTGTCAGCTGCCAACTGCTGACAGCTTACTGCCAACTGCTTACTGCCGAAATGTTTTTGGTGCATGTTCTTAAAATGTTATATAAGCACTGGCATCGAATATTTAGTTATTTGACGCGCAGCATGTCTAGCTTGCTTTAACAGTTGATAGACTTAAAGAAGCAATGTGGCTGGAAACAGCTTAGAAGAAATAATTCACAAAGTACATATATATTCAAAGATGCATCAACTGGTTCATATATTTCACGTGAAATCACATATATATCTCTTGTTACATATTTATCACCAAAAGTACGAAATAACTTTAAAACAGACACTTTACATTTAGAAGAAAATAGGGACCTGTTGTGTTATTGTTGATAATTTCGTTTAAAATAAGTTGGAAATGTAAATCAATTACAAAGCTTTTGTATCAATATTCACCAGTGTATATGAACAATAATTGTATGTAGAGTCTCAGAATGTGGTCATTGTTGGCCATGAAGTCGCCTTTGAAGACGTTAGTAAAACATCTGAATCTGAAAATTCAAATTCATTGCCTGTGTGTGTGTGTGGGGGGGGGGGGGGGGGGGATTCTGATTTTACATTTGAAAATGCAAAATTTGTTATATGCTAGTATAGCATATGTAGATATGCCACACGGCAATCCATGCAACAGACAGAGTACTAGTACAAGTAATCAACCTCTTTTTGTACAATCTATCAAGGAGAATTTATTTTCTCCTTGAAAGGCTGTACAGAAAGAGGTTCAATATTTGTGTCTGAAATTGCAATTAAAAAAAATGTTTTAAATAATCTTGTGTCATTAATTTCAAATTAACTACTTTATGCTTAATGAATAAACTGTTAATGGAAAACACGTATTTTGCATTGATATTTGTATACAGAACTTAAACCAAGGCATATTGCGCGTCAAATGACTAAATATTCGATGTTGCACCAGTGCATACATCAGGTAAATAACTTTTTTACAGAGGTTACAGCTGACAGTATGCTGTCGTATATGGAATTCCATATGACAGGGTGGGGTGGGGGGTCTAAATACTTTTCCTTATTTTCACTTAAATTTAAGAAAAATGTTTTCTGTGCGAAAAAGTGGGTGGGTGGGGGTATATATGGGCTGAATTAAAATTACCCGTTCATCGGCGAAGAATTCTCGATAAAACCAGTAAATGTTACTTAAATGAGCTTATTATTTTATCTTGTCTATCATTTAGCTTTTACAGCAGTGTACACAAAATTTTGTTTCTGCTATTTGGATTTTCACGTTTTTCTTTCACGGATTAATTTTTATTTTATTTCTACGTTTTGGGAAAATTATTCTGTAACATTGAAATTCTAAAACGTAAACAAAGAGCACCTGCAGCTCAAAATATAGTTCATAATAAATATGTCGTATAATGAAATTAAAACATTGTCAAATTTTATCAATGTATTTATATATTATTTTAAATTGCTTTAAACTATGCAAGTTTTAAATGTAAACAAATTTTAAAAAATTACCCCCGCGGATGAATATATCTTTAGTTGATGTAAGTGTCAGATATGGCGACGTACACGGAATACAGTCAAGCAAGTTCTGTGGATTCTTACAGAAATACTCCTAATCAAAATATATCCACTGGACGACAGAACTCTGCGGAAGCACATGTTAGTTTTAATCACAAAAACAAAGAAGAAGAAAAGGACAAACGACAGAAATACTTAACGGCTAAGTATGGACAACACCAAATGATGTTGATTCGGAAGAGATTGGCAGTGGAAGACTGGCTGTATGACAAATTAAGGGAACTGTACGATTGTCAGGTTCGGAAATTTTACTGTATTAACTCTTTCATACTTTTTCTATTTGATTATGGGGGAGGGGGATTCAAAACACATCGTGACACATGCATTTGGATTGATTTTCAAAGCTGACCACTGACACTATATATTATATTATGTCTTTTTCCTCGAGGAAATGATGTCTTCTCAATATCTTCTGATGATTTTTTTAATACCTTAATGAAATGTGGCAGTATTAGCTTGTAGCAAATGGAAGAGAAGGGAATTCAGTTCTCCATGTTCCTTTGATACTGTCATTTCAAAAGCATGTTTTTACAATTATTAATTTTTTTTCATTCAGCATTGTGTCATTATGATAGCTCTATAATCAGTGAAATGGTATTTGCTCCAAAGGTTTGGATCCATTTCCTTTATATCATATTTAATGTTCATTTTAACTGCATTGGCAACAATTTGGCAATTTAGTGGATTAAGGTCCATGTGAAAATTAGCATCCAAAACAGCAGCTGATCTCTTCATGCCCTTGGAATCAAAATTATTTATTTAACACAACTCTGACCTAGTTCTCAGCTTATTTACAGATATTTATGAAAATAACTATGTTGATAATTGTTCAATTAGCAGTTGGTGAAGATGTATGTTCTACTGATAATTTGTGTATACACTAAAACAAGAACACCTGTTTTTTCCTTCATCAACTGTTCATTTTTTTTTCTCTTCTGAGTTCAAAATTAGTTTTTAAGAAGTGTTTGATTATCTAAATCTGGTGATTAATGCTTGTCATAAAACCCTTTCCATAGTATGTGGAAAGAATTAAAGAACAATATATTCTATTTTTATTGGATGTTTCAAAAGCCATGTGCTAAAGTAATTGATGTACTTTATGCATGGTGTTCCTCAAGCCATTTCATTTTATGACCAGAGGGAGCTCCTGCAAATTTGAATACAATGCAGCATGCCACTACATTTTGCTTGAGGTATAAAGACCACTGACAGATGCCCAATGTGTTATTCATGACCATGAAGCACTTGCTGACCATCAGAGAGTTTTTGGTAGTTCCAGTTCTGCTGTGTTCATTTATTAAGATATTCTCCACTCCATAGAATTCAGAGTAAAGGTTCATCCAACTGTAACCAGGTATTCATGATACAAAAAGGCAAGGGCGAAAAATATGAATGAAGATAATGGATGATAAGTAAAACAAGTATCTTCCTAGTAATGCAGTCATGTTCTGGGTACCACCCAGTAATTCTGGGCTGGCTTTAATATTCAAGAGTCAAGTGCTGCTTAGATTTCCTCCGTGAAATAGATCCCCATGTTTGTCGTTACACTCACTGTTACAGACCAGTGTTGTTCTCGGTTATCAAGTTCTCCCCTAAACTGCATGCCTGTCTAATTTCTAAGACTTCATTTAGTAAGAGAAAAAATGTAGCATTTTTAAGAGTCTTTGTTCATTGCCATTTGGCACTGGTATACTGGTATTGCTGGGAATTGTTTTGCGGGGTTTTAATTATGCATGGACCCTGTGATAAATGTGATGTAATGTGGGAGTTGTAAAACAGGCCCAACATGGTAGGTATTGATTTGGAATGCTACAGCCTCGGATGGATTTACTTACATACATAAATATACAGATACAGTTTTGCCTCAGGAACCAATGTAACATGCACAACATTCATTGACAATGAACTTTGCAGATTTTTTTGCAGTCACATAGGTGACTGTGTCCTCTTAAAATAGTAGATAGGGATTATCAGTTTTTATCACTATTGTATTCATTCAATCCACTTTGTTTAGTTTCTGTCATTATGATCATTAAATTTCTTATGCTGGGAGATAATCCATGAGTTATAGAAAGTTACTTGAAAATTATGGGCAGATTTTTAAAGGTTTGATTATTACAATAAAAGACTTCTTTCTGAAGTAGGATTTAAAAGCATGATCATAATACTACACAATTTGTCCATGTCTGAATGCTTAGTCCATTTAACAATGGCTGCTTTCCTTTCCAAGCTATCCAAAATGACCAAGTTAGCCTTCTCGGTGTATGTTTGGGTAGCGCTTGATAAGGATGATCTCATACCCACCCTTCGTCAGGGTATTGACGGAATTAAAGCCACACACAATGTATTTAGTTCCTCTGTCCCAGTTCTCGACCAATCAATACTTTTCACAGTGATTTCAATTGATCAGAGTATTGCAGTTTGAAATAGGGTAGAGCTTCTTATTTACACTGCCATTTGGGTGACAGATGGGACAGTTTTGGACTAGTAGGCATACCGCTTTGTTCCTCATGCCCTTGCATTCAGTTATGAATACCTTTACAATTCAGTAGTCACAACAGCTTGCTGTTCAAAATGTGAATTATTTTCATCATCAGTCCATAAACTGATAATGGAACAAAGAGAGAAAAAATATGTTGCTTGACTTGCATCAGGTGTGTTAAAGTAAATAAAATATGGCATCTCTGAATTTTTGGGTTGAAGTTTTAGGAAGACACAAAAAAGATTGAAAAAAATCTGAGATCTTTGAATCTAAATTCCATTCAATAAAGCCTAAAGTAAACATTATCCAGATCAGCTGGAATACACTTTTTGTGTAGTTTTCCTGAGAGTTTTGTGAGTGCATGACTTCGATGATTAATCCAAGTTGAAGTTGAAAAATAAAAATAAAAAAAAAAGAGAGAGAAATGCACGTAAGGGTAAAGCTATATCAAAGACGTCATAACATCATAATTATATATATGTGTTCTCAAAGAAGGAGTTACTTCAAGTCATGTGTGACATTTCATATTTAATGATGAAAGGATTGTTAATTTGTTTATTGCGGTAAAATGTGTAATTAATGCAAAGCCTTAAAACATTATAATCTTCTGAGTCAGTCAAGACGACAGTTAAAAGAAATGCACCATAGAAAACGCATTTGGTTTTGCAGGATGTCATAAGGAAGTGTACGATAGTGCACGGTGTGTACAGTAGCAATTATAAATCAAAAGCAAAAAGACTGATATGAAAAAAAATGTATCGGGATATATCTCTCACATACTGTTGGCTGTGCTCTTTATAATCTAAAGATCTGAAGTGTTTAAGTTGAACAGAGCAAACAGTTGGGTATCCGTTGATAAGGTCAGTCAATAGTAAGAGGAAATAATTCTGCTAATTCATGTGTCTATGTGTTGGGGGCTTGTCACCTGTACAAGAGAGAGAGAATTCCCTGGTCTGCTTGCCCTCGAGCCAGTGATGATAAAATGTGTGAGTGTACCTGTCCCATCACAGAGCCCGCGTCCCAAGACCCGGTCCCCAGGTGGACATTAATCTGCGGTGTTATGCTGAAGTTGTCAAACGTCTCCACTTAAACCGGACAGATCCTACCTATTAACAAAACTACAGCGGAAATTGTTGTTCCCTTGTAAAAAAGAAACTTGTAAATTATTTAGCAGGCTTTTTTTTCTTCTTTGGATAAAACGAGATCCAGAGTGTGTATGCTTAAATGAAGAACACCTTTATTCTATGTCATGCAGCTCTTATAAACTGTGAAAGTTTGACAGCTTTCATTAGCATTATAATGAACATTTTGTTATCAATCACATCTAAAAGTGCTTGATGTTTTGCAGCATTGCATGTCATCTTTCAAATCCTGTCTTGTAATAGTAATTCCTGGCAATCTATTTTCATAAAGAAACAGGAGAGTAGTGTTGTAGGTTTATCAAAATCAGTTATACAAGCTTTGACCTTGGCAGGGTGGGTATACATCTACGGGAGAAAGGTCGCTGAAGACAGAGATAATAAAAAACAAACAACTCTTTCAAAAACAGTGTCTTATCAAGCTGTAATTGAATGTACATAAAACATTACACTAATACATTTGTTTATGGAAGAACCCAGGCCCCTAAACACTGGATCCCTTCAGCACAGAATGTCAATAAAAACAGAGAGAAATGGGGAGTCATGATCGAATGTTTCAGGGCATAAAATAAGAGTAATGTTTAACAGCGTCTTTATTTTTTTGTTTGGCAATTTTATCCAGCGATAAAGTGTGTGATAAGTGTTGCAATATGACATTCTCCAGATTGGGAGATACTCTCGTGCTATAACATTTAATGTAAATCAACGTGCTTTTGTAGGATGACAGCGACGACCATGACTGCAAACTAGATCTGGAGGATGTATTAAATCTAGACACAGATGTTGAACGAAGAGAATATGCACAGGTAAACTGCTTATGAAATGCTGAACATACTCATAAACACAGAGCAGACACTTACCGCTGAACATTAACACTGAACATACATGGCAAGTTGGCGCAAATAAACGCAGAGCCGAGAATGTAATAAAAATCTCTTCTGCTGTTTATTTAGCTATTTTTCAACCAAATTTTGAGCAAATAAAGAATATTAGATATCTAAAAAATGTTGCACCCACTACCCAACATAGTAGTTCCAGAATTCCTCCAAACTGCTGCCTCCATAAATGTTTAAGATGTAAAAGTTTATTGATGTTGTGATTTATTTTTCTAGAGAGAACTGGTGAATGCACAAGTATCAAGGGAGGAAGTCGAGGTAAGCCATAAAGTAGCTCATATATATTTCACACTTGATTGACAAGGCTTATTGAATGGAACAATCTAACAGATTTGTCAATAGTTTTCTCATTTTCTTCTTTGCAACCCAGCAAACAAATTGTAAATTACTAGTACAAACTATCTGAACTATCTAATTTTTTGTGTAGTGTTCTGCATAAAAATCTTAGAGATGTCTGGCAGATTACTCAGTCTGGCAGTTTTTGGGAAGTCTGTCTGAGCTGATGAAACTTGCCCCCCTATTCAATGTTCTTTAGTGGGACATCACCCTTGACTAACCATTGGCCACTCTAATTGCTTTGTACATAAGCATATGCACAATTTCTGAAAGAAAAACAAAACAACTGTAAAATTTTCAAGAAAACCAAATGATTTAAGGAGATATGGGACACCTCCATATTGTGACGTACATGTTTGCTTTCAAAATAAAAAATTATCTATAATCTGACAGTGTACCGTTATATATTTTCTTCACAATCTTGATGTCTATAACACCGTATCACATTAGAATGAAGCATCAGCTACTGATCTTCAAGTATTGAGTTAAAATCGAACTGAGATTTTTACAAATTTTACCTTTCGAATAAATTTTAAGTGTATTTTATGGTTAGATATTGTACAATTTTGAAAATTTTATAGAGGTTACTTTATTTCTGATGATGTACTTTCACCCATCTTTAACAAAAATTTGAAAAAAATATTTTTTCATGTTTTTGCACACTAATTGAATTTTGGAGAAATTTGAAACTAGTATTTCCCCCTTTAATCAAGTGTGTACAAGTGTTAGCAATCTTTAAATTCAGTCTCCTTGCATGGTAAGAAATTTTCTCAGACATGTGCGGAGAGATTTTATCTTTTTTGGTAAATTTAGATTCGTTTGAAATTAATGTCTCCGTATTTTTGTTTTTCAGAGGTTCATAGATGAACTGATAAAGAAATCAAAAACTTTATAAGAGATGTTTTTCTGGTCACAGTGTGCTTGTGAGAGAATGCAAGAGACAGTGAATATCTCATCAGGGACTTAATACCATTCAACAAACAACACAAAACAGGAGTTCATCCCAGGTCAAACTTTTGACACACACTGTACTCAAATCTCTTCTACTCAGCTACAATGTTTTGTATAGTTTATAGAATCAACAGTATTCATTTGCATAAAAAGAACTTATTCAAGTTATGTAAGAAACTGTTAGGATCAGATGCCATTTTTATTTTCAAATTTAAAATTACACCAAGAATAAATGCTGTCATTTCTGTTACAGTACCATTTTTACTGAAGTATGATTATCATGTACAGTGCATTTCATGTTTTGGCATTTAATACATATGTACAAGTATATTAAATGAAATTTTTATAAGTGCTTGAGTATTGATGATGCTTTTTAATCCAGATGGGTTGGTGTTGTTTTTGAAGCCATTATTCATTGAATAATTTTTATTTAATTGTTTATTTTTATCTGGTGGATGGGGGGTACTGATACTAGGTAAGCATATTTGAGTAGCAAGGCAGACTTGAATAATTTTACTTGTACAATTAACTTATTTTCAATGCATATACAGATCTCCCTAATGTGCTATACATCTGTATTTTCTCCCTTCTGTTTCTACATGTAAAGCATAAACTTGTGTTAATTTAAACAGTTGTTTGGAGGCAATTTTTACCTATTTTCAAAATTTTACCACCTTGAGCTTCATAATTAGAGTTAGGTATTTCTCTATATACCCCAGAACCATACTGAGCCTGATACCAAGAAGAAATAGAAGCAGTAGAGGACACTAGATATTTGATTTTCTAATGGCACTCAAGAACGCACTTCCTTATAAGGACAAAATTTATGTTCAAGATATATATACCTCAGCTTCTTATGAAATCCCTCCATTTTTCCCCCAGAGCGGCTTAATTAAGAGGTAGATTACATGTATGTGCTCTTTAATTTGGTTCATTTTAAGCAACCAGTACTTGAATTACTTTACAAATTATCGCCAATCATTTGTAAATATATATTGCCCTTGGTTTGACATTTATTTTAAGATAATCTTTCTTGATTCACTTTTGCCCCTGTGACCTTAAATGTTATTCAAGGTAAACAAACAATTCAGTGATAAAACATTTAATCAGTTGTGGTGTAATTCACAACAGTGAAAATTATTAATTTATGTCAGAAAGGGATAGTGAAGTTTAAAATGTATCCCTCTCTTGTTTTATATATTGTAAAGTTAGATGTTATTTTGGACATTTTAATTCAAGTACATGTATTTATAATAGGTTTCAGTTAATTTTGTGTGTGTGTGTGCAATTTTGCATAGGTTTCAGATCTTACCGGGTCTCTAATAGTCAAAATTATGAGTTAAAAATTTTCATCGTCATGGAAATTTTCTTGTTTTAAAGTAATTGTTGTCTAATAAGAAACATGATTTACAAATTTAGTTTCTCTGTATACAAGTAATTGACGTCGATTTTGTAGGTTGTCATCTATGGGTTGTGATTTTACATGCTCTAAGTAGTCCCTCCACCAAGTCCTTAATTCATTCCACATTTTATCCCCCTCCCTCTCACAAACAAACATTTTCTGTTGTTTTAACCTTAAATAATTTAAAGATATACATTTACCCTCCATTTTACGTGTGACTTTTTGTTGTTTTTCATTCTTTTTCTTTTTGGTAGAATACAGTTGCATAAATGATGTTAGTTGAAAAAGTTTGCAAGTTCATTGTAAATAAATCAAATGTACTGGCCTTTAAAGATGTAATTTCAGCAATAATTATTTCGTTTATTTTATGAGCTATGTGCCAATATACTCATTGTATACAAAATTGTATCATTATTTTGCTGTACATTGGCATTTTTATTAATTTTTTGATTTATCTTTGAGATTTAATTAATTTTCAGTAATCCACATGTATTTATTAGTATTCCCTTTTTTATTGTGAAATGCATTTTACATATTTTGCCAATCATCAAACTTTCATTTCCTTTTGAAAGCATCTTACACAAAACAAGTGAAAAACATCTTTGGGGACCTTTTTCGTTTTTGTATTCAAAAATTCATTAACATATTTTTAGACATACTACAATGTACATTTACATATACTTATTTTGAGCCATTTGTTTATCATTTTTGTTTTTTGAATTTTGTGAAAATACTAACAGGCACAAAAAATCTTTTTTTTATAGGAAAACCATGTAAACTTGAGATGTTTCAGATGTCAAATGTATCTTTCTTGAAGAAAAATATGTATTTTTATGTATTAGTTTTATGAAATTTATTGTTAAGCAAAGATGAAGTGACAACCAAAAGAGAAGCATGAAATTCTAAGTAACATCTCACAAAGTATATATACATGTACATATACTTAATATTTATGTAAGTCATTTAAAATTTTTGTGTTGTCAAGGTAACATCATCACATGACCACTATGTCTCCTTGGCGACAGGAAATATCCTGTCCCGACTAGTCACAGTTTCTTTGTATGTTTTCTATACTGCTGATACTTTTTGCATGTTTAAGATTAGGTAATTTTTTATTACAGCAATAATTTGTTTAAGGTTTCTGTAGAAGATTTGATTTTACATTAAAAAAAACAATTTTAATTTTAGCAATTGTTTGTGATTTATCCACTTGATTTTGTGTGGTAGGTATTACAATACCCTTATTCATGAAAGATTTCCTTTGACTTCAAAACAGTTGAAGTAACTTCAGTTCACATATCAGTATATGGGAGGAACTAGCATAGCTTTTTCTTCTAAGTTTAAACTGATTTGAGATATGATTATCTTGGTACTGTAAGAGATAATAATTTAAGAGGTATTCAAAGAGAAATGTACTATTTAATACATTTATAAAAGATAAAAAGCTTTCTCTGGTGGTTCATACAGGCTGTGAAGGTAGCAATCATTGCAGAAAATAACATGATCCACTTCATGAACATGAACCACACTTTCTTTTTGCAGTACATGCTACTTCATACCTGCATGAACCACCATAGATAACATTTTGGTTTAATTAAATGCAGCACATCGTAATGATAATAAAACGAGAGATATTAATATAAGTTGTAGAACTTGTTTATCAATCGTTGTAAAATAAATAAAGTTCAGTTTTAGAAAGTTCAGTTTTTAGATACCGGTAATAAAACTCCCCGACATGCACGGATCCAGAAATTTTTTACAGGGGGGGGGGGGGTCCGAAGGATAATTGTGTTTGCCAGAGGGGGTCCGAGGCATACTTGAAAGGCCTAATTTAATTATGTAAAGGACTATATATGATATTACCCAGTAGTCAAATTTGGCCCCCATAATTCACCATTTTTAAAAGTGTTTCAGGTACATTAAACTGTTGGGTTATTTTTTAGAAGAACTGATATAAAATATATTTTTCACCTATTTATTTGATTTATTTGCACTCACTGGCAGTATATGACGTCAGAAGTGAGGCTTTTTTTATAATTCAATCAAAATCGGTCAAAAATTGACATTTTTCTTATCTTTTTTCGAATGGGAAATAATGAGCGGTGCTTTGAACAAGAACAAACTTTTTGTCACTTATAAGTACTGGATAGATACATCTTTGGTGAAAATATTTTGTTTGTTCAAGCAATCGCTCAATGTTTTCTAAAAGAAAAACTGCTTGAAAACAAGCCGTTTTATGCTAAAAATGCAAAAATGGCGGGAAAAGGTAAACTTTATGATGTCATATTTTTAAACTGTGGGCAATTGGTTCAAAATGAAAATTATGAATAAACTTCAAATGTATATCAGTACAAAGAAAACAAAGAATTATAATAAAATGTTGATGTTCATTTAAGGGGGCCATTTTAGGCTTAAACCATATATAGTCCTTTAATAAATTTTAATTTTCCAGGGAGGTCTGGACCCCTCCTCCAGATCCATGCATGCCTGAACATATCTGAAATATCTGACATTTTCTTGGCCTTTTTAACGATTATGATTTTTACTTCCCAGGATGTAAAATAAAAGCCAGGAAAACGTCAGATATTTCGGACTAGTCTGAACAGTACAGGATGTTAGCAATCACTTTGAACAGACAACATAAAACAAGTTTAATATGAAATCTCCGTTTTATACATTTAGTGCATGATGAAAAAAGGTCCAAATAACTTGTACAATAAATAAACAATACACTGTGTTGTAAGATTTACAGTTTATAAAACAATTGATCAACTTGTATGAACAGTACTTTTATAATGAGAAGTAAAGGCTGCATAATAACAATACATTCCAATAAATATGGACCCTGACCGAACTGGACCCAGAATTATTGCTTTCGTCCCATAGGCCTGGGGGAATTCTACCAGAGTCACATAACACTGAAATATCAGTAGTACTATCATTGGAATATACAAATGTCTTATTCTGTGTGAAAGACAGAGTCGGTTGGATTCGCTGAAAGACTGTGGGTAATCCAAGATGTACCCCAAGTGGAACAGCAAAGGAATGTTGTAGCTCACCATCTATAGAGAGAATATTTGTTTGAAAAATAAAATGATTCATATACTTATCAACAAATGTATACAGTTTATTTAAAAATTCAAATGGAGCTCAATTGTTCTCTACAAGCAAGTTGAATGATGAGGGTAACAATGGAGATATTTACCATAACCCTGTATCTATAGTCTCTTTTAGAAACACATCAACTAAGTATTTTTTAAAATTACAAATACATGTACCAATATAAATTGTTCATAAATACATAATCATCAAATCTATTTAGTTTTTTAAATATAAATCTAACCATAAAAAACTTATTGCCTATCAGAGATCTCTCTTTCGCTTCTTACTTGAAATATTCCATAAATGTAGGTAAGAGATCCTGGCAGAAATGCTCCTCTAACATAGAGTCCCCACACAAACATCAAGCCTGTGTGGCCGTCTATCACCTCCGCCATAAACCAAGGTCCTTTAAAGACAGCATCACAAAATAAGTATGGAGAGTATTAGTTCCATTTTTTTAAGAACTACTGTAAGTGTATCATATTTATTTTACGGAATTCATTTTTCAACAAGTTGCATCATTTTTGAAGAACTACTGTAAGTATAATACCTGGTATATTTTATAAGACGTACATTATTTTGCGGAAAATTTATTTTTTACATGTTAGCATACATCTGATTTAGCAGATTTCAAAACAAATCATTATATATGCATACATGCATGACATTTAGCATTCATGATTGTAATTGATTTAGGGGAGGCTGTTCAGCTAAATAAAATACACAGCCATTTGTAATATGTTTACAATGTTCTTGTGTCACATGTGTTTTCAGTTATAAAATTTTATCTAATCATTTAAAAGAGTGAATGAATACATTTTTTATTGGAAGACAATTCTCATAGAGTTTCCTTACCTATCATGATGTATACTGTAAAGCAGGTTAAAATTAAGAAGATTTTTGTCGCCTTAGATACAAGCCACACTCTCCTGATCCATCGGTTTATAAAGTTCTTTATGAACCTTCCAGGTAGTGCATCACCTAAGAAAAATGGTGTTCAAACTTCAAAGGGAATTTTTATGGCCACCATCCGATAGCATTTTTAAGAATAATTTGAATACATTGAATACTTATTTAATTGCAATCAGTAATCTGCTAGATTTCCATCTCACAATATAATTGAACCATTCACAAAGCTTGAAATGTTTGAAATAATTTTCTTTTACATTTCATTTATTGTATGCAACAGAGCACCAGTTAATTGTTTAAGTTGAATTGCTCTGTTTTTACAAACTTTTGCATTTACATTTTTTTACTTGTAGTGATAGCTATAGTACCAGTAAATATAAATTAATTTTACAGCTTATGAAAAACATCTAAGCTTTTATATGAAAGGCTTGTTTTGAATTTTTTACTCTTCTAAACCAGTTTAATGATAAGCACCTTGTAGCTTTAAGGATCTGATGTCAGCACATTTCCTCAAAAGACACAGCACTAGAACATACACAACAGCAAGGAAATAGAACAAAATCTTTCCCTGTAAAATAAATACATGTTAAATGAAATGTTAAAACATACTCTATTGTGTAAGATACACAAATAAAATAATCTTAATTAGACCTGTGATAAAATTAGTGCAATCTTAGTCTGACATGTTAAGTAATGATACAAGGTTTTTTTTAGTAACTTACAATAAACAGCAAGTCCACCATAAGGACAATACGTGCCAGCAGTGGAAATTGTTCAGTGGTTCCATCCAGGGAGAATAACTGAGATTTCTCTTTGATGGTAAAGCCGTTTTCCTGAAATAAGATGTACTGTCATCAAACTTACGTATGTATACATGAATATATAATCATGACAGTCGAAAGATTTCATCTCAAAAATCACCATCAAACTTTATAAATAGCCAGTAACAGGCATATAAACAAATTTTATAGTAGATGAAGAATTACAGGCAATAAACTTGAATGAAACATGTATTTCAAGAAAGCTCATATTATGAATAACTTGTAAAAAGCTTAAAGCTAATGAATCAGACTGCTAATGAATTATGTATGTATATTAAACAATAGTTATGAATTTTTTTAATATCTACTCTATGGTATTTTCTACAATACACAATCTGTACCTTGACCACGGCTGTGATATGATGTAGACCACTCTTGAATTGCTCAGGTTTCCATAGTAACACATACAAGGGTCCTTTAGCATTCTGAGCTTCTCCAATTTTAATTTTGTCAATGTAAAGATCAACTGTTAAGGTCTGTGATGGTGGAAATATCAACAGCCTACAAATATCAACATTAGAAATTGAATATCAAATTGGCCACATTTTTTAAGGTACCTCACTTCATAAAGAATTATACTTTTTAAGGCACTACATCACAAGATGGCAATTTAAATGATTTGTTAAATTGTTTGTATCAATCGATTTGTAGTTCTTATTTGCCTAGGGCTTTTGTTCATATTTACTGAAATGAATTTTTGAAAATCATAATTTTCATCCAAAATTGTATACCGGTATTTTTTCACCTATTTGACTTCCCGGTACATATATACTTCTCATGCATCATGCTATCTTTCATAATCAAGTAATTTTCTGCTGATTTGAGAAACTATTTCAAGGAATAATGAGCCACCTTAAAACCATTTCTCAAGTAATTGCATGATAGTAAATGGAAGTTTTATATAAAAACTTGAAGATCAAAAAGCACTTACATATGAACTTTTGCCCCAAATTACTTAACAAAATATCTCCATATCTCTCTCTCTCTCTCTCTCTCTCTCTCTCTCTCTCTCTCTCTCTCTCTCTCACAAACACACACACACGCACGGGATGAAAAAAGAGATAAAGTTTAAAAAACATCAATTAAAACAAGAGGCCCATTGGCCACATTGCTCGCCTGAGCAACAATAGCCATAATAAAATCAGATTTATGGAATCATATACAAGTTCTCTGGACAATGTAGTAAAATAGATCCTGTATAAAAAGATTTTCAAATTTCAGATATTCTTATGTTAAACATTGAGCCCTTTTGTAACAGGATGATTTCATAGTCATATCACATAATGAGTATTACAGTTTTCATGAAGATCTTAAACAAGTATCAAAAACCTACATCAAACCTTGAACCCCTGCTGGAGCACAAAAATTGTCCAGGGCTATTGAGAATCAAGAATAAGTCAAGATGCTCGAATATAAGTAAAACCATGTTTTATAACATTTGAGGTTTTGAGAATAATTTAATTTCTTTCCTAGGTAAAAATTCGACCCCCCACATTGTGGCCCCATATTACCCCAGGGATCTAAATCTACACTACCTGAGGATGTTTCCACACAAGTGACAGCTTTTCTGGCCCAACAGTTTTTGAGAAGAAGATTTTTTGAAAAATACCAACAAATTTTCAATCATTCTTATTTTCTCCCATTGAAACAGGGCATGGCATTTTTAAATGACTGTGGATTCTTGGATAAGACAGGTGTATAAATCATTGCTCTACATGCAATCTGTACCTGATATGAGTAGAGATTACTTTCTGTGGTGCTGGAAATCTTGCATGCTGAGGATTTGTAAATATGATTACTGGTTCTTCATGGAAAGCTTGGTCTGAGAAGGCCATTACATTGCTATCCACTGCTACAATTCTGTACCTGATAAAAAAAAAAACTTGTATGTGAACAAGAGGATCATGGGTGACATCGCTCACCTGGGCAGCAGCTCTTTAATAAGAGAGTCCTTGCATCCCTTTCTAATTTTTCATTATAAAACCCTTAATATGGCACTTCATTATTTGTCAAGGAATCCTGGTTTTCCAAAATGTGAATCTATATCAGGATATTTAAGCTATGTATTATTTGTTTCAGCTTCTGAGAATCGGTCTTGGGGTTCACAATTTAGAATCAACATGTGTTGCAAACTTTAGCATTTCTCATGCTGATGTTTTTGGAGAAATTTTTTAAGACACCAACCCTATTTATACAGTTTTGGATTATCCTTCATTTATAAAAAGATAAGGCCCTTTATTTCAATGATTCAGATTCTCCAATTTGGTTTTATTAAGCCTTGTAGTTCTAAAGAAGAAGTTATTAATGAAAAAAGTTTACAGTTATACATGTACAAATAGACATCTGGGGAATGAACACCATGTGATCAGAAAAGCTCACCTGAAGCTTTGGTTCAGGTGAGCTACATGCAAGTTGGATTAATTCGTTATATTATATGTATTTATAAATGGTAAACATGTGTTGCTGCTTAATTCCGGTGTTTAAGAGAGTTATTTATAGTATAATGATTTTGGTTGGATCATTGATGAGTATATGGGGTTGATTATACTCATGCGAAACAGGTAGTTAACCTGTGTCCAGGTATTAGTAAATTAAAGTCATTCAAGGTTTCGCTGCTTTACATGCAAGAGCCCCCCCCCCCCCCCCCCCCCCCCTCACCTTACATTCACTGTATATATAATTTGATTTAATCTTTATTTTTCATATTGTAGAATGTTGATAATGCAACCAGAAAATAATTAATTTACTTGTTGTGAACTTTGAATTAAAAATGAAGTCTGTTGTACAAATGCAGGCGAACAAGTTCCTACATATGTGTTCGAGTTTTTAATATAATTATTATAAACGATTTATGTTTGTTTAAACTGGTGAATAAGAACATAAAGTCAGAGTTAGACTACTTCATAAGACCCTTGATTATTTAATAGCCATTTATATATGTTTGTTTATTGCTGATGCAGCCACATCACATGGAATGCTAGAGAAAACGTACCTAAAGGAAAACATACCCAATTCCTAGGGTACCTTTTTGGAGAAAACGTACCCAGTTACGTTTTCTCTAAGGTACGTTTTCTCTTGAGTACGTTTTTACCTGATACCATCACATGGTGTATAGAATTCAAACAAAATAAACAGGAATATTCAAGTTCATGTTCCTTTATGTGATCAAGACCTCACAGTTGGGAGAGAGCTATCAGGGATCCTGGCCCACGGCTTCAGAGACAATTTTTCAGACTATACTCACATCCTGTTGTTCTTCCAGTCTCCAAGCTCCAATTCATAGGTCCCTGTTTTGTGCCGGGTATGCAGACTTGATAGATGGAGATGTCCACAGAAGTACGCACTGGCATTTCTAGAAAACGATAAAATTATAGATGAGGCAAGAATCATATTTCTTTTACTCAATACCAAAATGGCATCTTCTTTTTTTTTTGTTTTGTCAAAGCTTAATTGTATCCTTGCAAACTATGCCTCATCCAAATCAATTGATGTTCACTGTATAAAGCAAGATTTAACATACAAAAAAAAAAATTAAAATGTTAAAGTAATCAAGACAAGCTACTGTAATCAAATGAGAGAAATAATACCTCATTAGTTGACGGATGTTGGATCCATCTTCGGTGATGATAAGAGATGTTGGATAATGTCCAAACCAAAAGGTCATGTTGCTTGAACTACTTTCCAGGGACAACTTATTCAGTAAATTTATTTGTTTCTAAAATGTAATACATGTATATTTACAAAATCAAAGTATAATATTCTAGTTCAATGAATCAAATCCCAGACTGCTCTAAGTTCTCTTCCTTTATGTATACATCTGAAACAATTGTTTCTATATAAAGGTGGTCAAGGAGAATACACAGTTTAAACACATTTATGGCAAAGTGCCAGGGAAAATTAACTTTGATTTTTCATAAAAGTAATTCTATGTACCAAGTATTCTATCTATTACGGTCAAGATCTAGTAAATTATAAATGCCTACAGGTTTATGAAATTTAATGATATAAAATTCCTTCAATGATGCTTCATAACAATAACTTTGTTTCAAAGGGTGTACCGGGGCTTAGTTTTTTGTAAATACAATGAAAAATCATGTAATTAACTTTCAAATTCTTGGATAATACGTGAAATATGAAGGAAATAAGTAACATATCTCAGAGTTTTGTCCATTTTAGACTAATGAAATATATCTAGAATGCCTACAGTCTCTCCAAAAATGGCACCAAACAAGTTCTTGACCTCCACTTTAAAATAATGTCAAATTGAATAAAGGGATCGGGATTACTTTTCCCATGATTTGATACAGGCGCGGATCCAGAATTTTTTTCCAGGGGGGGTCGAACCTTTTCAGAAAACCAAACCCAATATATAAAATGTTCACCCTTTTATTTTTCAACTCAAGAACGAAACGCCCTAGATGACCACTCCATCACGTACGGAACTTTTTTTTTGGTTGTAAGCGTCATTTAGCTAAAAAGACTTGACTGAAATAATCTTCGTTTCCCTTGCCTGATAAATGATTGTACTATTTCCTTTTGGTCAATCTCTAATGAATGATGAAGATGCATTAGTGCTAGCCCAGTTAATCTGTCCTCTTGCATAGAACTGCGCATATAACTTTTGATGCGTCTTAATCCAGAAAAGGATCTTTCAGCCTCACATGTTGTGATAGGTAACACACATCCAATGTGCAGAAGAATTTTTACGTTCGGAAAAACGTCCCCATCGACAAAGTTGAAAAGAAAGATCAAATTACAGAGCTTTTCTGAGGTTTCTTTCCTCATGTTAACACAATATCTTTTCCAATCTGCAAGTTCCTTCTCCAAGTCCTTTACAGAAAGACAAGGTAGGTCGCTCTCCCAAAATGTAAGTTCTGAGGCAAGTTTGGACAATTCCTCTTGTGAGAGATTTGTCATATTGATAGGCAACAAAGTGCATATTGAATATGCCACCAGATCTTCTTTCTGAAACCTTGAATTTAATTCACTGAGAAGAAAGTCCAGAAATGGAATGGCCACGACAGATCTATAATAATCTTTGGGATTAGTTGTGGAGACATTTTCCCTGTGTTGTTGCTTTGAGCAAACCCTTGGAATTTTAATCACTATATCAAGGTCATCTGCAATTTGTTTGGCGTCTTCAAAGCAAGACTCAAATTCCGTATCTACCGCTGTACGAATTTCTTTGATTCTATCAACGTGTTCCTCGATTAGCTTACTTGCAGTGAAAATGTCAATATCTCTCTTCTGAAGTTTGAGAGTTAAAGGTTTTATTGTGTCTAGGACGTACCTTACAAACACAAATGTTATCAACACAGAGAAGGACGTCAACGAAGCCAAAAGTCCCTGTGCTGTCACTTTAGTTTGTCTATCCCAAGACCAGTCTTCACTGGTACTTTCATCAAGGTTTTGATTGATAATGTGCTGAAGACATTTGATGACGAACTTGTACATAGTGTAAAACACATCAAAGCAGATATGACGTTCAACCCACCTAGTCTTACAGAGTCCTACTAGTTTCTTTTTGGAAAAATCTACTGACCCGTCATTTTCTATAATATTCTCAAAAAACCCTTGTCTTTTGGGGGAACTGTCATAGAAAATAAACACTGAATTAAGGACATCTATCATATTCCTTACAAGAGGTAATTTGCAGGCTGAAGCAACGCTCAGATTCAACACATGACTCCGACAATGTGTAAACAAAGCTAATTGGTTTAGAGACTTCATTCGTCCCTGACACCCCCGTTTTTCCGATGCCATTGCTGCTGCACCATCGTATGCTTGCCCTCGCATGTTCTCAATTGGAATTGCAAGCGAGCGGAGGATTTCAATGAGTTTATCAGCAATTGCTTCCCCTGTAGTTCTGCCTATATTTGAAAAGTCAAGGAATTCCTCCTTAATGGTGGCAGGGTTTTCTCTAGTATCTAGAAATCTGAGACACAAGACTAAAACTTCTTTGTTAGCATATTTGTCTGTTACCTCATCGGCTATGATGGAATAAAAACCCCTCCCTTGTAGACCCTTCAAAATTTTACCTGTGATGTGATTTCCTATGAGTTGGATAACCTCATTTTGAATGGTTTTGCTGGTGTATAAGGCATTCTTTTTTGCTGTTTGTAGATGAGACATGAGCTGCTCATCATGCTTTGCCAACAGCTGTAATATTGCCAGGAAATTACCTTTATTTGAAGAATCACTTGTACTATCATCTCTGTGTCCTCGCAGAGGAATATTTTGTTTCCCACACAGAATGACCACATCTACTATTTTCTCAAGCAACCTAATGTTGTGCTGATACTGTGTCTGATTTTGCTGATTTAGTTTATACGGAAGAGACGAAGATGGCACTTCGGATGTCATCTTGGTTGTGTGATAAACAGATTTGGCATTCTTGTGGTGTTCTGAATTTTGATGCTTTAAAAGGGCAGATGTTTTTCCAAGGGCTTTTTTATACGCAGTAAAAGGTTGCGTAACAAACGCATTTTGATGTTGGACATCTGATTGAGGGAACATGACACAAAACTTGCATAGACCGCCATTTAACAGTTTGCTAAAGGTCAACCATGGAAACTGATTCATCCAAGAAGATTGAAATGATAAAGTCTTCTTTAGTTCACCTGTATTCGTTGTTTGAGCACGACCTGTTTTTAACTTGGCGATATCGTCTGGCAAGGGCTGATTCTGAATATAACTTATCTTTTCAGCTGAGGACATTGTGTTCAACTTTATTGCACCTGTGACAATTTTACCAAGATCAGAAAAACCTGAATCGTCAATAGATGTTTTATCTTTATCAATTTCATCTTCTGTTGTCTGAATAAATTCATTGTCATCAGATTTTTTATTTGCTTTATCATTTTGTGAGCCCAAGGTGATCTCCGGGGTATCATCTAAGTCAATACAAAGTTTTGACTTTTTAGGAGCAGGCTCCTTCATTTCATTGGTTTGGACATCTGTAGGTAAAACTGAGAAACAAACAACAAAATGATTTGGTGACCAATTGATTGGATTGCTATTTTCAGTGTGTGACCACATGATGTAGATGGGGGAACCTTGACGTACCTTTTCATCTGATAATGGCCTTATTTCTTGATGAAAATAATGTCTGTTTACAGCAACATTTTGTATTGTTGGGTAGATGCTATATATTGGATGATTCAGAGCATTTGCCACTGCGAAGAAATGAATTAAAGAACAATATTCCCCTGATTTGATTGAACTTAGAGTTTCATTCTGAATAGACTTGAGAAAATTCCCCGGAACAAGTGATCTGTCCGATACTGACGTCTCCACAACATATTGCACACTTGGAGGATTAGAACACATCTTGTCGTAAGTTGCCTGTGACGCATATTTTCTCGTATTTTTTACCAGTTCTAATACAGTCATGACTCGAAGTTCAGTATGTCTCCCTTCATAACCAAAAATGGCTTTAGAGAGGGCCCTATAGAAGCAATTGCCATCCCCATACACTTTCAAAGGACAAATATTTTCTGGGCCATCTGCTGGATAAATCGCTTCGGCAATGTTGTCCACATTACCGTCTCTGGGCAATACATCGGACCTCATTTTACTCAGATCATAGGTGTAGTCTTTCTTCAAACTTGTGTATCTCAAAGATACATCGAACTGCAAGGCTTGCCAGCCTTTTGCTGCTGCTTTCAGCAAGGTGGCTTGCAAAAGATCAAAATCCCTTTCACCCATGATATATTTTCATCTATAACTAAACTACAAGCAAGCGTTAAACATGGAAGGAAATGATAATCAAGATTATTTTGAGAGAACTATTATTCAAATAATTGGAATCAGTTACCGAATAACAGAATTCGAGAGACAGCCTGTCACACTGAGTCTGAAGCAGAGCTATAATACAGCCGATGACTTAGTTAATGACGATGCATTAGCATTATGACAAGATTGTGACGTCAATGACTCGTAATAGGACATTAAACAAATCGTACCTTTTTAAATTCGTTTCGAAACCCGAATAACATTTGTGATTTTGATTCTAATCACGCAATAATAAGATTTGATTACAATACAAAAAAAAGTTAATTCAGAAATATCTATAACATAACAGTCGAGTCATTTTTCTTATAAATTGTTTTATTGTATTTTTTTCTTTGAAAATTCCAGGGGGGGTCCGGACCCCCCCGACCCCCCCTCTAGATCCGCGCATGTGATATATAATCTCAAGAAACTGTTTCATTTTCTAAATAATTCCTTTGAAGCCTTAAAGGATGGGAAAAAGATTTAACAAATCAATTATGGTTTTCATAATGGTTCTAGCAGCAAAAAGACACTCTGAAATCATTTACTAGATCTTGACCTTGTAAAAGGTTATCACCCCTGTAACGTCATAATGTAGAAAAGACGTCATGAAGATTAGATAGTATACACACAATATTTTTTTTTTTAATTAGTCAATAATTGACAAAACTCCGAGATTTATTACTTCATTCCTTCATATTTCATAGAAAATAATTGTTTACAACATGATTTTTCAATGTGTTTAACAAAAATTCAAGCCCCGATACACCCTATCAAACAAAGCTATCGTTATGAAGCATCATGGAAAGAATTTATATCTTGAATTTCATAAACCTGTAGGCACCTTTCATTTACTAGATCTTGACCTTAATAATAAGTTCTTAGTTGGAATGAAGCTGACTTCACAGTAAGTGTGAGTTTGTTTTATGCGTATTCACTGAGACTGTTTTTTTACTGTACATCAAATGTGACAGGGAATAGAACAAGATTTCCTTACATCTCTGAGAACTCCAATAAAGTTAAATGGTCGCCTCGGTCCAGGGTTTGGTGTGGCATCCATGGCAATGAAACTGTACTCCCCAAACTTCAGTTTGTGTGTGTATTTGTATGAAGAAGGATTTGTCTCCCCTTGTCCAGAGTATGTTCTATAAAAGATTCATAACCAAGACATAAAAAATGGCTGGATGTAAGAAAAGAACTAATTGATTTTTAAAATTTTAACACAGTTAAGGACACTGTTCATGTATTTTCGTTAAAAAAAATAACACACAGACCAAAGAACGAAGACAAACCTAAAAAGGTTTTTTTGGTGATCCAAATCAGGAACATTGAATGCATCTACAAAGAAAAAAAGAGCAGTAAATAAAATAATACCCCCAAAATGATGCAATTCACTTAAAAAGATCATACAAACATTACACCAATTGTGCAGTAAAAATGTGATGTTTGAAATGCCTCCATTACCTAAACTAAAATTATGCTACTTCATTTTTACATGCCTCAGTGATATTACCGGTACATATAACATACCGTATTTAAAATATGCAAATATTTTACTTTACCACTTGAAGGCTCTAGATATTCAAACAAACAAGCCACATGTATGTACTATTACTTTCTTTGAAATGTTTGAAAGAAAAATTTCATTGGAACATTTTGTAAATCCAATGACCAACTAGAACTGTCATAAAGGAACAGTCCTTCAAGCTGTACAGCGTGTCAACCCAAATTTTCTCAGATTGAGACCAGCAGCTAGTCCAGCATATGAAGAAGTTTACTGATTAATCTATTCAGTAATTTCAAGGTTTAAATGTTGATGAAATTGTGTCTACACACAGACGCACGGACAGATGGAAGAGGTGACTCCAATAACCCCCCCACTTCCCAAACCTAAAGGGGTATAATAATACATGTACAACTTTACATGCAGTAGATAAAATAATTCCCAAAACACTGGTTGTTAAGGTTTAGATAAGTAGAAAGAGTAAAAGACAACAGTAGGGAGCAGTAGGGTCGATGATGGATAGGAGGATTTTGAAAATGTTGTTTACTATCAGGACACAGACAAAATATTCACCGTGATTTCCTCTTACGTCAAGCCACTTCACATCATTGTTATGCTTTTGACATAATGTGATTACTTCTTCATAACGTTTCCATTCTTCAATAAACTGTGTTGAGCCTCTCTCATTTTTATATTTAGCATCAGTCAAATCTCCTTCAAAGAAATCAAAATTAAATATAACTTGTTTGAAGCCCTTTATTACATTAATTATCATAAAGTGAATTCGTTAGAATGAAATAACTTACAATGTAGTTATCTTTGAAAAAAAAAAACAAATCATATTTTTGCCCTTTCCTCCTAATAATCAAGGGGCTATATCTTAATGGTAAATAATATCACCTTGAAGAGAATTGTCTTAGGGCAAAACTTGAGTAAGGGTAAATCTTAAAGATTGTTTTTTGGCAAAAAATCATTAAATAAAAATAGCCAAGTATGCAGTATTGTCATTAATATACCTGTAACAATAAAGAGTTCTGGTGCTATTTTTGGAAGATGATGTTGACAAAATTTGGCTAAGTCCTCAGGCCTCTTTGGGTCTTGAAACTTGCTAACATGGATATCTGTGAGCTATGGAAATAAATGAAATAATTGAATGAAAAAGGACAAATTATTAAATAATAAATTAATCATAGAATAAAATGCTACTACACAGTTCTCTTCAGGTTTTCCATTGAAAGCAAAAGGATTGAACTAGATCCATTCACAGTATATGCGGTATTGCTCTTATGCAGAGCAAATTGATAAAGTTTTAATAGCTGGAAGATAGTTACACAATTGCTGTTATGTCATATTTCACAAAACTATATTTGCCCTGAAGGGGTCTATTTACATAAGGGCAACTCCATGGAATTCAAGGTTACTATTTCACTACTGGCGTGCAACCAATTCTCGCCAAGTAGCATTTCTTGCCAGCGCATTTTTACATCTAACAAATAAAATTATATAGGAAAAATGGCGTAAAAATGCACTGACGAGAAATGGTACCTGGCAAGAATTGGTCACATGCCAGTATGTAGATAGAATGTTCTATCGTTAAAATGACAGATGTCCTACGGACCAGGTTTAACGATAGAATTCGTCCCATATACTCGCTTTGTAGCAAACACAAAAAATATATCGGGCTGTATCTCGCCTAAATTTTCATATGATTGGTCTCAAATACCTACAATGTTGCTCTTTTATAATCTGATTTTACCACATTAACTGTTCTTGCAATGAAATCACTGCCACTTTTAACACCATGTTTGAAAATTCGCTGTTTACGGTCGCCATGTTAATGATAAAATCCGAGACATTCCGAGTGCGATTTCTGACAAAATGGCAGGCAAATTCAAACATGTATATTAACAAAATGCCTTGGTACAACCCATTTTATGGATATTTTGTGGACTTAATTACATATGCATGTTCAAAAAGGTTTGTAATGTATAAAAATGTGTTTTTCTCCTGGAGATTATTTTTAACAGACTTAAAATCGACGCGAAGCAGATTCGCTTCACGACTGCTACATTGCAAGTATATGGGACAAATTCTTACTGTGACCTGAGCGTAGCCTGGTTACGGTAAGATTATTCTTTCTAGCCAGTATGGTGTAAAATTTATTGCAGAAAAATGAGTGCCTGTGCTTTCAACACTTTTACAAAATGCAAATAGTAGAATAATTGAGTTATTGGTCAGCATGATGCAATAGGTATGAAATTATTACATCACATTATTAGGTGGTTTGAAATAAAGGATTTGATCCATTAATGTTTCTAAAATAAAGTAGCAATTTAAAAAGTTGACTGAACATCTTATATTAACTTGCAACATTGCTTTTAAAGTCTTTCCTAGGTTCCCGTTTCACTTTTTTTCATAACTGAAGTCAATATTTGTTACCTGTACAAACCACCATAAATTTACATCATCTCCGTTCAAATGAATGATATTTCTGTCAGTGGGAGATATTCCTACATGGTTCGTGTTCACAATGTTCTGTATCAATCCAATCAATATACAGAAAGACGCGACAAACATTAAACTGATCGCATATAGTTTCATTGAAACACTTTTAAGTCTTTTTTACAGAACTTCAGAAGAAATACACGAATGGGTGGTTTTGTGTTGCAAGAGGTATAGAATAGGCTATTTTTCATATGCTATAACCAGGCACTATAACCAGGATGTGCGCATGCGTGAACCAACTTTCTATCGGGATCGGTAAATGTTTGGGAGGAAATTCGAAAGCTATTTGGAGGAACTTCGAACTGATATATGTGCAATTTAAAAATTACAGGAAAATGCGATTTTAACATTAAATGTTCATTAAAAGTGATAAAAATGTTATGTACATTAGATTTTACACCAAAAAGTTAAATAAATAATTCAGAGAACAAAAAAAAGCAATTTTATAGGAAAACAACAGGCATTTAATTAACATCGGAGGGGAGTGGAGTGGGGCAGGGACAGGGGGACGGGACTGCCCCCCCCCCCCCCCCCCAGTGCATGTTTTCTGGCAGCAAACATTTTCTTGAATTTACTTATAAAAAAGTGAATTAACATAGAGGTCCCCCCCCCAATGTTTTTGGGTACCATGTAAAAATTGAAATGAAAGGGAGGAAATAAACTGTGAAATTGAAGTTAAAGGTACATTTAGCCCCCCTACCCCCACGGATTAGGATTTTCAATTTTTTAAAAAGAATTTCTGGGTTGTTTTTTTTTTGTTTTTTTTGTTTTTTGCAGGTCAAGATTGGATTTTATGTAATCCAATATTACCTAGTGCATTGTGCCATTTGCCAGGTTATACAAACACTTTCGTCCATAATAAATTTTTAAAAATCCAAGTCTAGGAGAGGGAGAGAGGAAAAATCTATTTTGATTTTCTTTTTCTCAAAAGCTATTTTGGGGGATAATATTAAGGGTAAACATGTCACTGACCCCTTGTAGATCTATCAATCACCCATCACTAGAGTCTGTGTGCCCATCCCCTGGGTCTGTACAACCATAACCAGAGCCAGTATACCCATCACCAGGGTCCCAATACCTATCACCAGGGTCAGAGTTCGTATCACCAGGGTCTGTTTGGTCATCACCAGGGTCTGTACACTCATAACCAGGGTCAGTATACCTATCACAAAGGTCTCTATACCTATCACTAGGGTCAGAGTACATATCACCAGAGTCATCCGGGTCTGTACACCCATAACCAGGGCCAGTATACCCATCACCAGGGTCTCAATACCTAACAGCAGGGTCAGATTCGTATCATAAGGGTCTGTATGACCATCACCAGGGTCTGTACACCCATAACCAGGGCCAGTATACCCATCACCAGGGTCTCAATACCTATCACCAGGGTCAGAGTTCGTATCACCAGGGTCTGTATGGCCATCACCAGGGTCTGTACACCCATAACCAGGGCCAGAATACCCATCACCAGGGTCTCAATACCTATCACCAGGGTCAGAGTTCGTATCACCAGGGTCTGTATGGCCATCACCAAGGTCTGACAACCATAACCAGGGTCAGAATACCCATCACCAGGGTCTCAATACCTATCACCAGGGTCAGAGTTCGTATCACCAGGGTCTGTATGACTATCACCAGGATCTGTACACCCATAACCAGGGCCAGTTCACCCATCACCAGGGTCTCAATACCTATCGCCAGGGTCAGATTCGTATCATAAGGGTCTGTATGACCATCACCAGGGTCTGTACACCCATAACCAGGGCCAGTATACCCATCACCAGGGTCTCAATACCTATCACCAGGGTCAGAGTTCGTATCACCAGGGTCTGTACACCCATAACCAGGGCCAATTTACCCATCACAAGGGTCTCAATACCTATCGCCAGGGTCAGATTCGTATCACCAGGGTCTGTATGACCATCACCAGGGTCTGTACACCCGTAACCAGGGCCAGTATACCCATCACCAGGGTCTCAATACGTATCACCAGGGTCCGAGTTCGTATCACCAGGGTCTGTATGGCCATCACCAGGGTCTGTACACCCATAACCAGGGCCAGAATACCCATCACCAGGGTCTCAATACCTTTCACCAGGGTCAGAGTTCGTATCACCAGGGTCTGTATGGCCATCACCAGGTTCTGACAACCATAACCAGGGTCAGAATACCCATCACCAGGGTCTCAATACCTATCACCAGGGTCAGAGTTCGTATCACCAGGGTCTGTATGACTATCACCAGGATCTGTACACCCATAACCAGGGCCAGTTTACCCATCACCAGGGTCTCAATACCTATCGCCAGGGTCAGATTCGTATCATAAGGGTCTGTATGACCATCACCAGGGTCTGTACACCCATAACCAGGGCCAGTATACCCATCACCAGGGTCAGAGGTCGTATCACCAGGGTCTGTATGACCATCACCACGGTCTGTACACCCATAACCAGGGCCAGTATACACATCACCAGAGTCCAAATACCTATCATCAGGGTCAGAGTTCGTATCACCAGGGTCTGTATGACCATCACCAGGGTCTGTACACCCATAACCAGGGCCAGTATACCCATCACCAGGGTCAGAGGTCGTATCACCAGGGTCTGTATGACCATCACCAGGGTCTGTACACCCATAACCAGGGCCAGTATACACATCACCAAAGTCCAAATACCTATCACCAGGGTCAGAGTTCGTATCACCAGGGTCTGTTTGGCCATCACCAGGGTCTGTACACTCATAACCAGGGTCAGTATACCTATCACAAAGGTCTCTATACCTAACACCAGGGTCAGAGTACGTATCACCAGAGTCACCCGGGTCTGTACACCCATAACCAGGGCCAGTATACCCATCACCAGGGTCTCAATACCTAACAGCAGGGTCAGATTCGTATCATAAGGGTCTGTATGACCATCACCAGGGTCTGTACACCCATAACCAGGGCCAGTATACCCATCACCAGGGTCTCCATACCTTTCACCAGGGTCAGAGTTTGTATCACCAGGGTCTGTATGACTATCACCAGGATCTGTACACCCATAACCAGGGCCAGTTTACCCATCACCAGGGTCTCAATACCTATCGCCAGGGTCAGATTCGTATCATAAGGGTCTGTATGACCATCACCAGGGTCTGTACACCCATAACCAGGGTCAGTATACCTATCACAAAGGTCTCTATACCTATCACCAGGGTCAGAGTACGTATCACCAGAGTCACCCGGGTCTGTACACCCATAACCAGGGCCAGTATACCCATCACCAGGGTCTCAATACCTATTACCAGGGTCAGAGTTCGTATCACCAGGGTCTGTATGGCCATCACCAGGGTCTGACAACCATAACCAGGGCCAGAATACCCATCACCAGGGTCTCAATACCTTTCAACAGGGTCAGAGTTCGTATCGCCAGGGTCTGTATGGCCATCACCAGGGTCTGTACACCCATAACCAGGGCCAGAATACCCATCACCAGGGTCTCAATACCTATCACCAGGGTCAGAGTTCGTATCACCACGGTCTGTATGGCCATCACCAGGGTCTAACAACCATAACCAGGGTCAGAATACCCATCACCAGGGTTTAAATACCTATCACCAGGGTCAGAGTTCGTATCACCAGGGTCTGTATGACCATCGCCAGGGTCTGTATACCCATAACCAGGGCCAGTTTACCCATCACCATGGTCTTAATACATATCACCAGGGTCAGAGTTCGTATCACCAGGATCTGTATGGCCATCACCAGGGTCTGTACACCCATAACCAAGGCCAGTATACCCATCCCCAGGGTCTCAATACCTAACAGCAGGGTCAGAGTTCGTATCACCAGGGTCTGTATGACCATCACCAGGATCTGTACACCTATAACCAGGGCCAGAATACCCATCACCAGGGTCTTAATACCTATCACCAGGGTCAGAGTTCGTATCACAAGGGTTTGTATGGCCATCACCCGGGTCTGTACACCCATAACCAGGGCCAGTATACCCATCACCAGGGTCTCAATACCTATTACCAGGGTCAGAGTTCGTATCACCAGGGTCTGTATGGCCATCACCAGGGTCTGACAACCATAACCAGGGCCAGAATACCCATCACCAGGGTCTCAATACCTATCAACAGGGTCAGAGTTCGTATCGCCAGGGTCTGTATGGCCATCACCAGGGTCTGTACACCCATAACCAGGGCCAGAATACCCATCACCAGTGTCTCAATACCTATCACCAGGGTCAGAGTTCGTATCACCACGGTCTGTATGGCCATCACCAGGGTCTAACAACCATAACCAGGGTCAGAATACCCATCACCAGGGTCTCAATACCTATCACCAGGGTCAGAGTTCGTATCACCAGGGTCTGTATGACCATCGCCAGGGTCTGTATACCCATAACCAGGGCCAGTTTACCCATCACCATGGTCTTAATACATATCACCAGGGTCAGAGTTCGTATCACCAGGATCTGTATGGCCATCACCAGGGTCTGTACACCCATAACCAAGGTCAGTATACCCATCCCCAGGGTCTCAATACCTAACAGCAGTGTCAGAGTTCGTATCACCAGGGTCTGTATGACCATCACCAGGATCTGTACACCTATAACCAGGGCCAGAATACCCATCACCAGGGTCTTAATACCTATCACCAGGGTCAGAGTTCGTATCACAAGGGTTTGTATGGCCATCACCCGGGTCTGTACACCCATAACCAGGGCCAGTTTACCCATCACCAGGGTCTCAATACCTATCACCAGGGTCAGAGTTTGTATCACCAGAGTCTGTGTGCATATCACCCGGGAGTGTACACCCATAACCAGGGCCAGTACACTCATCACCAGGGTCTCAATACCTATCACCAGGGTCAGAGTTCGTATCACCAGGCTCTGTATGACTATCACCAGGATCTGTACACCCATAACAAGGGCCAGTTTACCCATCACCAGGGTCTCAATACCTATCACCAGGGTCAGAGTTCGTATCACCAGGGTCTGTATGACTATCACCAGGATCAGTACACCCATAATCAGGGCCAGTTTACCCATCACCAGGGTCTCAATACCTATCACCAGGGTCAGAGTTCGTATCACCAGGGTCTGTATGACCATCACCAGGGTCTGTACACCCATAACCAGGGCAAGTATACCCATCACCAGGGTCTCAATACCTATCACCAGGGTCAGATGTCGTTTCACCAGGGCCTGTATGACTATCACCAGGATCTGTACACCCATAACCAGGGCCAGTTTACCCATCACCAGGGTCTCAATACCTATTACCAGGGTCAGAGTACGTATCACTAGAGTCTGTGTCCTCATCACCAGGGTCTGTATACATATAACCAGGGTCAGCGTTTGTATCACAACGGTCTGTAAATCCATCACCAGTACATATCACCAACCTCTCTGTACCCATATCCAGGGTCTTAATACGTATCACCAGGGTCTGTAAATCTATTAACAGGGTCATTATACCTATCATTAGTGTCTGTGTGTACGTAACACCAAGGTAAGTGCATATTACCAGGGTCAGTACACACATGACCAGGGTCAGTAAACGTATCACTAGGGTCTGTAAACCTATCACCAGGGTCATTACACCCATTACTAGAGTTTGTGTGCCAATTACAATGGTCCCAACACCAATAACCAGGGTCAGTATACCCGTCCAGGGTCTCAGTACCTGTGTGGGGTCTGTGTGCCTAACATCAGGGTCAGTATACCCATTACCAGAGTACGTATCACCAGAACTGTAAACCTATCACCGTGGTCAGTATACATATTACTAGGGTCAGTGTTTGTATCACCAGGGTCTGTGTGTCCATCACTATGATCTGTATACCCATAACCAGAGTCAGTGTACCCACAACTACAGTCAGTATACCCATCATCAAGGTCTTAGTACCTATCACCAGGGACGATGGGTCACAAACCCTTGTGATACGTACAAGAACTCTGTCGATAGGTATACTGACCCTGGTGATAGAGAATGTGATAGATGTACCGGTGACACAGACTCTTATGATAGGTATACTGACCTTAAGAATTGGCACACAGACCCTCGTGATGCGTACACTGTCCCTGGTGATAGTTATTGAGACCCTGGTAATGGGTATACTGGCCCTGGTTATGGGTGTACAGACCCTGGTGATGGACATACAGACCCTCGTGATACGAACTCTGGCCCTGTTGATAGGTATATACTGGCCCTGGATATGGGCATACATACTATGGTGATGGGCACACAGACTCTAGTGATGAATATACTGCCCCTTGTGATAGATTTGCAGACTCTTGTGATACGTATTTAGACCTCAGTGATGGGCACACAGAGCTATGTGATAGATATACTGATCCTGATGATGGGCATAGTGATATGTATTCTGACCCGGACGTTAGGTAAACTGATTCTGGTGATAAGTAATAGGTAATAAGTGTAAAGATCATGATGAAAGTCTACTAACCAAGGTATATGATGTACAAACCCTGTTGATAAGTGCACTGACTGTTGTGATAGGTATACTGACCCTGATGATGGGCACATAGACCCTAGTGATGCGTACACTCCCTGGTGATAGTTATTAAGAACCTGGAGATGGGTAAAATGACCCTGGTTAAGGATATATAGACCATGGTAAAGTGCACACAGATCCTAGTACTACGAACACGGACACTAGTGATAGGTATGATGACCAAAGTCATAGGCTTACCGTTCTGGTGATACGTATTCTGACCCTAGTGATGGGCACACAGACCTTGGTAATATGTATACTGACACTGGTATTAGGTACTGAGACCCTGGTGATGAGTATACTGGCCCTGGTTATGGGCAAACAGACACCTGTGATGGGCACACAGACACTAATAATGGGTATTATGACACTGCTGACAGATTTACAGACCCTGGTGATGGATACACAGAGTTTTAGAATATGTACTCTGACCCTGGTAATAGATTTACTGACCCTGGTGATGGGTATACTGGCCCTGGCTATGGGTGTACAGACCTTTGTGAAAGGCACACAAATTCTAGTGATGGGTATAGTGACCCTTGTGATAGGCTTACAGACCCTAGTGATACGTTTACTGATTCTGGTTATGGGTATACAGACTCTGGTGATATGCACACAGAGTCTGGTGATACGTACTCTGACCCTGGTGATAGGTATTGAGACCCTAGGGGTGGGTATACTGGCCCTGGTTATGGGTGTACAGACCCAGATGATGGCCATACAGACCCTGGTGATACGAACTCTGACCCTGGTGATAGGTATTGAGACCCTGGTGATGGGTATACTGGCCCTGGTGATGGGTGAACAGACCCTGGTGATGGTCATACAGACCCTTATGATACGAATCTGACCCTGCTGTTAGGTATTGAGACCCTGGTGATGGGTATACTGGCCCTGGTTATGGGTGTACAGACCCGGGTGACTCTGGTGATACATACTCTGACCCTGGTGATAGGTATAGAGACCTTTGTGATAGGTATACTGACCCTGGTTATGAGTGTACAGACCCTGGTGATGGCCAAACAGACCCTGGTGATACGAACTCTGACCCTGGTGATAGGTATTAGGACCCTGGTGATGGGTATACTGGCCCTGGTTATGGGTGTACAGACCCTGGTGATGGTCATACAGACCCTTATGATACGAATCTGACCCTGGCGATAGGTATTGAGACCCTGGTGATGGGTAAACTGGCCCTGGTTATGAGTGTACAGATCCTGGTGATAGTCATACAAACCCTGGTGATACGAACTCTGACCCTGGTGAGAGGTATTGAGACCCTGGTGATGGGTATTCTGACCCTGGTTATGGTTGTCAGACCCTGGTGATGGCCATACAGACCCTGGTGATACGAACTCTGACCTTGGTGATAGGTATTGAGACCCTGGTGATGGGTATACTGGCCCTGGTTATGGGTGTACAGACCCTGGTGATGGTCATACAGACCCTTATGATACGAATCTGACCCTGCTGTTAGGTATTGAGACCCTGGTGATGGGTATACTGACCCTGGTTATGAGTGTACAGACCCTGGTGATGGCCATACAGACCCTGGTGATACGAACTCTGACCCTGGTGATAGGTATTGAGACCCTGGTGATGGGTATACTGGCCCTGGTTATGGGTGTACAGACCCTGGTGAAGGTCATACAGACCCTTATGATACGAATCTGACCCTGCTGTTAGGTATTGAGACCCTGGTGATGGGTATACTGGCCCTGGTTATGGGTGTACAGACCCGGGTGACTCTGGTGATACGTACTCTGACCCTGTTGATAGGTATAGAGACCTTTGTGATAGGTATACTGACCCTGGTTATGAGTGTACAGACCCTGGTGATGGCCAAACAGACCCTGGTGATGCGAACTCTGACCCTGGTGATAGGTATTGAGACCCTGGTGATGGGTATACTGACCCTGGTTATGGGTGTACAGCCCCCTATGATACGAATCTGACCCTGCTGTTAGATATTGAGACCCTGGTGATGGGTATACTGGCCCTGGTTATGGGTGTACAGACCCGGGTGACTCTGGTGATACGTACTCTGACCCTGGTGATAGGTATAGAGACCTTTGTGATAGGTATACTGACCCTGGTTATGAGTGTACCGACCCTGGTGATGGCCAAACAGACCCTGGTGATAGGTATTAGGACCCTGGTGATGGGTATACTGGCCCTGGCTATGGGTGTACAGACCCAGGTGATGGTCATACAGACCCTGGTGATACGAACTCTGACCCTGGTGATAGGTATT
This sequence comes from Magallana nippona, assembly GCA_033439105.1. NCBI lineage: Eukaryota > Metazoa > Mollusca > Bivalvia > Ostreida > Ostreidae > Magallana > Magallana nippona. The sequence continues at coordinate 40,188,487 of CM065923.1, read as the reverse complement.
GAGACCCTGGTGATGGGTATACTGGCCCTGGTTATGGGTGTACAGACCCTGGTGATGGTCATACAGACCCTTATGATACGAATCTGACCCTGGCGATAGGTATTGAGACCCTGGTGATGGGTAAACTGGCCCTGGTTATGGGTGTACAGATCCTGGTGATAGTCATACAGACCCTGGTGATACGAACTCTGACCCTGGTGATAGGTATTGAGACCCTGGTGATGGGTATTCTGACCCTGGTTATGGGTGTACAGACCCTGGTGATGGCCATACAGACCCTGGTGATACGAACTCTGACCCTGGTGATAGGTATTGAGACCCTGGTGATGGGTATACTGGCCCTGGTTATGGGTGTACAGACCCTGGTGAAGGTCATACAGACCCTTATGATACGAATCTGACCCTGCTGTTAGGTATTGAGACCCTGGTGATGGGTATACTGGCCCTGGTTATGGGTGTACAGACCCGGGTGACTCTGGTGATACGTACTCTGACCCTGGTGATAGGTATAGAGACCTTTGTGATAGGTATACTGACCCTGATTATGAGTGTACAGACCCTGGTGATGGCCAAACAGACCCTGGTGATACGAACTCTGACCCTGGTGATAGGTATTGGGACCCTGGTGATGGGTATACTGGCTCTGGTTATGGTTGTACAGACCCAGGGGATGGGCACACAGACTCTAGTGATGGGTGATTGATAGATCTACAAGGGGTCAGTGACATGTTTACCCTTAATATTATCCCCCAAAATAGCTTTTGAGAAAAAGAAAATCAAAATAGATTTTTCCTCTCTCCCTCTCCTAGACTTGGATTTTTAAAAATTTATTATGGACTAAAGTGTTTGTATAACCTGGCAAATGGCACAATGCACTAGGTAATATTGGATTACATAAAATCCAATCTTGACCTGCAAAAAACAAAAAAAAAAAAAAAAAAAAAACAACCCAGAAATTCTTTTTAAAAAATTGAAAATCCTAATCCGTGGGGGTAGGGGGGCTAAATGTACCTTTAACTTCAATTTCACAGTTTATTTCCTCCCTTTCATTTCAATTTTTACATGGTACCCAAAAACATTGGGGGGGGGGGGGGGACCTCTATGTTAATTCACTTTTTTATAAGTAAATTCAAGAAAATGTTTGCTGCCAGAAAACGTGCACTGGGGGGGGGGGGGGGGCAGTCCCGTCCCCCTGTCCCTGCCCCACTCCACCCCCCTCCGATGCTAATTAAATGCCTGTTGTTTTCCTATAAAATTGCTTTTTTTTGTTCTCTGAATTATTCTTTTAACTTTTTGGTGTAAAATCTAATGTACATAACATTTTTATCACTTTTAATGAACATTTAATGTTAAAATCGCATTTTCCTGTAATTTTTAAATTGCACATATATCAGTTCGAAGTTCCTCCAAATAGCTTTCGAATTTCCTCCCAAACATTTACCGATCCCGATAGAAAGTTGGTTCACGCATGCGTACATCCTGGTTATAGTGCCTGGTTATAGCATATGAAAAATAGCCTATTCTATACCTCGTTGCAATGATAACCAAGAGGAAGTGAATGCTATTTTGAACTTCTAGAGTGAAGAGTTCTACTTTCAATCGGCAAAAGTGAAAGTTGCTTCAAATGTCAAAGGAAGAAAAACTATGTGTTTGTAACGTAATTTTATTTTCAGGTATAGGTGATTAAAATAATTAATTATGACAGACGCTACATTCACAGGTAAGGAAAATAGGCCAAGTTAGGCAATGTTTAGATGATTCCTCGAATCCTACCAGATTATATTCACTTTTCTTTACTTTAACAGTTTAAACAATAATCAGTATATTGTTGGTATTTTTAATTCTAGTTGAAAGATGTCCAGGGCTTTACTGTGGAAGAATTCCACTTGGTGATAATAATTACAGTGAATGTGGGGTAAGATATTTAAATTACCTAAATTACAAGCTTTACTGGAAATAATTAGCCTATAGTGCCATTAAATTACTACAGATGTTGTCGCTTTACTTTCCTCAAACTTTCTCTTAAAACTGCTAACTGACCTCGAAAAACAAAGGACATTCAATTCACACGCAAATTGAAAGTCACCATTTTTATATGTAAACAATCCACATCACTTTACTGGTGATGGTGCTTAAAAGAATCTCGGAGGCAGTATCTTCATTATTACAATTAAATCATGCTATGTTCATTTTAATCCCTACAGCAAGATCAACATTTGTTGTTCTATAGATGTTGTTAGACTATTAGTACATATGTATGCTGATCTGTCAATGACATAGATTTTTTTCCACAACTTTTATGTGTAAAGTTTTCAGTTATCTTTCTTGATTTTGGTGAATTCCCTGGCACTAAGATATATTACTTGAAAACTAGTCGTAGCAGCAGCTTATCTATGTGTAAAACAACCAATTGTGTACTTTTCTTTTCATGCCACTCAAACTTTTGTTTTCAAAGATGGAGCAAATTTAAAAAAAAAAAAGCCTTAATTCTGGCAATTAACACTTACACTACAATAGAATAATTTTTTTTACAAAAATGGTGATTATTATACAAATTCTGTCCCACTGCTCAGGTTGAGGCTAACTGAGAAGGGTAAATTTGTTCATGCATGATTAGTTAGTGGTGCATCTCTACCTGAGGAGCATACAAGTTGAAAATACCCCCAGATATATAAGTCACAAGAAATGTGTGAGTTCTGGTTGTCATTGACAAAATTAAATCAGTATACATGTACATAAAGTTATGAACTATGATTTATTATAGTTATGATAGGTCACCCTTTACCAAAATTGTAAATTCATGACCATTTTTGTAACTTTCAAAGAATCCAGATTTGATGAAGAGTATATTTTGGATGAAACCAGAAAAGAATTTCCAATTGATAAATCTCTATGAAGTTTGAAAGTTTCTTATACTTCTGGGTTTTTTTTTTCTCAAGGTATGAGAGAAAATGTCAAATGATCAGAATATATATGGCTTTTTGCAATTGTTTCTATTTTCAACCTTTTTTTCTGCAACTTTACACTGGAGACTTTATATATAAGGGGTGATGTATGTATACCGTAATTATTGTGTACAGGTATTTCATTTTTATACATGCTAAAACAATTCATAATTATACAGACAAGGATCTACTTTACATGTATTTCATTAGTAGTTTAGGTTAACTGAAATAGGTGTAAATCTGCTGTTTTGTTGAAAATACTTACAATTTTATAAAAATTTACCATAAATATTTCTGGTTATTTTATATTTGGTAAGCATTAATTTTTAAAGACATCTTAGGGGTACATAAAAAGGAATCAAATCAAATCTTGCTGTTTTTTGTGAATTAGGACAATTTCCTTTGTATTATCTATGTATTGAATATATGTTCAAATTTCATGAGACTGGAAGATATGGAAAACAAAAATGACTATAATAATTACTTAGTAACATCTGCATTCAAAAAAGACAAACATTTGTCTTCTAGATTATCTTGGCAAAGTAAACTGTCTTCATTGCTGAAAAAAATTAAATATCACTTTTTTGAATATCTGTCACAAAATTTTAAAGAACAAGTTACAAGAACATTATAAAAATAAAATACATGAACAACTACAGTAAAACATGTTTACAACGAAGTGCCAGGGACAGGCGATTTTGCTTTGTTATAAGCGTAATTCATTATATCCATCAATTTTACAACTTGAAATAAAGTCAAGGGGAACGAAATTCACTTCGCTATAAGCGTCATTTCATTATAAGCGTGTTCGCTATAACCATGTTTTACTGTAATCTATATATGTAAAGCTGACTCTGGAAAATTATCTTTTTATAGCAAAATTGTAAACCAAAATGAATGTGAACTACAACATTATATTTAAAACTACCTTTAAAAAAATAGGACAGATCTGTCCTAACAAAACTTAGAATCAGTGCCCATTCATTATTTATTGAAACTGGTAGATATTCTTTACCTCCTGTTCCAAGAGAAAAACGTCTGTGTAATTTTTGCAAATTGTTTGTTGAAGATGAGAAACACTTTGTATTGTATTGTTCAAAATATGACCAATGTAGATTGAATTATAATGATATATTTCATGTGAACACATATACTAATGTAAATCCCATTATGGAACTTGTCAATCCTAAAAACATTACAGCTGCTAGACGGATATGTTGTTTTCTAAAAAACTGTTTCAATGCTAGAAAGGAAAGTCAACAATGAACACTTATACAATTTTATGAATACCAGTAATTTTTGCACGGCATACTCTAAAACCTGGCCTGGCCTGGCCTGGCCTGGCCTGGCCTGGCCTGGCCCCATTAGCCTGGCCTGGCCTCAAAGTTGGCCTGGCCTCACTTTTGGCCTCGAATTTGGCTTGGCCCCAAATTTTGGCCTGGCCTCAAAAATTGGCCTGGCCTCAAATTTGGCCTCTACTAAAATTTTTGGCCTCAATTTAATTTTTTTATTTTCTTTACACATATGTTGATTGTATTGATTTTTTATTGATTTGTGTTTAATACACTTAAAACATCACACTAAATAGCTTTTAGTGTCTTATAGTGATAGTTCTTTTGAAACATACATGTATATATGACTATAGGTATGAATGATTTATTCTGATTTTTTTTCCAGATTTTGAAACAGTCTGTTTTTGAATTCCAAAGTACTTTAAAATGTAATACTGCCATTGTATTCCACCATGGCATGATTTTTTTTCAATGTACTTAATTAACTTAAACTGTTATCAGGATCGGACAATACCTATATCAAATACTTGTGTAAGAAAAAAAATAATGACAGACCAATTTGTTTATTCTAACCAACATTAAAGGTCACAACATGTTATGCTGTTTTCAAATTCTGATATCGAAGTTACCTTACAGGGGAAAAATTGTTTCCTAAATATACAAACAACACATGCATGAAACTACTCTAATATAGGGGTGATGATTAATGATCATCACTGAATCAAGTTATCGGAGGGTGCAATGTTGCAGTCATTCACAAATGACATTAATTAAATTAGACCGTGTGAAATGTTGAACGGCAGTGCAGGCAATTGGCATACTCTAAAACCTGGCCTGGCCTGGCCTGGCCCCATTGGCCTGGCCTGGCCTCAAAGTTGGCCTGGCCTCACTTTTGGCCTCAAATTTGGCCTGGCCCCAAATTTTGGCCTGGCCTCAAATTTTGGCCTGGCCCCAAATTTGGCCTCTTCAAAAATTTCTCACATTTTCAAAGAGTTTTCATTAGTTTTTTTTTTATTTTTAAATGTTTAAGAGAAAATTTTTTATAATAGGTGACCTGGCTGGTTGAGTTTTAATTGATTTTTATTCAAGTTTGCTCACATAAATACATATGATATGCATGTGCAACACTGCTCTTTTATTGGCAAGGAATGGATTGTACTGAAGGTATCGCCATTAAAATTCAGAGACGCAACCACCTTCCCCACTTCAAAAAGTAGAATAGAGATATCAGAATAATAAAGTAAAACATCATTTTAAAAGAGACTGACCTGTTTGAAGGATAAATAAATATCTCAAACATTTGTAAACTGATTCATAACATCAAATCTCTATTCACATGCACTGCACTTTAAAAATGCCAGACTGAGTTTGCTTACATTACCTGTCAACACCAATCAAACCCAAATTTCCCTCCCCAGTAGAAATTCGATATCAGCCTCCTCTGCCGCTTTATTGGGGTCAGATTAATTGCCTGCACTGCCGTTCAACATTTCACACGGTCTAATTTAATTAATGTCATTTGTGAATGACTGCAACATTTTATCCTCCAATAACTTGATTCAGTGATGGTCATTAATCATCACCCCTATATTAGAGTAGTTTCATGCATGTGCTGTTTGTATATTTAGGAAACAATTTTCCCCTATAGGGTAACTTCGATATCAGAATTTGAACACAGCATAACATGTTGTGACCTTTAATGTTGGTTAGAATAAACAAATTGGTCTCTGTCATTATTTTTTTTCTCACACAAGTATTTGATATAGGTATTGTCCGATCCTGATAGCAGTTTAAGTTAATTAAGTACATTGAAAAAAACATGCCATGGTGGAATACAATGGCAGTATTACATTCTTAAAGTACTTTGGAATTTAAAAACAGACTGTTTCAAAATCTGAAAAAAAAATCAGAATCAATCACTCATACCTGTAGTCATATATACATGTATGTTTTAAAAAAAACTATCACTATAAGACACTAAAAGCCATTTAGTGTGATGTTTTAAGTGTATTAAACATAAATCGATAAAAAATCAATACAATCAACATATGTGTAAAGAAAATAAAAAAATAAAATTGAGGCCAAAAATTTTAGAAGAGGCCAAATTTGAGGCCAGGCCAATTTTTGAGGCCAGGCCAAAATTTGGGGCCAAGCCAAATTTGAGGCCAAAAGTGAGGCCAGGCCAACTTTGAGGCCAGGCCAGGCCAGGCCAGGTTTTAGAGTATGCCCAGGCAATTAATCTGACCCCAAGAAAGTGACAGAGGTGGCTGATATCGAATTTCTACTGGGGAGGGAAATTTGGGTTTGATTGGTGTTGACAGGTAATGTAAGCGAACTGGCATTTTTAAAGTGCATTGCATGGGGATAGAGATTTGATGTTATGAATCAGTTTACAAATGTTTGAGATATTTATTTATCCTTCAAACAGGTCAGTCTCTTTTAAAATGATGTTTTACTTTATTATTCTGATATATCTATTCTACATTTTGTCTACTTTTTGAAGTGGGGAAGGTGGTTGCGTCTCTGAATTTTAATGGCGATAACTTCTGTAATGGGCATAATCCATTCCTTGCCAATAAAAGAGCAGTGTTGCACATGCATATCATATGTATTTGTGTGTGCAAACTTAAATAAAATCAATTAAAACTCAATAAGCCAGTTCACTTGTTATATATTTTTTTCTCTTAAACATTTAAAAATCAATAAAAATTCAATGAAAACTCTTTGAAAATGTGAGAATTTTTTTTTAAATATGAGGCCAAAAATTTTTGAAGAGGCCAAATTTGGGGCCAGGCCAAAATTTGAGGCCAGGCCAAAATTTGGGGCCAGGCCAAATTAGAGGCCAAAAGTGAGGCCAGGCCAACTTTGAGGCCAGGCCAGGCCAACTTTGAGGCCAGGCCAGGCCAATGGGGCCAGGCCAGGCCAGGCCAGGTTTTAGAGTATGCCTTTTTGCACTAGCTTAGTTTTGTTCACCCAATTTTTTGTCCATTGTAGATATATGAGTTAATGTTTAGCTTTCGCAGTTTTCTTTTATGGTAACTCATATTCATGACTGTATGCCAATGGTAATTGTCAATAAATGAATTAAATTGAATTGGTAAGCATTAAATCACATTTGAATTTCAAAGTGATTAAAAAAAAAGATTCAATCAATGTCCCATCCTTCACCTGAATGTTATATAATTTTTTGATTAAAGAGCTATCCTTTTGCTTGATTTTTAGGCATGTCCTAGGGGATACCAGCCAAACGAACAAAGCATTTGTCTGGCCTGTGATTCGGAGCCCACATTTTATGATTGGATGTATTTGGCCTTCATGGCCCTTTTATCTCTCATTCTTCACTGGTTTTTCATTGATTATACCAACAGAAATAAAACAGCAAAGTGAGTTCTCATTTATTTATTTTTTTACATCCACGTGTCATTAACAGATGTGCTTTGAAGTAGAAAATTGTTATCATAGAGGATAAATACACATGCATCTCTAAGATATGGATGAACAGATTTGGATGATCAGATTTCAATATCATAGCTTAATTTATAGTCTACTATAAATGAATATGCATGTATCTCTTCAAGAATTTGATGAACATGCACATTTAGGTGATCAGATTTCCATAGTTCTTTTTTTGTCAGTCTACTATTAAGTATACATTTTAACATTAAACTTGTTTTCCTTTCATTGTTGTAGGTCTTTGATGCCCCTTCATGTATCGGCCCTTCTGGAGAGTGTGGTAGCTGCCATATTGACCCTGTTACTGGTCGAGCCCTATGGCTCCCTCAGAGTTCGGTCCTGCCCAGTCACAAAGCTCTCAGACTGGTACTCCATGCTGCTCAACCCACAGCCAAATTATGCCCAGAAACTATACTGTACACAGGAAATTGTGTACCCACTGTAAGTACTTCAACCAATATTTGTCAAATTGCTTCAAATATACACACACAAGGGTTCACCAAGAGAGATCTTACATGTACCAAAATGAAGTAAAACATTTTAAAACACAGAGAAGATGTTTGCATACAAAATGATGCTTTATTAATAAGTTTTTCGTTCACGAAGTGCACCATTTTTAAGGTTGTTATTCACCTTAGGCCAACATTAATAATTTATTTGACATGTTTGATGTACTCCGACCCAAATTTTTCATGGTGGGTAGGTAGGTATCTCTTTTTTTTTTAAATTTTCTTGCACATTGATAATCAATCTATTTTTTTTTTCTAAACTGAGAAAGCTAAACAAATTCAATATTTATTGATTTAAAAACATAATCTAAATGTGTTTTTAATATGACATGGACAACCAATTAAAAAAAAAAATTCAAATTCGAAATGCAAAAAAAATTATTGGGTAGGGGCAATTTTGATGGGTCATTTGGAGTACATCAAACAAATCAATTTTTGATTTTGGCCTTACATGAATATATATTCCAGATGGATACATCATATCTGTATACTCAGTATTCTCATGAATTACTATCAAATCTCGCCGCCCAATAACATCACACCAGTATATATTTGAGTATCACTGTATGTTGAACTTAACAATCTTCAAAATTGATGACCAGAGCTTTTACTACTTTCATAATTCTCCCTTAGAAACTTGTGGGCAAAATTTAAACCAAACTTGATTCAAAGCATTCATTGGTTTTCAAGTTGGTTTCTCTTCCAAGGGGTAATAAAAGGAAAAAGATTGAAAATAGGTTTGGGTGTTTAAAAAATGTCCATATTCAAAAATTTATGGAACCTCCCTTAACTGTATTGAACATAATATGCTTTACTGCATGAATATGGAAGTTTCAAATCTTTTTGTATCATGATTTCGGAGAGATTAAGAAGGAATCCCATTTTTACACTGAAATATATGTATTTATTCTTCAGAAGAAAGTAAGTGTAAACAGGTGAAAAGGTTTTATTATTACATTTGATTACAATTGAGTACAATAGAGTTAAAGATGATTACATGTTTCATCTATACTCGTAATATTACAGGCAATGAAATAATGGGATTTTGCAAGAATCTACTTAAAGCTATGATTATATGTTTATCACAAGGTGACAGTGAAGTGTTATCTTTATGTGTGATCTACTCTATGCAGATTTAATTAATTACAGTAATTTGGTATATTCATATTTATATTAGTCTTAGAGATTGCAGAGGTAATGAAGATTGGAACTGTATATTTGTCATAAATCAATTTTTAATTAAGCAGCTATATGTCTTGATGAATTTTTTGCATTCCAATATCTTTGTGATTGTATAAAATTGTATTCTTTCACACACACCCCCCCACTCCCCCCCCCCCCCCCCCCCCCCCCCGAAAAAAAAAGAAGCTAACCCAAATGACATATGATATCCATGTAAACTATAGTTGATTTTAAATAATCTTGACTTACATTATGACATTTTTTAAATATAAGTTTACCTTTATCATTATTGAACATACATCGTGGTATTCAAGTTCATTTGTTTATAATAAATTTTATGATTAAACTGTATATTCCCAATGAACTTTTATTTTGTTCATGACATTCTGGCATTTCTGAGTTTTTGTGATTTACAAACACTATTGTATTATATGACGCAGATCACACTTGAGTCAATGACGATTTGTTGAATTGGATCCTTAACACCTTTCTATCTGATAATGTCATAAAGCTGCTGTTGTGTAATTCAAGGTAGTTCATGTCTGTCACAGTATTACATGACAATAGACAGATTTGCTGTAATGATGTTTTTATTTTTTTTCCCAGGTACACAATAGTTATGATATACTATGCCTTCTCACTTCTGCTAATGATGCTGTTCAGACCGGCAATATCCCACAAATTTACGCAGCGGAGGGGGACTAAGTCAATCTACGCAGCCCTATATTTTCACCCCATTCTGATTGTCCTGCAGGCCGTACTAAGTGGACTCCTATGTAAGTCGGTTTGGAAAACATCTTAGTACAAAGATTTAATGTACCAGTATTTCATTTCTTATTCATTTGTTCATTAAACAAACCCTTGATTAGCAGTTGTTGTAACAGTCTAACTCTTGGTGAAGTGCTGTGCATTTTACCATGGCGCAGAGAAAACTTTACTGTGTCTAAGACATCTAGTGATGAATAAACCCCCCCCCCCCCCCCAAAGTCTTTATTTTAAAATTACCTTATACAGCCTATGTCAAAAGAATTTTTTGAAATCCACCATGTATTGGAAATCTATCTATTAGGGCCCCTCTCTTTAAAGTGATTATTCTGTCTATTAGTCCATCTTTGCATCTGCCTGTCCATCCAAAATCACTTGTCCGGAGTATATATTCTCTCCCTTTGGCCAATCTGGCTTTATACCTCATGCTTCACCCACAGAGCGCCTTTTGATAAAGGGTGTGCAGTAACCTTGAACAAGATGTATAAAATCCTTGTTTGGTCCATATGTTCTTTCCCTTTGGCCCAAAATAGCTCATACTTTACCCATAACCTGATTTTAGTCAGAGGGTGTGCATTGACCTTGAGAAAAGTCAAAGGCCAAGGTCATATCAGACCTAGTTAGAAAAATCCGTGTCCTGACAATTATGTTATCTCCCCTTTGCTCTCTCTGGGTTAAACTAGATAGAAAGAGTGCTTGTGTGTGAAGGGTTTGCAGTGACCTTGAACCCTGTTTGTAGACCAAATGTTGAGGTCAAAGCAGATTTTAAGTTGGGCCATTTGAGATGGTCACCATATCAATGATGTAGTTTGGTTTTGTTTTCCATTATGACAGTAATGATACAGTATTTCTTGAATTAATGTACTATCTCATTTAACAAGGCCGGGTCTAATTTGTTCTGCCGTAGATTTTTTAATGAAATTTTTTACATGAATTTCTACTGACATAATTATTATTTTAAGATAAAAAAAAACCCAGACATTTACCACATCGTTTGTTTAGGGGGTCATTTCAAAGTTTGTTAATTTTTAACATAGGACCCAATGAGATTTTACTTGAAATGTATCAATTTTCCAAGGGTATTATCAATTTCTTTTTTGTATGCCCATATCCCAGATTTGTCAGATAATGGCTATTTTTCACTTGACAAAGGTGGAAATGGTGATCTTTATAGTATTATTAAAACAGTCAGACATATTTTAGTAATAAAAATATATTTAATATCACATATTAAAGGTCATAAATATAAAATATGTGGCTACTTTCTTGATATACATGTATTTATAATAAGCGGAGTAAGAAAACGTGACAGAGGGCTAAGCTTGCTGAAACCTCTTCATGTTTTTGACCCGAGCCCAAATGTAGCTCATACTTCAAAACATTTATGTTTATTCTACAATATAATATCGATTTTACCCCTCAAACAAGCTATTTTCGACGAATTTGTCTGAATATCTGCAATTGAAACCATAGCACCATGCAAAAAGATGATGTCATAAAGCAAATGAATCACTGCGCAAAAGTGTGCATATTCAAACTGTACTTGGCCTCATTAAACTGAGAAGCTGTCATTTCTTCTATTTAAACAAAATAATGTATTATTCCCTCAAGTCCAACTTATACAGTAAAACTCGTTCAGTACGAACAGGGTATATAGCAAAATCTCAGATAATTAGCGAAGTTTTTTTGAGTACCTGGTAAAATTCTTAACAATTTTTTGCAAAATTTTATGGTTATAACGAATTCAGATATAACAAATTTACGGATATAGCGAACTGATTTTGAGTCCAGTAGAGGTGAATAATGACAAAATTATACACTTTTATAACGAATTACTTTACAATTTAAAAAGTTTTTAATACCATTAAACATACCCCAGGTAATAGTTTAAATGAATTTATTTTTACATGAATTCTTCAATTTACAATCCGATTATTAAAAGTATCAAAAGAATGTGTTTTCATTCTAAGCCCCAATTAGCAAAAATTGTAGTCTGGTGAAAAAAAACATGTATATAGTGAATTCTATAGTTATCATTACGAATTCATTATACGGATATAACGAATTACGGATATAACGAAGTAAATCCATTGGTCCCTAGGACTTCACTATAACTAAGTTTTACTGTAATGTATAAATTGATTTTTTATTGCCACCAAATAGAGCACTAAATTCCAATTTATATACAGTGGATCTGGTAGTGAATAAATGGCAATGATTTCAATCATGGATTAATGATGTTTGCTTAAACAAACAAGAAATAATAGATTACCCTCCTGTTGCTGATGGCGTTTTGTCATCATTACGTGCCTGATGGTTCTGGATCTGTCTGTATTACGTTGACTGACTTTTTTAAATAATTGCTCTATGTTTTGCCGTATTCTGGTTCCAGCAGGTATACAGAAACATCAACCTACACCAAAATAAGTTTTCACTTCCCAGTTGTCATTATTGCGATAATTGCAATAGCAGGTAACTGCCTAATAATGCTTCATTTTTGTTTGTATTACTGAATTGACGTGATAAAACAGAGTTCTTAATTTCCTGCTGCTTTTAACTTTCCCTGATTGACATTCTCCATTCAAATCAAATTTTGTTATCCCTTTCAAATTACAGTACTTTCGTGCTTCCTGCTGATTTAATTAGAATCTCAAAACTGACACTTTGTCTTTCTTATGGTACTTTGTGCTCATGCAAAGTCAAATCACTTAATCATCATCATGATTTTGTGAAGAGATTTTGCTTCTTTATTCGGCCACAGATGGCTTTGTACCTAGAGGTCATTTTTTAAAGGTCAAGGTCAGAAGGACTTACAGTGAGGTTTGCGCTACAAAAAGATAACTCAGATTTTCATTGTAACGTAACACTAGCTTTCACCAAAATGTTCATATCTCTCAACTTAGTCCTCAACTCAAATCCTTAAACAAAAAAGGTCAAAAGTGAAGGTCGAAACTCAGACTTGAGGCTGAATATTTACTTGAGGAAAGGTGGTGACAGTGGGGCGAGATATAATGTCAAGATTAATGTAACATAAAAACTATATGATAAAATTTTTTACTTTGTTGATGACCCTGGTTACTTAGTACAAATAGTAACTTTTTAAAAGGTCTTTTGTATTACCATGAAAAACCATGATTTCAGAAAAAAACATTCTAATTTAATGAAGACAATACTGCTTTTGTGAATTTAGTTAAGTGAATGTCATATTCTTTGATCACAGAAGTATGAGGAATATTAATTTGCAAATTGATGAAATGGATATATAATGCAGCCATGATCTGTGTAATCTTAGTTGACTTTAATCAGATATCAACAATATCCCTGTATTGATTAGTCCGTCTTTATGAATTAAGCAGAGGATGCTCACTCCTCCATGGCACCTGATCCTACCTCTAATTTTTTAGAGGTCTGTGTTTGCTCTGCTCCTGTTTTGTATTTTTCCTTTGGACTTTTGATTTTTTGAACACTGTTCGTTATTACCACATTTCATTCACTGATATTAGGCTCGGCTAACCAAATAACCAAAAGTGACATGTACATTAAAAAGAAATGGAAGATTGTCATCACCATTTGCTATAGTAAACAATGGTAAATCAAATTGATTGGTCAATCTACATAAAACCTGGCCTCAGGATCATGAAGCAATTTCAGACTTAAGTCAAAATTTCAGTCAGTCATAAAATGATTGCTTATCATAAAATGGCGATTGAAATTTGTAATTTACAACTTTATATCAAGACACTTTTAATAGCATATCAATTTTGTCAGTGTTTTAAAGTAAGAGTCATTAAGATAGTGTACAAATTTTGACTTAAGTCTGAGATTGTTTCATGATCCTGGAGCCTGACGTATTAAACTATTCCTCTACGTCAATATGCTATACGAGATCTTGTATAGCATATCACAGAAGGAACAGATTCAATACGAGTTTGATTTTTCAGTTTCATTCAGATTTAAGTAGATCGAAAGCTGAATTTTTTCCATACCTTCAAAATATTAAATCTATAGAGTTTTGCTATCTCTTTGATTGATTGAGAAAAATAAATTTTCATTAAAATGAGAAAAGTCTAATGACTTAATTGACCCATGGTCACTATCGATCGATCGATCGAGTCATGAGTTTACAATGGGGTCAAACCATCTTTTTTTTTTAACAAAAGAACGTAATGTGAAACATAGGATATTTTTAAAACATTTTACCAGGTGTTAGAATTTATTATTTCTTTGATATTCCATCCCAAAGATTTTGTCATTTCAAAGGGGTGGGGGTCTGTGAACACGAATAGTATTTGCTTTACTTAAATACATGATATAGACTTAATAATTTATAATTCAATAATTACTTAGTTTGTCCATCCAATGGTACATTGAAATCCTTGAACAATCAGCAGCCCTCTAATTTAAATGGACAAGTTTTCAGACTCCCTATTTAAATGTGATTTAAGATAAATGATAAGTTGAATCTGGTATTTGAATCATCAATCAATTTATATTGAACTCTATTTTTCAACAGATAAAACATTCTTCAAAAAAAAAAAATTTGGTGGAAATTCTGAAATGTACAATTGTTATGATTACCGGTATGCAGAAATCAAGTGTTTGCATGTATTAATACATTTTTTTTCCTGTGACAGAGGATCAGGTGTCTTCTGCCGTAAATGACAGGCATCTCAAAACCCCGACGTTAAATGGTACATCATTAAAGGACTGAAGTGCAGTCAAGAAAGTAATGGATTTTTTCTTTTTTAGATTACTTCTTTTCTTACATGGTGATAGCGGTCTCTTTGATAACAAGTGTCATTCATCTCTGTGGATGTGACTTGGTGAGTTCATTAGTCAAAAAAAATTGTTTAAAACAAGAATATGGATGACGTCAAAAGAGACGTACTTGGCCTTTGATAATGGCTTAAGCTAGAAATGATGTACACTACAATATACCTCTTGTCTTCTTCAAAGTCGTTTATCTGACTGAATTTCATCAGATTGGTTCTGAGCTCTTTTAAAGTACAGAGTTTATAGAAAGTTTGCAGAGGCATACATGTAAATAACCTTATGTTATTTTAATATCTGTGATGTTTGTTGCAAACTTTAAGGGGAACATGTCTTATTAAAGCAAGCTAGCTATCCATAAATATGATACTGTAAACCAACTTTTATTTTTGGCAACTTTATTTCACGATTTTCCACAGATTAACTGTTTTTCTGCGACTAATATTCGCAATCAAGATGAAGAATATATTGAAAATAATATACCAGAGAAATGTGAGGACTGGTTCACAGCAAGAAATATTCACCATGAAAAGACTTCGCAAACCTCGTGAAAATTTCTCTTTAGTGGTTTACAGTAATTTAATTTAATTTGATGTGGAAACATTGTAGGTAATTCAAGGTTAAGGCAACCCCATTGATTTACATTGTTTGTTTTCCTTCAGAAATCCTACTCCTCTGTGACCAAAGACATTTTCCTGAATGGACGGAACCTCACGATACTGGTAGGCCACTGGTTCCTCCATGCCTTTGGGATCATCTCCCTGACTCAGCTGACTCATCTCGAGATCCACCTCCCTATCTTGGCTCTGGTCCCATTCCCAACTCTCTTCTTTATTCTGACCATCCAGTTCTCACATCCTTCTCATCTGGAGGATGTCCACTGAGTTTCACGTGGTCTACTCTTCAGAATGAAAGGCCATTTCTCCAAGGAATAAAGCTTGGATTAGTCAGGATGTGAAAATTGACTTTATACCATATTTTTTCCTTAAATGTTTTGTACATACATTCTGCTATTTTTATTTGGTATGTTTGTACTGCTACTAATGAATGTAATTTGACCCAAGAAAAATATCAGAATGTGGGGAAAAGATAAAAGGTACACAGTTTATTCTGTATTAAGAACATGATAAGTGTGTTATACCAAAAACTACCAATTCATCGCAGAGTGCAATCTTTGTCATCAGAGTAGGATAACAGAGTCGAATACTGAGGGTAACGAGCTGTCAAGTGATTAGTTAAATACTTGTATTGATTCAGATCTCATTTCTGTTCTGTAGGTTTTATAGATGAGATGGAGGTACACATATTAACCTCATAAGTATGTAACATGTCAATATTATTGATTGACAAACATGGATCTAATAATCTCAGCCCAGATTGCTGCAGCAGTATGGAAGAAATTATCTGGTTAGTACCAACCTCTCAACAGAAATAGCTGTTCATTTTATGTCTATTTATGTTGTTTTGCAAAAAGAATGCTATTGATCAATTGGAGGAGAAGTATTACTGGAGGAGAATTATTTTGTATATATTTATTCATGTTTATTGCAAATAAAATTGTGAGTTCAGCAAAATAGACTCATGCAGGTTTTTTTTTTGTAATATTGATCAGTCTGGATGTCTTATGATATTAATGTATGAGGTTTAGATCAAGAGTGGTATATATATATACTAATTGAATTGTCCAATAGATGCTCCTTTCATTTTCTAAGTCTTTACAGCAGAGAGAAGAAATATGATTTCTTTCGTTTGAGGTATGAATTAGACAGAAATCAATTTCTACCTCTTGGTGTAATGAATTATTTGTCCGGAAATAGAAGGTCTTCATTCGAATACCTGTTTGTGTCACATGGTTCTTTAGAGTCAGTTTCTTAGCAAGGCTATATAAAGAAATGCATAGTATAGGTATTAAAAATCAGTTTACGATGACACATACAGCATTTAAGTTAAAATTTTAGGAAATATGTTTTATTAAAGTAAAATCAATTTAATCCAACTTTATGTCATACAATTGTGTACTTCAATTAATATGACAAAATATTAATAGCTGCAGTGTGTCATTGCTATTTCCACACAGTGTGTTTATATTTAATAGTTTTCTAGTATTCAGCTTTCATTTTGAAAATAATGAATGGATTTAAAGGAGAAAAACACTTTCAATTTGTTACACATTTTTAAAATTTAATCTTCACGTGTACAAAAAATTTCAATCCTATGTTTTCTCAATCTTCCGCGTCAATTTGTCCCCGTCCATTTCAAATGTTTTGACTGTAACAGGTGAAATAGACGTATGCTGTATATTTCCAATCTTGTTAGTTGATATTCCGCGTTAAATTCATCGTACAACTGCTGTAAATTATATAAATATAAGTAATAAGTAATCATTCTATGAATATTATGAGGTGATCAAAGCCTGCGGGCTTTATTGGGTTTGATCACTCCAACCATATTTGATC
Source organism: Magallana nippona (assembly GCA_033439105.1). Lineage (NCBI taxonomy): Eukaryota > Metazoa > Mollusca > Bivalvia > Ostreida > Ostreidae > Magallana > Magallana nippona. Next base: position 40,171,115 of record CM065923.1, on the reverse strand, counting down.
ACCTTATAATACTCAAAGAATGATTCTTTATTCTATAAGTAATTACGAAATGTCGATATTGCAAGATCCTTAGCCGTAATAACTTAAGAACTAGATATTTTCAATTATGAGATCTTTATTCGTAATTACAAGATACACAAAGTTTCTTATGTAATTGTCTAAGCCGAAAACTATCCATTCTGTCGGATATTGTACAAGCCGAGGATAGTATGACATCAGACATAAGGGATATATTGTCTTTTCATTGCTTGTAAACAGTTTTTACGATCGTTTTGCTTCATTTCATTTACCTGACACTATCTAATAAGTTAGCAATAATTAGCATTAGGCCATTTTTTGTTATTTTTCATTCTCATCAAAATCATTTCTATTTCTATTTTTATCGTTATCAAAATCATTTCTTTTTCCTATAACTCATTGTATAAATAGGGACCGCTAGAGATATTATCCGTTGTAAAGTTTATGACCCTAGAGTCAGAGGTACTGGTGCGTAGACGGTGCTTAAGATGTCTTGCAGTACAAATTGATGCATAAATTCTTTAAAGATCATCTTTTATACTCATGGTTATCAATTAAGCATTGAATGCTTATTTTTGGATGTCATCGGTCCTGTAAACCACCAAGCGGTGCAGACAAATTGAATACCGCGCGTTAGCGCGGTATGATAATTTGTCTGCACCGCTTGGTGTGTTGCAGGACCGACGACATCCAAAAATAAGCATTCAATGCTTATATTTATATTTTCATACTGATGTCTATTTCTATGAAATATATGTGTATTGTCGCTGTAAAGCTATTATATACGCTCTTAGTCAGGGATATGAAACATACATGGAACAGCCATATTAACGTTATTTAGTTCGCTTCCGCGACTAAAAATATAGTGCCAGAAACTTTGTAGAGAAAAAAAAATTTATGAAGGAGTAGATATAATTCAATGATTATTTATCAAAAGAACATATTAACATGTTATTTAGTTCGCTTTCGCGACTAAAAATATAGAAACTTTGTAGAGAAAATTTTTTTTTATGAAGGAGTAGATATAATTTAATGATTATTGATTATAATGTAAGATTGAACGTTTCATTTAATATTACAAAAATAAATACACTCAAAACACGTGAAGACGTATATATTTGTTCACATGGCGCATGAATTATCAAAGTATATTCATAGAAAATTGAACGTCGCAGATTTCCAATGCAAATATAAGGGGAAATATACACTGAATGTAAATATTAAATCAAATAATGTTTATAGTAATGAAGGGCAGGATAGTCTCTACAAAAACATGGGGCACCTGTCGATATTAATGTGGATAGAAGTACATTATAATTAAAATACTTTCACTGGTTTAGAATTTTTAAATTTTACAATATTTGACCAAAAAATATGTTTTAAACATTTTTGCAAAGGTAAAGATTATAAAAGCGCCAGCGGGATTCGAACTCGTGACCTATGGAATGTTCTAACCCATTGCGCTACACAACATGATCAAACGACTCAGAATCTAGAGTAGTCTCTTTAAGTTCCTAATTTAAACAGAAAAAAATCTCGTTCTTTTTTAATTGTAAATTTTTCCGATAAGTTGTTTCAGAATTGATTGAATTATTTGAAACGTAAAAGTCATGTACTGATGAGCTCCAATCGGTTTTGATATTGATACGGATGTGGGCTCGTACATCCAATCTCCAATGGTATGATATTCCTAGGCACCTGATCCCCCCCCCCCCCCCCCCCCCCCCCCAATCTTTGTAGAGGTCCGTGTTGCCCTGCTTTGAATTTGTATTTCGCTTTATGGATTTTTAAGATGGTTGACAGTTTGTTATTGTCATTTTTCATTCTTGGGGAACAAAGCACTCAAAGAAAATTTCTCCGACTATAACTGAAACTGATATTCATTTTCATCTTATCAAAATCAATTAGCTTCAAAGGCATTGTGTTTCTTAATAAAGACAATAAACTAAAGAAGAAGTCACAAAACAAATTTATTATGATTTATAAATTCAACCATGCAGTGGTCAGAAGGTGTTTTGTTAGTTTTTTGTCCGCAGTTGAATTGAAGCTATAAAGGTGGAATCGTGATTATTTATTTATATTCAAAACATGCAATATTTATGCAGTTAGTTCTTATATACCGTTATGGTCATATTAATCAAAATACTAAGTATAAATAGAGGCAACAATTAGCAGCATTAAAAAAACGTGCAGTTTGTATACTTTGCCAGTAATACAAAATGAGCAAAGGACATCCTGTTTGGATCCCGTATATTCTAAACACTGAGGACATAGATATATGGATATACTTGATATACCTCTCAAATACCTCTCAAATAACCATTTAAACTATGTATGTCCTCTACAATTTTCCATTTTGAACCGGCTAAGTGGTATTTCTGTCCTATGAAAAGAACTTTTCCCAACGTCAAGTGAAGATAAAATCATCATCTGACATGATCTCTGCCAAATCCACATCCTGGAACCCAATAGAGGAGTCGGAAAGAAACGACTCGCTGTCTACATCGGTTAACGAGGTGTCCGTATGGACCTCGTTTTCGCGTGGAGGCCATTTGACAAGAACCGGTTTTGTACCGGAAGATCCTTCACTCCTATCCGGAAAAAGGACGTATATGGTTTCTTGGTCCAGCGACTCTTCTCGGTTCAAAACTCTTTTAGCGGGACTAACTTCCACGACACTTTCGTCCGACTCCGTTGAGGAAGAGGAGTCGAAAACGGCGTCTGCGAACAGGCCTTTTTGTGCGAAATTCTGTCGTTTGGAGCTGGTGGCAGAATTTATAAAATTGTCAATTGTTGGAGGTTTGAGCGTGGTGCCAAACCCTTCTGAATCGCTACTATATGGCGTGATACCTTTTCTGGATTTTTGAGATTGAGAAATAGTTTTGATGATTACTTGAACACAATAATTTGTGTTGTTTCCAGAAAACACGATGGCCTCTTTATAACCAGATGCTAAACATTCTGTTATGGAGGACGGCCAAGTGTTTTCGAGATTTGGGTGGTAATAGTATCCGCTCTTTGATATAGGAGGTAGAGCAGACCGTATAGAAGTTGGGCTGCTTGGATGATCAAACGGGGTTTTCGGTGGTTGTTGTTGAATACCTTGTTGCAATAAAACTTTTTCGGTGAATTCGCCAGAGATATGGACGGGAAGCTTGAATCCGGGCTCTCTGGCATACAAAACTGGTATTTCATGTTGTTGAGCATAGTTTATGGCTTGGAGGAACAGCTCGTCATTAAGGCTAGAGTTGGACATAACGAAGACAAGTCCATTAACACTCTCGACCTCCAATACAACGTCCGAAGTACTTTTTAATTTCAAGCAATGCACAAAGGCTTCTGATGCCAAACTGCACACAAGTTGTGACCACTTAAAAGTCTCGGTGTGCTCGAATGGTATTCCTACGATCCCAATATACATTTTTTCGTGCCTAGCGCACGAAGCACATTGTACATCGGAGGATTCATCCGATGATATTGATATTGTTGGCATCTTTGGTAATTTAGGTTTTTCAACTTGTCCGTTAAAACTCGAATGTGGCCTCTCAGAGCACGATTTGGTTCCTAACGACAAAATTTCCCAGATTTTTTCAGTAGATCGGTGATCGGCCAGCGTTGGGTATCTCTTGATTAACTCTAATGCTTTGGTGAAGGTTCCCTCGTTTTTCAACAGATATTCAAGACTGGATTTGTATGTCATATGAGAGATGAGAGAGTGCCTTTGTTTGTCGGCAATCTCTACTGACAGACTCGGCAATTGTCGGCGAGAATGTTTATGCGATGCCATCATTCGCCAAATGGGACGTCATTCTGAAACGATTGATATTGAAACAAATTTAGCCGTAACAAAGCGCACATATATGTACCATATATGTTATGATACAATCCGACAACCAAGTTTTACATATTTTTGCTATAATTTCCAAAATATTTTTCTATATTCCAGCAAGAATTTCTCGAGATCAAAACGATTTAAGAATTATTTTATCAATCGATGAGAATAAAACAAGTCACCTAGTTGTCACAACCAGCGCTAGACTGATAAGTCCATATTGAAATGATTTCTATTCACCTACCTTGCTTTTTGTTCCGCGACAACGGTTATTGTATTATACATGAAACAGTCACTGTCCATCTCTTTTATAGTGCTGTCAAATTACTTAGTTACGCGTTTTTATGTCGTAGTCGGGGTTAGATTTTCCATGACAACTGGGAAAATGAAATAGGCATCGATCTGGCAGAAGATATACACAAACATGATACAGGCTCGGTACATCGATAGCCTTCGTTAAGAGAAAACGTGATGACGCATGTCGACTCTAGAATCGTCGTATTTGAATTATTAAAATCATAGGGAGATAGTTTTACATCTTCATTCGAGAAGTGGGCAACTCTTTTGTCGTAAATCGTTGTTGCGGAAATTACGCAAAAAAATGCCTTGTCAAAATTCAAATATTATATAAGATAAAAAATAATCCAATGGCTGATACGATGTAATAAAAAATCATTTGGCGACAAACTTTTACATATTATTATTATTGTTATTATTACTATCATTATAATTATTATTATTGTTGTTGTTTTGTGATTTTTACGCCATGAATCATTACACATATCATTTATATTACATGCGTTGATGATATTTTGTTATCAACCAATTTAAATCTAAAGAAGTAGAATAACATTTGATTTATCACATCCTTAATTCATTTCATTTCATTTTATTCAGGTAAATATATCACAGAATGCCATGATTACACATATAAAATATAACAGATAGAAAAACAGACATTACCACAGCACTATGCAGCTTCATAAGAATCAATTGTTCATTTATTATTATAAAGATTACATGACATACAAATGATAATTATTACCTAAGGAGCCCACAAAAGCTTTGTTAAAAAGCTTATTTCCAATGGGGTCCTTATGTAACAGTTAAGTTAATAACAACAAAGTACACTACAAATTTACACAATGGAATTTAGGCAGGGTACTGAAAAGGAATATAGCATAATGCTTTGAAAAATGACATGTTTCCCTTATTATTCATTTATATCTTAAAAGTAATAACAATAAATAAGATAAAAATGGAATTGGACAAGCAGTCATATAGTATCTCTTGCATTAGTAGACAAGGAAGATTTTACGGCTTTCTTAAATTTTTGTTTAGAATTAATTTCCTTGACCTCCAAAGGCAATGCATTCCAGTCTTTGATAGCATTGTAGAAAAAACATGAAGACTCTTTATCTTTTATCTTAGGTATAATAAAATTCTTATTGGTTGCACTTCTTGTAATATTGTTATTCAGTACAAAATGATCATTAAGATAATGCTGGTGCATTGCCATGATATATATTGAAAACATGGTTGATTCTTAATTGAGCAACTCTGTCTTCAACTCTTAACATATTTAAATAACTTAGAATGTTACCAGAGATACTGTCTCTGGGACCCAGGTTTAAAAATGAATCTTACTACTTTGTTCTCGGTAACTTGCAATCTATGCTTAAGTTGTTTGTTTATTCCACAATACCAAGATGAACAAGCATAATCAAAATTACATAACATTGTATCATGGCAGAACATAGGATCTTTCTGGACTGTGTACTAAGACAGGATGCATTTCTGTATAAAAATTTAAGTCTAGCGTTTACTTGTTGTATAATGCTTAAAACAATATTTCCACATAAAAGAAACTTGTCAATACAGATTCCTAAGTATTTGACACTGTCAGAACCTTTAATAACATGACCATCACACAAAATTCTAAAATCTGTAACATTTTTAAGTTTTCTTGGTGGACCAAATAAAATAGATTCCGTTTTGCCAAGATGAAGTGACAATGTGTTGTCCACTAACCATAAAGAATATTTTTCAAGAACACTGTCCAGTTTGTGTGCAATAATATCAGGATCTCTTATGAAAAACTAGTTCTGATAAACATATTTTCTTACACCCTGATATTACCGATTGGGTGCTTAGTCCTATAAATCATATTGTGCATAGACTTATTGTTTCGTACCTATATTATTATAATGGACGAAAACTTCGCTGTCCTCGAATATGTATGTAACTTGTGTCTGATTTTTGCTTTGTTGTTGTTGTGTTACTGGTTATTTATTTATTTATTTATTTATTTATTTAATTTTGCTGTTTTTTTTTTTAAAAAGAAAGAAATCTTCATATGAAGATGTGTATTTAAATGCGACAAATGATTTTTTTTATCGTTGGCCCAATGGTGCTATGAACCAGTCATTTTAGGTTTGCTTGAACTAGCACCAAAATTAAGAGGGAAAGAAATTACATATTTAATTTGATTGACGTTCGAAGCAACGAATTTGTGTTGACGTCATTGAATTTTCACCTGATAGTTGACCAGGTGCCGTCATGCGGTGACTAATTAATTTATCTGAATCATCATCATCACCTTCTAGCGTCACAGTGTGTGCTGTAATTCACCGTAACTAACCCAGGAGTGGCCAAACCATATACCGGTGAGAAGCCGACGGAGTCCGCACGATACTGGTCATTGGTCTTATGCATGCATGTATATTGATCAGGTGAATCAAACGGAAATAGGAATCATTCATCCAATAAAAAGAGAAGACCTAGTGAAACATTTTTAAATAATACAGTGATCAAATCATCTTCTGGAAATGTCTAACAATAGTTCTGGTTTTCTAATAACAATATCACATTGACTGCATAGCATTTTATGAGCGCCGTGTGCTAAAACCGTACCGTTGCGCGAAAAACACATCCCGCGAAAAAAAACCCGCACAGATACTCTTGTAAAATCATATCATGCAATGCATTCAAAATTTACAAAACAGGCGTGTATACAGGTATATATTTTATTTTTCTCGGAAGGGAAAGGGGGAAGAACTGTTTTTTTTTTTTGGTTTGGTCATTTATAATACAACTGTTGTGACCTTAAATGTAGGTGTGCATTAGTCATTAGTTAATTAAATCCTGCTGGTTGAATGATCGAATAGGCTTTGACTGCCATTATAATATAGTTTAGTTTATATATAATTAAAACGTAATATACATTGTACAGTAATTATATTGTATTTAGTTTGATTTTGCACATCGATAAATAAAACTATAATCCAAAAAGATATAGTTTGAAATGTACATGTACAGACCCAGAATAAAGGCGCCCAAAGCAGGAAGAGTAAAAACAACGATGCAACCTTATTCTAACTACTGTAGAGATCATTTGAAGAAGTTGTGAAATATTTAAATGAATCAAAATATACCCCACCCCCCTCCGCATGCGCAAAAAATAATGAAATGAATCTAAAATAAATCTTATCGGATCAAGGAAAAAAAACTTAATTAAGGAAAACATTAATTAAACGTGCATTCGCTATATATACTAATATGATGTGTATAAGTTTCTGTTGCTATATTAGTACATTAAATAATTTTGAGTAAATTCTTCTTCTTTTAAAACGTTGCAATTTTAATTAAAATAGTATCATGAATTTATCTGTAAATCAAGAGTTCGAAACCGGACTTTTTTTCTTTATAGTCAATATATTAAATTTGTTAATAAAAAGAAAGAATTGAAGAACATTTACATTCTGAATAATTAGAGAATTATAAGATTAAATAATTGCTAAAACCATGTTTATGAAAATAAAAAATAAAAAGGAGAGGGTCATAATTATAGGTACAATGGTTCAAGCACGCAATCCTTTATAGTACAGGTATTATTGTATATTAGGTTGAAAACTTTGGTTTTGATTTGTTACAATCTGCCGGAATGAATAAATTAAGAAACGTAATTTTATTACAAATTAATCCCTGATTTTTCCCAGTATATATACTAGCTTTATTTACCAGATTTCCCCCAACTTGATTACAATGAGCGAAAATGGGGTATCTATACGGAACGCGTGTTTCCGGTTTAGAAAATAGAATATAGCACACACATTTTGATGACGTAAATAACACTGATAATTTTAGAGGTAACCGTAATGGCCAACTTTTCAGTAACTACAGGAAGGGATGGCAGCCGCTACTTTGGAGGTAATAACTCGTGTATTTTTTCTGTTACACAATATACGTGGTCTCTGGACACATTCGTTCGAACAATATCAGTGGGGTATTCATTCAGCTTCACAGTTTTCCACTGTGGTCCATATGCACGTGCCAATGCATCTATTTATATCCTTTACCTAAGCAAATGTTCTTGTTGGAAAGATGTTAAAGAAACGAGGCATATATTATGTTTATGATAAACTATTACGCAAGAATGATGTATCAGAATTATACGTTTCAAACGAGTAGATCAGATGAATCCAATACTTTCAATTCACACTTGTTCCATGATTATTTTCAAACCCCCTCCAAATTTCTGTTTACATTAAATAAATCATAGACAAGCACTGTGTTGGGTTGTAAGATACAGATTAATATAAAGTAAAATGTTATTTCAGATCATGATGACAGATGGTCGGACTCTGGCAGTAGCCACGGTGGTGGGAAACAGAGAAACCGCGGCCGAGGAAACAGACCATATGGGGGTTATAGTGGGGGGAGGGGTGGTAGATACAGCCACGGAGGATATCAGAACAGAGGTACACAGTAACCACAAAGACATGTTACCTCCAGCTAGATTTTATTCTATTTTCACTTTTGCTATAGAAGTCAATCTTGTTTAATCAAACTTTATTTAATTGTCTGATACAATGAATAGTTGCCTACAGAAATTAAATATGGTGTTATGAATTTAAAAAGTTTGTATAATTTTCATATATTTGTTATACATTATTGAAAAAAAATAGATATTTTGATGTTGATAAAAAAATACTATAAAATTGGTGTGACAAGGAAAATTATTTAAAAAAAAAAATCTATCAGCTTACAGTAAGCTGATGGATTTTTTTTTCCATCAGCTTACACTGTAGTGTTTGTGATATCAACGTTGAATTCATGATTTAAATACTTATTATGAACATATCTGAAATAAGATTTTTCTCTTGTTTGCAGGTTCTGGGGGTGGTAGATACAGTAGATCAAGAGGGAGAGGGCGAGGGGGCCCTAACCCACGGAGCAGAGTAGACCCAGACGGAGACTTCAGTATGGGTGATGAACCAGGCCCCTCAACAAAACAAAGATTGTAAGAAAGTATCCATTAATTTTTATTTTTTTAGTGGAAAAGACTGCATCTCCCCATCAGTTACTGATTAGCTTTTTAGAGGGAAAAAAATCCGCTTTCTTTTTACCTTAATATTGATACTGCATAGAAATATGAAGTAGATCTTTTACTGGAAAATATATGGATTGTAAATGTATAAAATTTGGTGTGTACGATGTTAGGCAGAAAATGATTTTTCAATAGGTCAGCGTGGATTTGAATTAGCCCATTCATGAATGTACCTACTTATCAATATATGTTTGATATTTGGCAATTTCACCAAAATCATTAAATAGAATACACAGCCTAATGTAATAAGTTTACAGTATTTTCAAAGAAGAGTTACTTCAACATTGTGTGTTGAATCAAAAATACATATTTGTTAGCTATTCTTTTAAATTTCAGTTCTCCCTATGGCACATCTAGTAGGGGTTCTGCAGGAAGAGGAAGGAACAGGAATGGTAAGGAATGCTTTAGTTGATTAGACAAATCACATGTAAATATTAAAGTGCATTATGGGGCTATCGTCTATGTGTTTTTATACCGTAAAGTCGCGTGTATAACCACACACTTTTTTTCAGCTAAAATTTTATCAAAAATGGGGGGTGCGTGTTGTACATAGGACCAAAATTTTACCCCATTTTTTCAGGCCGTGATTCTGGATACCACGGGAGTATGACTGCCGATATCGCGTGTTATACAAGTTATATGAGTGTATACTAAACTTACTGTGTCAGAAATACCTTATTTTTAGTTTTATTTCCATGTATTGAAATATTTATCCTCTCTCACTACTATTCCTTGCATCAAACAAGTTATTGCCAGTGTATTCGCCATTACGTAAGCAGCCACCTGTTGACTCGGCGCGTGGTCAATGTTTGTTTAACAATTTCCGGTGTCAAAAGCATGCACCTGTCTTGTGTCACAGGGTGTTTCCAAGTGCATGAAGATTTGCAATTATTATGATTTTATTTAACTTGATTACTTTGTGTCCAGTTATGCAGTTAAACGAAGACTGCTAAAAATACATTGATCATTTGTACGACTTGATAATGACGATATACGACATACATACATTTCTTCACAATGTTTATCTATAACAACAATCAAAGAGTTTGACTATAATTAATCAATTAAATAATATCTCTTGATGTTGCTTGGTTTAAATCTGCAAACACTATTACTTTTAAGCACTAAGCTCGGTTGCCGTTCTTCTCTACATACTTGATGATCTTCAACTTCTTCGCTGTCGTATAAAAAACTGTTTCTTTACGAAGTGTCAAATGATATTTGATACCGCCCATGTAAATCATATCGTCCTTTTTTTGTAAAATTGTAAGAACAAAAAGTAACAGATTTTTTTTTTTAACTCCGCCCATTTAATTTTCTTTTTCACATTGTACGCTTTACATCAGTTATATTGATGATCAAATAATTAATTGTGCTTGGATTTCATTATGATAAAACCGGCTTGTGTGTTTTTTGGGTGAGACTTTGACTCTAATATCGCTTGGGTCAAGTTCCGATCACGAAATTACAGTAATTGCGCTTGGGTTATACAAATGTCATTTAACATCGATAGTTATTTGGGAAAATGGTGGCCGTCGATTTTCATCGTCTGAGCTATGTTCCGATCACAAAATTACAGAAATTGCTCTTGATTATAAATTATCATGAAACATCGATAGTTTTGGGGGAAATGGCGGCCGTTGATTTTGACATTTTTTGGATGCGTATTATACATAGGACCTGCTGTTTTTTCATCATTTTTCGGCCAACTTTGGGGGGTGCGTATTATACACGAGTGCGTATTATAAACGATACTTTATGGTAGTTTTAATCCTAAATTAGTGTGTACTGAAGTAGACAAGAGTCAGTTTATAGGTGCCGAACATATGTGTAATATTTCAGCTAGATTTGACAGTGTTCAAGATTTTTAAGAAAATGGTGATTTTGAGTCTGAGCTTTGATTCCTGTATCATAGAAAAATGATATCAATTTTAGATGCCAGTAATAACTATTCCAAGATGCAGAGAATGGGACTTCCATTCACAGATTCTGATAGTCCTCAGTGGTATAAAGTCATTGTAAGTAGCCTTTGGATGTAATATTTTATAAGAGGTGGGCCATTTTTGTATATTTGAAATATAGAATAGGTATGTAAAAATAGAACAAGTACATGTTTTACTTTTCACAGATACCTTATGGCAAAAAAGGAGGGAAAGACTTCATTTTAAGATCCCTCACAGAGAGAGTGAACAGTCCTTTCAAACCAGTGGATGTAAGCTATTAATGTTATCATACCTTTAGAATTATACATTCATTTTTAACCATCCATTCTATATTATGCAAAATGACTTGTTTTCTATTCCATAGTTCCACTTTGAACAAGAAAAGGCTGTATTTTTTGTGCAAGAGAGACAAGAAGCCAATGCAATAAGAAGTCAAGACAAGAAAATACAACTTCCCAATGGTTTTAAGGTATTTTTTTGCAGATCAGTAGCTCACACTTTACCTTTTGTGCTGGGGCTGTCAGCTATCAAGAATGTGAAAGAAAATTGTAAAATTAAGATTATTTCATTTTTTATATCAAATATGCCACAGTATGGAAGTGTCTCATACCCCATTAATATCAATAAATCTGACATATTATTACATTTCATATATGTGTACATGTAATTGTCATAACAACACTAGTTATTATCAGGAACTAACAATTAGAATGCTGAGATATTGATTGTTTTAATGTTCTCCAGAAAATGATTCAATGTTTCTAATATTGTAGATGATTGTGATGGTTAAACCAAGTCAACAACCCGTGACAGAATTAAATAGTGAGGCACTAGAGAAACTGAAAGTAAACATATTTCTTGTACATGTACATGTATTTAAAACAAATCACTAAATGGAAGTAACATGTAATTTATATCTAACTTTCATTAAAAAGAACAACAAAGCATCCGAGAGATTCTCAAACTTCAGAAAACTTTTAGTTTTATTTTCATGCTTAATAAAGTGAAAATAAACTTACTCTAAATTAAAGATACATGGTTTTTAATTATTATAATGTACCTAACAGTTATTAATGTTATGGACAATGAACATGAAGATCAGCAATTCCTTTTATTTTACAGCTGTGCATGAGTGCGAGATATGACCCTTCAACCAAAGCACTCAACCTCAGTTGCCTGGCCAAGGACCAGTGTAAGTTTTAGAAAAGCTTCTGAACGGAAAATCTTTTTGGAGCTTAGGGTCATGAAATTGTAATATATCAACATATGTTTGTCTAACTTCATAGCACAGTGGATAATCTTTTACAAGTATCAAAGTATTGACACACAGATCCAAAGTTTAAATATGGCAGGGACTTTTGTATAATTGTATGCTACAAATATTTTTAAACTCATGCTCTCCCCCTTAAATCACAATTTTTTCAGTCATTTTCAAATCGTTCACATACAAAAATATCAAACCATCTAAAATATAACCAGGTTGTGCTTGTTTGAGAAACTTTACCCAAAGGTGTGGAAGACCCTTAAAAGGAAACCAATTTTACGATTTGCCACTGAATCAAATTTTGTGTTGATTACAGCATTAGCAGCAGAAAATCTCTTTATGGCACTAAGCCGCAGAAGTGTAATGACTAATGTGGTCAAGGTCATAGAGGAGAATATTCCCGAGGTGAGAATCAGTCCTTTGACTTTTCTGGGATTTCAATGATAGTTTCGATCATTAATCAGAATTTATAAAGGGAAGAAATATTAAATGTAAATGTTTTGTTTGAACAGCTAGAAGAACTGGATATGAGCGACAATAGGTTGATATCACTGGAAGCCATGAGAGACTTGCCCCAAAAAGCCCCAAATGTCAAAAAACTAAACTTGGGAAAGAACAAAGTAAGTACTATAGGTACATGTACATGTATGAAAGTCTTCTGTGAACAGTTATATGAAAACATTGTTTTCACCATTAAAAAGTTTCTTGGATATCAGAGGAGCTTTAATTTCTAATCTGGTGAAAAGGAATGAAACATTTGATTGACCTCTTCAGGGCATGTAATCTACATTTGATAGTTTATTGAATGTAATGTACATGTTGTAATGTAAATGTAATAGTTCGTGTGTATAACATGTATTTACACCAGTAAACCTGACTTGTTTGTAGTTGTCGCACATCGATGAACTGCGAAAGCTCCAGGACTGGAAGCTGGATCACCTGATTCTGGATGGAAACGACCTTTGTGATAAGTTCAAAGACAATAACGCCTATGTTAGGTAATACCATCCGGTCTGTGTAGCCAAGAGTGTGTGGAGAGAGATGTTTGTGTCCTCCAAACCGTCAGCAGGCAATGTCTTCTCAAAGGACTCCATCATACTGTGCTGCTTTCAAAAAGTGACTGTGGCATTATGTGGGAGAAGAGAATTCAGATTGATGGATTTATATGATTATGTCTGGCATTTAACATAGCAATGATATTCCCTTAGATAAGATTTGTCATACAATGATTCAACAGAGATTTAGCAAATAACAGTTTGTGAAAGTTTGATATTATTTTCATGTCTCTGCCATTTGATGAAAGAAAATATGAGTGAACTACAGAAATAAGTTGAAAAAGTATTTTTAAACTGAACTCATTTTCATGCTGTAATTATAGCTAATTCAATCTAGACCAGTAGACATTTGGCTTTAATGGAGTATGGATAAATATTGAATACAAAAGTTTAGATTGGTTCTACAATTGAAGCAGGTATCAAACAAATAGATTTGTTGTGTGTTGAGAATGTCTCTTCTTACATGTAAGAAGCAAGCAGCAGAGCTGAATTGACATGCGGCAATGTCATGCTGTTGACATCTGACATGGAGTGACGCAGATTGTTCCCAATGACGGGTATGATTTCTCCGTCCAAGGAGGGACTACCTAAAACAGGGGCAACTGGCACTTCTGAAAGTGATGAGGCAAAGCATGATGTGTGGTCAGACTGGCAGTATTTAAATGTTGTCATTGTCAATTTGGTAATTATTGTGGAAACCTAATCATGGAAATGAAAATTGTTTCTTTCTTCCCTTTAACAAAAAAAAGGAGTTCTTATTCAAACCAGAAAAAAGAGAACAGGAAATAATCTCCAAAAAATTGTGCTGAAATGTTCAGTTCATTCAAATTTGGTAAGCTATTTCAAAACTTCTCCATCACTTTCACTGTGTGAAGATCAGATGTCAGAATAAATCTGTCAGATAATATGACCAGGCAGTAGCCTAAATGAGAGACATGAATGATAAGATCATCACACGTCAGGGATATCCATTCTGTGATAAAAGCTTTATCATTCCCAAGTACATCAAATTTGATGAAAGAAATGGGTGGGTGGAATAACGATTAAGGGTATTAGAAATAAGAAAAGCTTGGATGGAATGAAACAAGTGTACCAGGTACATGTATATCATTTCTTTTATATTGTTTTCTGTTTGTCACATACATGTGCAGTGTATCAATGGTTCTAAAGATTGTGTTTGCTTCATATTTCTTTTTCTCACATGGCAGACAAATGTGGTAGCTGAATTATTGTTAAAAATTAAATTTGGTTTATGTTTGGAAGGAAATTGATAATATGTTGTATGGCAAATCTTGTCTAATTTTAATGATGCTGGTTCATTTCAGCTTAAACAATTCTATGGCCTGTAGAATATTGGAATATTTATAGATGAAAGTATTCTATGTTGTGAATATGTGAAGGTTTTCTATGAATTTGATTCATTTTAGTGCCATAAGAAAGAAATTTCCCAAAGTTTTGACATTGGTAAGTAATTGAAATCCATAAGATTTAATCTGAGAATTTCATTCATTCTGGTTTAAAGTTACCAATTTCAACTTTATAGAAATGGTTTAAAAAAGTGCTAAGATGCAAAGTCTTTTTTTATCCATGGAAAAAATATCTTTAATGCTCATTTCATTTGCACTACTGGCAAGGAATACAGCTGTATGTAGAGGCACACTCTCTTAGTCATCGTGATTCCAATTTGCATTGATTTTGTTATAGGATGGTCACACCCTTCCACCTCCAATTACTTTTGACCTGGAAACCAGCTCAGAGCTTCCTGCAGTAAAGGTCAGTATGTCAAATACATGTATATACTTTGGTTGCAATTTCAAGCCCAAAAGCCCATTAACAGATATAGACCTGTCAAAAACTTTGAATTTGATTTTTTTCTTTGCTTGAAATACATCTTCATGTATGAATTTATTTATCAATACTTAGCCGTATCAAAAGTGTTTCAAAAGTATAATTCAAACTTTTGACTGAAGTCTATTCTCAGTTTATGGTCTTGGGGCCAGGTGTGTTTTAGTAATGGTCATGTCGCTGTATGATCAAGGAGTGTATTATTCTGTTGTCGGACTTAGTTTCCTTTTTACTTTTAGGGAAGTTTTTTCATCAATGATTCCATACAGACATCTACCGTCAACTTCCTGAAGGCGTTCTTCACACTGTACGATTCTGACAACAGACAGCCCTTGATGGAAGCCTACAATGAGGAGGTGTGGCAAGCCTTTCCTGTCGTTGTTATGATTATGTCAATATATACAGTGTATGTGTCAGATTATAAAACCCTTTCTACATTATCTTTCAGGCATTGTTTTCATTGTCAGTGGCCAAAAATCCCAATATAGAGTACTCGTAAGTCATTTAATTCGTTTATTAATATAATTTTCTTAAAGATAAACTAGTTAATTTGCTTTGACTATTGTCTAATACAAGTACAATTTTTCATTATTGATTTAGCTCTGTTTATGGTCAGCTCATTGATATTGATAGAGATTTTAAAATTGATAAGGTACATGTATATGATGTATTATAAATGTTATACAAAAAATGTATTGCAAATGAATTTGTTGATTTTATTTTTCAGTCAACCTAAAGTTATTGATTATCTCTCAGAAAGCCGAAACTTCATCAAAATGGGCAAAAGTACTTCAGGTAAATGTTTGATCTAATTAACACAGAGAATGGTACTTTGTGTCTAAGTGTAATTTTGCTTAAAAACTCTTCCTTTCGTCAGCCCCATACTGCATAGTTTAGGAATTTTCTGTCTCTTTATTTCTAGAAACAATGAAAAAAAACAAGTTATTGAAGCGAGGGAAAATAAACATAGTGGCTCAGCTGTGTGATCTGCCCTCCACAACTCACGATTACAACTCCTTCATTGTGGATGTTGACCACTCCTCAGTAAGTGACTTGTAGTAACAGACTCTGAGTTTTATATACAGTAGTTTTTTTGTCAGCTGTGTATGAAAAAATACATTTACATAAATAGCATATGTAGAAATCACTCAATGTGACATTTCTTCATTGCAGGAAATTCTTAGAAGTTTTGTAGTAGAAGGAGTATTCAAAGAAAGTAAGCAAGAATGCTGAAAAAAAAATTTATTAACATGTATTATGCCTTCAATTACTGTTCAATTGTATTCATATTTAGATAATTGCAATCACCAATTACAATGAATATTTGCCAAAATAGATGATTAAAATCTTCAGTTAACTTGTTTTGATAAAAAAAATTTGCCACTTTATTCTGAACATAAAAATGAAATTGAGAAAAATATAAAAATGAAATTGACGAAAATATACTTATCTTCATTTATTAATTCAATTGAGTTTTAATTTTTTTTTAGCTGAAAGCAAGTCAGATAGACCTCCTATCAGGGCATTTAGCCGTAGGTTTGTTACGGTTCCACAAGGGGCAGGGTATGTCTTATTATTGTACATTTGAACCGTAAAATGAAAATTGACAAGAGAAAGATTTTACAACCATGTAAATTTTTAAAGAATGAAATAGCTTTAAGGAAACTAATGATGTTTCTTTTGCTTTCAGGATGAACATCATTAATGACATGTTGACAATAACCAATGCCTCCAGGGAGCAAATCCAGGTATTTATCATGAGATTTACTGAATCTGCTAATGATAATCTATTGGAATGGAATCGACTTGTTAATTCTGTGAATTTCCTGTAAATGGTAGTACATATGTATTGGAAAAAGCAATCAGTTGACATTGTAACATTGTGTGGAATACATGAACATAATCAGTGGACTTTCTACTGTGCTTAGAAGACCAGCTTTAAACCATGTATTTCACTATATCTATGATCTATATTTATCAAAAATAGATTGTAAGTGTTTCTTGGAATTAGGCTCATTAATAGCAATGAACGTTGCATATCATATTGGACAGATGAAGTTGAAAAAATGATTCAGAGGAATGTGCTTTCACAATATCTCACTGACCTTGGGCAATGTTGTTAACCAGAAATTAAATCCACTAGTAACAGCTAACGTCATGATAATTCCCCCCCCCCCCCCACCCCCCCCGAACCTGAATTTATCTCTTTCATTGTATGTCTTTATTCATAATGTTTGATATTTTTTTGTAGAATGCCTTCAAGCACCCTGCCCCCACCCCGTCCTCAAGTCCTGTCCCCGAGTCTTCTCCGCCAGCCCCCTTCACCCAGACCTCCTCCACATACACCCTGGAACAGCAACAGATGATTCAGCAGTTTGCTGCCCAGTCAGGCATGAACCACCAGTGGTCCATCAAGTATGTTTGTATATACATGTATATGTATTGGGTTTTCATCATTTTTCATTGAGATCCAATTTTTGGGGATTTTATTGTTGAGCATATCAACAAAATTAATGGTTCAGCCAAGTATAAAGAAATAAGACGGTAATTTGTATCGGTAGGAATAATGTCCATGAATTTATGTATCTCTCAAACTGTACGTTTTAACAAATAAGGGAGAATTGATGTTCATGAACATTAATGAAACCGCAGAATTTTGACATACAGTATACATTGTATCTAGAAAAACCAAAATTTACAGTTCTGGGGAAAATGTAAGAATGCATACTTACTGTATTCATACATGTATGAATGTGATATGAATTGCAGGTGCTTGGAGCAAAATGGATGGAATTACGAGAAATCAGGGGAAATATTTTTGGAGCTTCAGGTAAAAATCTTGTAATGTTGTTCTCCTGTTGAAAATAACTTATATGGAAAATTACACTGTTCATTAGATAATGAAGCTTCTGTTGTTTTAACATAAATGTTCATAAATATATACATTAACAAATGCATGAAAAATAATTTTTTTCTGGTAAGTTTTGTATCAAATCAATATTTGACATTCTCATACAGTGGATTTCCACATCCAGATAACTGAAGTTTGATATTGTAAGGACTGTAGACCTGTGTTCTCTGTCTTCTGTAGAAACAAAACAAGATTCCTCCAGAAGCTTTTACCAAATGAGAATCACCTAACACACAAAGGGATCACAGTTCATTATTCCAGAAACTCAGTGAAGCATGTGTTTGTTCAGTTGAAGTAAACTGACGGTTGTTAATGAATGTTTCGCTCCAAGACATTATTTTTCTAATACCAAGTGAAAAGGGAACACCAATCCAGGACATTTTACTGATTTTAAACTTCATACTGAGCATTACATAATGCAAGTGTTATTCTAAACGCGGTCAGCTATCTCAGCTGTGTACTATTTTATGTCCATGGAGCTCTCTTTTATTGGGTGTTTAGACTTGGATAAGTTGCAGTTTTAATGTATTTACAATTGAAAGATGTTTATTTTGTGATTGTAAATCAAGGAATGAGTGTTGCGAAAAAGTTGAAAAAAAAGTGCTCATCTGTTTTATTTGTATTATCACTTCTTATTTTTAAAGCAATGTATTTTTTTTACAAATCATGAAGATTACATCCCTGTTTAATAAAACAAATATCGAAAGAAAAATTAGTGGTTTTTTTTTCAAAGTCTTGTTCTAACATGTACAGTGTACATGTTAGGTAAACATGAATTGTTGTGTGTCCTTAAAATGATTTTGGAGATCAATCAAGGTTTTTTCTTATAAACTGAAATGAAAATTTTGTCAACATCAACTCATCAATATTTTCCATTAAGAAACAGTAATCAAATTTTCAGCATCTCATAGTAACCATATTTCAAATACATGTACTGGTAATGAGTGGAAAGCATTTCAAATACCTGGTATGCTGTAATAATTTTTAAAAATCTTGTGAATATCCTTCCAATAGTGTGGAAAAAGGGTGATGCAAAGTCAGTAACCACAAATAGTACTTGTTCATGATTGTATGTTATTTAATGATAAAATTGACAATTAAATGTTATGTAACACAACACATTGCACATACAGTGTAAACTGCGGGTCTACGAAGTAAATTTAACAAGAGATGCATTTTTCCTCAGGTTGTGACTTAATCATGGAATACATGTATGTCTTTCATATGAACTGAAAAATTCCTGAACAGAATATCCACTTTGCCTTTTCTTATGAAAATCAACTTTGGCTTGGTTTGATGATGGAATTTCTGGAAAAGAAAATATGGTAGAAATTTCAATAGTCAAATAGGAAGTCAATTTAAGTTCTGCACCCCTTTATACAATATTTTTAGTTTTCAAGAATCATAGTCATCCAAAAGTTTTAAACTATATACATGTACTGCAATGGACTGACTTAATGCAGTAAATTTTGATTATAATGAAGTCCAATGGACCTGTGGATTTTGTATTGTTCTTAACTGCTACAAGACTCATTTCAACACTACTTACGATGAAAATCCTTTGGAACCAGATAACACAATGTAAGGAGATTTTTCTGTTCTCTGTTTTTCCTGCAGCATGTTCAGAGTACCAAGGGGTGTATCTGTAGAGCTCATCTGCTTCATCAACTAAAATACAACAGGAATTTTGAATGTAGCTCAGTTTTAAAGTACATTCTAACTGGTATCTTCTGATGTATCTTATTCCTTTTTCTTCACAGCAAATTACAATCTGACCTTGCATAATTCTACCAAGTTCTTGTGATTGTGTTGTTCTTCTGTATGTATAATTTTAGGCTGCTTTAAAGCAAAGCGCACACAAATACACTGAATAAAACTTAGTTTCACATCTTTTAACGACGTGGTAAAAATTTAAGTGTAGATACCTGCTCCTCCTGTTGTTTTTTACTTCGTTTCTCTGTTTTCTTTTTGCCCGAGCCCTTTCCGTGGAATCTGTGGGACAACTGCCTAAAGGCTTCTTTTTGATTCAGCATTCGACCGCCGTCATCAACATATTCCAATTTAACGTCGGGTTTGTATCCATCTTTTTCCTTGAAGTCCTGTATCATCCCCCCTCCCCCACTGTAACGATCCCTCTTTCTGCTGTATTTCTCATCCAGGTCACTGAAAATCAAATACTAATGTTTTAATATCAATCGTCAGTGATCATAGTAAAAAATATTAATAATTTTTTTGAGTGAAAATAACATTTTCCATAATTATAACATCTTAGTGAATATGTGTTATAACAAAGCACCAGAGGTGAGTAGTTTTAATTCAATTAAACTGAAATTTTTTATATCTGATAAGTTTATAATGCAATTTGAAGATTACAAGAATGAAACTGCTTCACTGTCTATGAATTTTTATTTATTGAACATAAAGTACAATGTCCATAATGTATATGGTCAAGAGCAATATCTTCAATACAATACATTGAGTTAGTCGTTTGCCAGTTAATGCTCATGGACTTACTCATAACGCTTGTCCTCTATAGAGTAGTTCTGGACCTCCAGCTCTTCCTTGGCCTTACTTCTTCTGGCCCCAGCCAGTTTCTTATCTTCATCTTCAATGTAGCCTGCAGACAGAGAGAATTCAGAACATATGAATTGACACAAGATTTGCTGACTAACAGTGTTTTTAAAAATGTCAAAAGCCTAATGGTATAACAACAAGGTAATACCCTACAAACCTTTTTTTTTGGCCAATTCTAGGGCAGCTCCCACTCCAGAGCTAACGACCGGCTCATCATCTAACACAGCCTGTTCTTCTCCCTATCAAATACAAGTATTTAATGTAAGGTATACCGGTAGGCATTTATTATGTTTTCAGTGAATATTAAGTTCATAACAATGCAACTGCTCTGCATTGCATTTATGGAGTTTTGAAATCCAGTGTATCATTCATCAAATGTCTTATATACATGTATTACTTACGGTGATATTAACAGGTGTCTCATCAATTTCCACAGCGTTCCATCCAGTAACCTGTTCATCTTCCTCTTGTTTTCTTCTATCTTCCAGCTCCTTCTCAAAATCCTGATAACACATTTTAAAATTGCAGAGAAATAGATGAATCAAAATCAGAAGAACAGAAATTGATAGAGCAGCTTTAGTACTTGTAAATGACTGGGTTTTCTTCTGCATGTGCAAAATTTATGTGTTATGATTCCAAAATAGGTCCATTTATAATTTTGGAATTTTATTTTTTGCAATTTCTGAATTGATGACTATAGAGATTTTTCCCACATTATTTTGTGACTGATTATTTTTTTATGCATTTGAATAGACTACAAAATAGCACTCTTGGCCCACAAAAATAAACAATTATTGTAAACTTAATTTTAATCACAATTTATAAGCATGATTCACTATGAATAATTTTCACTACCCATTTTTTAATACAAAAATACAAACTATAAATAAAATAAAAGAACTCAATCGGGGCTAGAAATATTTGTGACAAAAGTGCTCTTGCAAACCTCCCAAAATTATCTCACACCCGAATAAAAACTGGTCTGCAGTATACAGAATATTCAGAGTATCAACACTTCCCCCTTCATACTTTGCACCAGTACAACATAATACATGCTCATAATGTATGTGTCTATAAATAGACTCACAACGAGTTCTTCTTGGTCCTCCTCTCGGTTCCCTGACTGTCCGTACGTCGGGATATCTCCCAGTGTTCTACAGAATTCAGACGTCGCATTCAGGACAATGTTCCCGTCCTGCAGCGCTTCCTCAGGCTCCGCCTTCACCTTGGAGAGCACCTGCTCTGCTACCTTTAAGGTAAATACCGTACATGAACATTTACACATATTCTGCAGTTAATATAACAGTTGTTATATATCACTCCAAACAAATGAGAACCCTGACTGAAAATTTATAAAATACAAAAGTTTGTCCTGTTACATGTATATTTGCATGTAAGATACATGTACATGTGATATAAAAAAAAATATAGAATATCAGTACCAGTCTTACCTTACTCACACCTGAGCCCTCTTTCTTCTGCTTAAGTTTCCTGGCTTTTGACAGAGCTGAGTGCAGTTCCTTCTCTGCCTCATCCTCCTCTATCACAACTTTGCTTAAATCCTCATCTGGACCAATTAAGTCTTAAAAACCAAAATAGAATAATTAACCATCCAAGTCAGTACATGTATTGGTTAAAATAAAGTTTTATCCTTCCTAAAATCTTACATGTACATCTACACAAAGTCATAAAAGCATTAAATGGCAATATGACTAGTCCATTTTTATTGCCTCCAAAAGTCATGAAATTTAACTCCACACCAACGGCCATACCCCATCCCGGTGTAGTTTGATTGATGAATAAATATCTGTCATTTCCAGACTACATGTATATTTCATCTCCCGCTTTTTCTTTGAATGACATTTTATCAAAGTACTGAGTAACAATTACCTTCCTCATCCTCAGGCTGGTCTACATCCATTGGCTGTTCTTTGACGGTGACCGCGGTGTGACCGTGAGCGTAGTCTATAACAATGGGAGCTGTCTGTCCGTAGCCATTCTCATGGCCGGCTTGATCCTGATAATCATCCTCCTCCTCTTTCTTTATATATCCTCTTCCTCTTTTTCTGAAAGAATAATTTTGCATGAATAAAATAACACCAGAACTATATTATGTCCTGTCATTTAACTCAATTAACAAGTATTTGCAGAAGAAATTTATGCAAGTATACATTCTGCTTTTCTAAGACATTACCCTGTATATGTACTTTTAAAGACTTATCATTTTACCTTGATCCATAATCCGCGTCCTCAAGATCTTGATTTGCTAGAGGAAGGAGATCTTCTGCCTTTAATGCTTCTTTCTTTCTAATTTTTCTCACTTTTTTCTTCACTTTCTTAAACTTGGCAGCTTCCTATTTTTTAAATATACATGAAAAAATAAAATTATTTTGCTAATAAATTCTAATCAAAGCCTATAGAAAGCAATTCAGAGTTTCCTAAATGAAAATCAGGATTTCTTTAATGACTTAAAGACTCCACTTCATATGTATGCAAGTACTGGTACAATATAGACAACTTATATCTACAGCTTGATACAGTAACCCCCTTCAAAATATTACAAAATGCATGTAACATGGTGATCTACTAACCGCTGCTTCCCGTGGGGTAAGGTATTCATTGATTGGGTTTAGAGACACGCCTCCCAGGGACTCGCTTTGTTCTCGCAACTGTCGGCGAATCTCGTCCATCTGTTTCTCTGGGTCGGTGTCGTATTTCCCACCAGATCCCAGCTGAAACTTCTCTTTCTTTGCACCCACTATTTCTTCATCATATTTCTCAAGAACATTCTTCTCTTTGAACTGAAAATACATGAACAATGTATTGTAGCATTTTAACAAAATGATAACTTTCATTGTTACTGGTATGCAACAAACAAACCAACGTATATGTACATGCAAAAAAAAATTTCAGACAGTTCTCATCCTTTTTTACTTTGCTAAAAATACAAAAATGTGTCATCTTTGCAGATTTGCATCAAATACAAAAATACATTGTGTAATGAATCAATTTCTTTTACATAGTAAATATACATGTATAAACATGTACAAAAATACATGTATTACCATTCCATATTCATCCACATCGCCAGCATCATAAGGATTGTAGTCTGGCTTCTTCTTTTTAAGCTCCACATTTTTCTCTGCTTTTTCGTCATCCACAATGTTCACGTTAATCAGAGTGTCTCCGTCTTCCTCATCGAGCACCCCTTCAAATTACAACAAACATATGCTGTAAAAATATTTGTACATGTATGGTGGCATCAACATTAGATGGAGAATTATTGTACACAACACTACAAAGTGAGGTTTCTTTTCTGCATTTTCTTTAAAAATGTGTTTTCTGAGATGTTGTATATCTGCTGAAATCAGATTATTGCATAAATATATAAAAGTACATGTATTTTATTAAGATAAAAGACACTATCATAAAATTCCAATCCAGGGTTAATTCAACAGTTTATTTTATCAGTGAAAATAATTAAATCATACTTGGTCATAAAGTAATGATACATGTAAATGATTGCATTATATATGTACAGGAAAATCTAACATTGACAGTAAATGCACAGTATTACCTTTGTCTTGAAGAGTCAAGATGATGGACTGTCCATCTTTAAATCTGTCAACAGAGTGCTCAACCTTTAAACCTTTGAGATCTTTTGATGTGTATTCCTGTAAGAATGAAAAATAAATCATGCATTGCCTAAAACAAAATGTATCTACACTGTACATATACCAGTGCATATTAGTAAAGATCAGTAATCATCTCTATCTTCTGAATGAGACTTATTAGTTAGATCAGAAATTTCTTAGAACAAAAAATCAATATATCTAAAGAGGAAAATTCCAAATAGGCATTCGAAACTCACCTTTTGACTGTCTTTGAATTCTTCCTTAACAATGTCCTCAAGTCCAAAAGCCTCATCAAGTTCCATTAATTGCTTGGCCTGAAATGTTCGAATTTACATAATATATGAGTGAAAGTATGTGCAGACTATATAGTTTACATGTTTAAACATCTGGAAAACTAATTTTTCATTCAACTTTATCTTACCCTTTTCTCGGCCAGTTCCTTTTCTTTCTGTTTCTGTCGACTTTTTTTGACCCATGCTAATGCATCATCCTCCTCATCACTCTCTCCAAGGGTTTTTATTGTACTAAAAAACAAATTATTCTTGTACAACTAAAACAAACAATATAAACAGCTTGAAATGCTTATAATGTAATAGAACATAATGATGCCTTGCTTTTTCTACTTAATGGTGCATTGCAATTTTTACCTACCCAAGTTTATCTTTGATTTTCCTTTTATCCTTCATTTTTTGAATTCGCTCTGAGAGTTTTTCAGTCTCTTTCTTCTTTGTTAAACTTTCTGCAGGCTTATGAACATCCCCTTCCTGTGTTATTAAGTAACCATCATCTAAAATACCAAAGGAGAAAGAAATGTTATTAAGTTAACACCTTCAAAATTGTAAGTTTCTCATTTCATGAATTCACAACTCAGCGTTCAACCAAGAGAATTAAATCCATGAATGCCATCCAGATCTAGCATCAATATATAATCAAAACTAAAATACGAATAAATAAGACTGAGATTTTTAGTTTTAAACAAGAGGTTGCTTTTGCAAATTTATGAAAATAGAGTTCTAAATACAGGTTATAAATAATTAACAGTACTGTAACAAATTGAAAACTCTGGTATAAATACTTCCTTGAAACAATTTTCTATCAATTGAACAAACTTATCCTTATTTTTCATGGAATTACCATCATTTATATAATGTAACTTTACCCCAAGCATTAGGTCAACATACCGGTGTGTTGCTTCTTCTCATTACCAACTTCAAGTGGCTTTAATCCTAACTTGGCTCGGATGCGACTGTGAATAGAAATATTACGAGTAATATGAAGATATTAAGTGACTACATGTATCACACAAGAATTTTTCTTAAAATGAAAAGTTTCATCTGCCACC
Source organism: Magallana nippona (assembly GCA_033439105.1). Taxonomy (NCBI): domain Eukaryota; kingdom Metazoa; phylum Mollusca; class Bivalvia; order Ostreida; family Ostreidae; genus Magallana; species Magallana nippona. Next base: position 40,145,307 of record CM065923.1, on the reverse strand, counting down.
ACTTTTTGTTTTTCTTAGTCGCATATATTTTCCTTCTATCACTAAATATTGAGCTAAGATTTAACTAAGGCTATCAATTAATAATTCCTTCTAACTTTCTTTTTCTTTTTTAATTCTTATCCTGCCAAGTAAAATATCAAAATTGTTAAAAAAGCCAGGAATACGTCAGATATTTCCTACTATTCTTTCCAGTGCATTGTTACATCATTTTATTAACACATAAAAAATGACAAAACAATGCACTGGCGAGAAAAAGTACTTGACAAAAATTGGTTTTAGAGCAGTATTAGTTATGTTACAGAGATATTCTCACTTTGTTTCTTCAATGCTGAGAGAGACATCCCCACCAGATCCTCCCGCAGTCTCTGGAGCATCTCTGTACGACTCTGTAATGTAAACAATTAATTAATGGACAATATATTGAAATACAAAATTTCAACCTATCTGTCTATCATTATAAAATCAAGAATTAATGATTGGGCAATTGTAGGATAAAACAATTTCAAATCATTTCACTCATTTGTGTACGAGTGTGCGATAAAGAAATTCTAACCATTTCATGTCATATAAAAACAGCTTACATCCAATCAGTTGTCAAAATTGTGTTATTGATAAAAAAAAACTTTCTTAAGGACATCGAATTCCCTAAAACATTTTAAAATAAGTTAGCTAATTTTCAAAATAAAATTAATCAAACATAAAGGCCTACAGCTGCATACTGAATCACTTCGTTTTACACCAATTTATCAATTATGCTAAAATTTGGATCATCTTGTTTCTTGATGTACCTCTAAAGGAACTCTTGCTATCAACATCATCCAGTTCTCTGGGATAGTAATCTTCATTTTCGTGGTACTCGTCGTCTCTGCGATATCTTTCACGATCCGAATATTCTCTGTCACGGTCGTGCCGATGCCTTTTTCTCTCTTTAGATCGAGAACGAGATCGGTGTTTTCTTTTCTTTTTATGTTCCTTGTCTTTATCTTTCTCTTTATGTTTCTTGGAAGATCCCATTGTGACGGATACGGATTCAAAAGTTTGTTATTGACGAACCGTTGTCGTTTTCTTTGCGAAACATAAGCGTAAAGTGAAGGGTGTTGGTAAACTAGGTGAATATGACGATTGCAGTCGTTAAAAATTAAAGTACTGAAAGTACCGGAAAGCGGTTAGCATACATTTTCGCTACCCAAGGATTTCCGATACACTACGTTTCTCATAAACTTTTATGGCTAACGAACTTCGGATGGGTAGCATATTGAGGTACTTAAATTTAAATTCAAGTTCATTACCAGAAAAATTAATTAGCATTGTACCGTGGCCAATTTCTTCCAAAAAAAAACAAAACCGGTGTGTTTTTCTCTAAAATGATTGAAAAAAATAGCACGCAAACATTTGGTTGCTTTGCACCGGTCTGCATTACTTAAAAATAAATATGTTTCAAATGACATACACACTTGTCAAAAAATGATTTCTTTAATATGAATAATTAAATAGTTCTTGCTTATGGTCAAATAAATGGTCAATTTATCTTTTTGTAAGTTCTCAAGCATGATTAACATGGGTACTAAATATTTCCTCCTCATTTTTAATATTAAAAAATCTTAATTTGGGAAAGGTCGGTGTAAATCACAAACTTTAAGTGTTGTTATAATTCTCAAAATGTTAGCATTATGTTGGGCACGTTAAAAAAAAAATAGAGAAGAAACCCAACTGTGACGAAGTTGAGCGTGAAATAATGGTGCTCTCTTCCGTGTACGTTCATATGAAGTTCTGCAGTTAAATTTAGTTCTACATATTTATCTCATACGTGTGGTGTATACTACCCGTGTGATAAACCTTTGCTTTATCAAACGGGTGATGCTTTATCAAATACTTCCGGTCCGAACTATTTTTGACACAGCCCCTCGCCTCAACGCTTCAGTGACCTATTTTCGAAGACTTTCTATTATTTTCCATATAAGTAATACCTACTACCAAAAATTGATTTAAAATGGATTTAATCGAAGATTTAAATTATAAATATAAAGCAAAACGCATAACTGAGGAGTTTTTAAAACTGCAAATCAAGTTAGCTATTAAGGAGTTCATTCTGACGACGCAATGAAAACAGAACGCTTTCGTTGTGTTTCTATACAAGAACTTACCGAAATAATGTCTCCCAAGACTTTTATTTCACCAGCAGTAAGCATCCTTATTCAATATTTTCAACTTCGAATCATTAGGCTAGTGTTCGTTTTATAAAACATCAACAACTGTCCCTCGTTCGAGTCAATTCAAACTAACGAACATTCGCAACTTTGTGTATGTCAACAAACTTGATTATTCAAGTCTTCTGATCAGTATTTCCATTTAATTTAGTGATTAAGCTCTAAGAAAAATTATTTAGAGATAAAAAAATATTTCGAGGTTTATTTCAGTGAAACTTTACATTAAAACAGTTATATTTATCTCCGAAATGACGTACTAAATTGTATTGCGCAAGGTCACAATAACTGCATAACACAACGTTGCAGCATCGTTTAATCTTTGAAAAAAATCAATGCGGGTCATATTAGGGGCTGTCTCTAAAGCTTCATGATATAAATCAAATTGTATAAGATAAATAGAACATCTAAAATTGTCATATAGAGAAATAAGTCCGATTTGTCTAATTTGCATACAGCCGCCATCTTAGATTTGAGGCTGCAACTATTTCAAAGTAAAGTATAAGGAACATTTAAAAATGCTCAAATAACTCTGAAACTTTTACGCCGGAACTTTTTGCCATGGTATGAATTTCACCTACACACCGGTAGAAAGAAAATGACGCTATTCGATTTAAAATTGGTTTATTTTCTATTGTGCCATTTGAATATGAAAATTTGAAGCGAGAGATGAACCATTTTCATAGTAATACAGTGAATTTTGGGGATTATTACCAATTTCAACACAGAATTTCGAATTTTTTTTATGATATAAGCGAGTTGCCATGGTGCTCCCTAGTATTTGATATTTTAAACTTTAAATTAATCTACATTTTTATTTATTTCTTATTAAAATGAATGTGCCAATAAGTTTTAAAAATTGTCTTTTTGGGGGGTGCTGCTTGTAGGTAAACGGGCGCCAAAAGGGCGTTTATATTATTCTTACGAAATTCAAGTGAACAGGAATCAGTCTCAGTTTAAAATGAAGCCTCTCTACTTTGAAATTTTTTTCACAGACAGAACACTTAGATGTTTTCTTCTCTTCTGCTGGAAAATTTCCCTGCGATAACTTTCTAAAATCAATGTTTGCATAATACATAATTTGATATCATAATGATTATTTCGTGCAGTCCATGATTTTTATTTTTTGGTTGCTGAAATTTTAAACCAATCAATAATTAAATTAGTTAGAACTGAATCGTGTAGATTTCAGTCATGTCGATATCTATAGCGCTGCGAATTACAATTGGTTTGCTGGAAATAGAGGAGAAAATATTCAGTGAATGTTAATATGTAATTGATATTTTTTTTTCTTTGTCGATTATCCGTCTCGGTTAGGGCAGATATCTTATTTTACCCATAGCCAATGAAGAGAATCAGTATTTCAGTCACATATGTTTCGTTGCAATTCAAACGTATTCAAAAATGTATATTTTTAGAAAAAATTATTGAGAATAAATATCATCTGATAGTTTTCAAAGATTTTGAAACAAAACTATATAATGAAATGGGAAAATATAAAAATTATCGTATTTTAAAATAAAAACGAATTTTTGTATGAACAACTTATCTTAAAAACGACGAACCAAATGAAAATGGTACTGCTACTAAATCAGTAATGACTATTTGTTTTGACAAAGTCCCATCAAATGAAGAAATCCTTTATGAAATTTCTGTTTTTTGAACAATAGAATGTTTTAAAGCATAAAGCAAGTAAAAGAAAATGTTGGAGTATGTTCTTGAAGCCACTTTGCTTTATCATTGTTTACGTCCTAGTCTTATTGCCTATATAGTTGAAACGTCAAGCAATGTTAAACGACCAAGATGAATGTATGACAATTTGATTAGTATTCACAAAATTTATCCATAGACTTTTATGTAAAGAGCAACTTAAAAAATATATTCAGCTGCTCAAATCCAGTGATAACGAAGACCATGATGTTAAGTTCTACATGTTTTCTTAATCCTTAAACATTTTAAAAGGTTACATGTATTGAGACATCTATAAAACTTAATCATGAGAGTTCTTATAATGATTGTAATTGAATAGGAGTTACAATAACATCAGTGTTTATTGGTGATCTCTTTTGACAACAATTGTAAATCAGGTCAAAAGAAAAGATTTAGTATTGTAAAATTTGTGTATTGTGGGATAGAAAATGGCAAAGCATGTCAATACTATCAGAATGTTGTAATTCATTATTGAGATTTCATTTTTAAGTTATGAAATGTCTGAATGTGTGTAAGTTTTCCTTGTAACTTTTCATAATGTAAACAAGTGAATTCTATTTAAAATACAAGAGAATTCTTTATTTTCAGGGAATCAAAATCCTCTGTAGAGGTCAGCTTTGTGCAATTTTTTGAAATATGTGACCTGGCAAATGGATTTTACGGAAGCCTATACAGACACCTGTTCCTGTGTTGGTTTAGCAGCAAGAATAGGAGACTTGGTGTCCTTGCAGAATCTGATATGGCAAGGTAAGCTCATGTCGGTGTTATAAAAACCCATCTCTTCATAAGAATGTCCCTTTAAAGCTAAATGAAGTGTCATGATATTTAATTTATAATCATGGCTCTGACACTGGTGTTTAGTACTGGTGAAAATTATTCACATTTATTTGTAGGGGAACATGTACAAGTACAAAAAAGTTTATCATTTATTGGATTTCCTGTGTTCTGTTATCTACTTTATTTCTTGCTATGCACAAGATTATGTTTAGGAAGATTAGCTATTTATATTTTTATCCAAACGTTAGTCATTAAGAGGCTAATGACAGTATCTTTATATACATTCACTTGTATTTGATACATTTTTACAAATATGCTGTCATGAAGAGCTTTTTTCCTTAACAAGAATCTGTGGTGATCTGAAACTCATAGATGATCTGACTACCTGTAAGTTTTAATTATATAATTTCAGGAAAACATTACGATGTCAGGGACAACAGAGGGTGGACCGCTCTACATGAAGCTGCTTATGCAGGGAACACTGGTTGTCTAGAATTTCTACTCAGACAAGGTCAGAATAGAGGATGTTGGTTACAATTGAAATGCACACCACAGATAATATTTAAGTATGGAATTTTAACAAATTAATTAATATTTACATCAAATGAAATGATGCATTTATTTGTTTCATTACCTCATATTTTTGGTGAAAAATGAATGCTTCAAGATTGTCCTTATTGAACTGTGGAAAGTATTTCCTAAGACTTTGGTATTGACTGTTAATGTTTGATAGTACATGTACTGTATACTGTAAAGAAGACATCATGTTTCTTTTCCTTCTGCTTTTATACTGACTAGGGCAGGCAAATTACTGTATATCCGGTAATTTTTGCGATGATCTTATTTTCGCTTTTTTCGTGATTGCTTTAACATCGCAAATTATTGAATACGCAGAAATTATATCCTGTATTATTTTCTATAAGAAACTTTTCAAATCGTAAAAAATTACTGACCAAACTAAATATGTTACACATTTTCCCCATTTTTGCAAATTTTGTGACACGCGTAAAAAAAATTACTAGTACATGTATCTTGATTTTGACAGAAGATTCTGATGTGAATTGGAAGACATTTGAGGGTGAGACAGCCTTGCTGCTTGCAGCCAGAGCAGGGCATCTCCAATGTACCAGAATGCTGCTGAAAAACGGAGCTGAAGTCAACAGTCCAACCAATGAAATGTTCACTCCACTGTTTGAAGGTTGGTAACTCAGAGGTATTCATTGCTAACAATGTATTACATTGAATGAAATCAAATAATAATAGTTTCAATTATTGAATACATGCATTTATTTTTCTAATATTACAGCTATAAATGCAAACAGTTTAAGCTGTGCTAAATGTCTGCTGCGGCATGGAGCAGATGTCAACAGACAGGTGTTCACTGGGTACTCTCCCCTACATTTAGCTGCAGAGAAAGGGTACAGTAGCTTGGTGGAATTACTGCTGGATCAGGGGTGCTATCTAGACCTGGAGGCAGACCATAAGCTGACACCCATTTTTCTGGCCTCTCAGTTTGGACACTTACAATGCCTCGAAACTCTGCTGAAATGTGCCAAAGATAGAGGTACAATGGATATGTAGTTTTATAGAATATTTAAAGAATGATTTTTCAAATGCCATGATTCAAAGTACAATATACTGGTACATGTACCAGGTTATCAAAAAATAATTCATTTTGTAAATCACAAAATTGTGCAATGAAAAATTATTTTGTCTTTTTTCTTACAGTTTTGTAAACTTACCTTTAATTATTGTAAATGATGAAAAATTATCCTGATTTAAAAAAATCTTTTCACTTTATGCTTTAATTTTTGTATAAATCCTGATTTGGTTTAGGATTTTTTATGGAGGGCTTTGAGAAGTCTGTTAAATGATTAACAGCTCTGTTCTTTAACTTTATTGTAAAGGTCAGCTGGAAGCTGTTAACAAGACCACCACTGACAATGCCACACCCATTCTGATCGCTGCCCAGGAAGGCCATGAGGACTGTATCAAGCTCCTGCTGACACACAATGCCAACCCCAACATCCCAGTCACGGAGTACATGGGCGTGGCAGCACATTTCGCAATCTACAAAGAGCATGCAAAGTTAGTGGAAAGCTCAGTTTCAGTTTTAGTATTTTCAATCAGCATATAGTACATGTATTGTGCATGCTGCATGCTGGTATTGGGACAAAGATAAGATTTATCCAAATGATGAAACTGATATTTTTGTATCTTGTATTTTAGATGCCTGAAACTCCTGCTTCCTGTGACAGACAGAGACTGCTTGTACAGAAATGTCAGTAAAAACATGCATCCGTTAGTAATGGCTATCCAGGCTTCGAGCACTGAATGTCTAAAAATGTTGATGGACGATGGAATGGACATCTGTACTAAGCTCCCACTTGGAGTATTCGCTCACTTCAACCCTCTCTTCACTACCCTTCAGTACAGCACAAATGTGTCCATTCTTTGTCACGTGGCACTGAATTGGACACTGGTTGGTGTTAAGTACCTGCTTGATAAAGGTCTTCCATGCAATGCGCAGACACCAGAGGAATTGCCGCCTTTACTGATGAGCCTTGCTTCTGACAATAGTGATCTGTTCACCTTGCTTCTAAAATATGGAGCTAACCCCAATATCTATCATTCTCTAGCCAATGGTAATGTGACAACATTGATGGCTATAGAACGAGACGTTAAAACATTGCTAACAGTGACTTCAAATGCAGGTGTGAAACAGGAAATATATGGGAAGTACCTTTGCAAGCTGATCTTATGTAAAGCTGATTTAGTGTCCTGCATCAGGGACATTGACAAGGACCAAGAGGTGTTCAAGTACAACTTGTACCAGGTGCTGAACAAGTGCAGCATGACTGTCAATCTGTGGCCTGTTCTGACTCTGCTGTTCACGTTCTGTACCAACTTGTCTATCAGTCAGGAGTTCAAGAAACATGTTTATAATGAGGAAGTCATTTCTTACTTCAATACCATTGAAGGTAAGTCAAATGGGAGAGAAAAGTGTTGTGGGTAAACTTTCTAAAATAAAAGTTTCAAAATTGAAGAAACAATATCCCTTGATTGTTATGTAGAACCTGAAATTGGATGTACATGTATTAACACTCTAGTTAAATATTTGGGAAATGCAGTTTTAATAGCATGAATACAATGCAGAATAATAAACATGCATATGAATAATCACTGCATATGAATATGATGATACATGTATTATAAGAATATGATATACATTGTAAATATAAAGAGTTTTTACATAAGAATTTGTCCATAGCTGCCCATATTTAATCTGGTTAAAATGTGAATGGTTTTGTGAATGATAATTGGTCCTATTACAGATTACTGCAGGTGCATGTATTTTCGGTGATATTTTATTTGTTTGTTATAGATTCAACACAGAGCCTGGCCCACGCCTGTAGATGTTCCATTGTGATAGAGCTTGCCAGGAAGAGACGATACCAGGAACGTCACATCCGATCCCTTCCAATCCCAAGTCTCCTCCAAGAATACCTGCTTTTCCTGGACTATGGACCCAAAGCTAGTTCTCTCATTGCCGATTCACTCGGTTATGCATCAAAAAACATCAATATTTGTTCTTCCTCTAAAATGGGGACTGATTACTATGAAGAAACCTTTGAGAAATGGAATATGTGAGCTACATTTTCTATGACAAGCAAGTGGAATTAAGAGTGTTCCTGAAATTACATTATGAATACATATTTCTCAAATAAAATCTATTTTGGGGGTCTTTTTCACTTGTCCATTCTGACCAGCCTCTTTTTTAGAGGAATTAAGCATTCCTAGTTTACCAATTAAGTTCTACGCATTGAAATGTTTATAAGATATTATAGCACATGTACATCCACAAAAAATTGGCATTCTTTTAATAAAGAGGACACAGTTATGATTTTGAAAATGAATGTTATTCACTTTATAGTACTGTGATTTTCGTGTTTATCTTTGCTGCAATCTGTCAATTTACATAAATTTTGTGTTTGACATGTCTCTTGTTACATGTAGATTGTTGCTACAAGAGATGCTTGCATTTACACGTGTATTTGTTTAACATGTATGCATCTCTGATAGTGCATGTGTAAGTCTGCCTCTAATGACATGTAAAGTGTCCTTGTTATGACATGGTGCTAGTGCATGTAGCAGTACTGTGATTTTTTGTGTTTCACAATGTGGTAGTGCAGACATATCAAACACTATCGGTATGTCTGCTTTTAGTAATAGTAGTGATGTTATTTTACACATATGCATTTATATGTAGAGTGTGTTTTTTCATTGCTACACATTCCAACCAGATGTTATGTTATTGAACTTACTCAATACTTATGCACAACGATAGCATCAATGAATACATTTGAAATATTTGTTTCTTGGAATAATATGGAAAATGATAACTCTGATGTAGCATTGTTGATAAGGTGCCCATTTGTAATGGGTAGAATCTCCATTGCAGTTTCTAATTTATATTGAATGGCAAAATACAATTTGTCTTATAAGAACCACCAAAATTAATTAGAGCTGTAAAAATATTTGCACAATTTTTCTAAATTGGACACTAAAAATAAAAATTAATAGAAAATGAAACGATATTTTTTGTTTTTGTTTTGTATATTATAAATTATGTTTAATTTGAATATTTAATGAAAGATGATGATGATGAATAATCCCATATATTGAGTTTGATACTTATTAAAAATGCACCACCATGATCATTATTTTCCTCAACCAGGACTTTAAAAAAGCCTCCTCTCTATTTCATCAGCATTCAATCAATAAGACAAGGGCATATATATACAACACATATATTTTAAACGAATGAAAGTCATAAAAAGGATTAGCATGAAGCTCATTACAAATAAGACTCCGTTTGAACATTGTGGTAAAAATAGTAGACGTTCCGTTTCCGGATATAATTTTCGTTTTCGGATCGAATTTTACGTGACATAAATCATAAACATTATAATTGTACTGACAAAAAACTTAATTTATGATCAAACATCGAATTTGTGGTAAGAACTTAATACTTATCTTTTATACAATTTATTTATTAATGATTTGGAAAGGATTGTATTGGTATACTATCATATTACAGGTAAAAATAATTAATCCGTCTCCGAATTTCCTCAACCCATTACAGATATGTCAAGCTTAAAAATCTTTGTTGTCTGTGTACTGTTTACATAACAATATCAATTTAAGTCTATTCTTTCGTTAAAAAAACTAATAATATTGACGTTCATTACCACTATGTCAGTTGACGTTACGTAATAATGACTTAATAAAGTACTCATTTGATTTATATAAAGACGTCAATTGAATTGTAATATAAACACCTATTTTGTCCTGAACCAGACAATGCAGCGATGGACAGTTCACCTGGAGGGTGGACCCCGCCGTGTCAATCATGCTGCCGTTGCTATTGGTGACAAGATTTACAGTTTTGGAGGATACTGTACGGGTGAAGATTATGAAACAACAAGACCCATGGACATCCATGTCCTCGATACAAGTGATTATTTTTTCCTTTTTCCAAGCATAACGTGGAACATATAGATTAAATTGAAACCGATTATGCAAAGTTATAATAAATGAATTTATTGAAAAGTTTTCAACATAGTTTTGGTGTATATGCACCCCTTTTCTTCGAACCTCAGTCACAAAACTAAATGGTCTTGCAAGCCATACCCATGGTTACTGTTTGCCTTATTGTGTAATGGGTTAAATGATGATCACATTAAAAATAAAATATTTATGTACAAAGGTGTGAATTTTGCTGATAAACACTTTAAGACAATGACAACAAGTGCCCCTTGTAATACAGATCGAAGTACATGTATGTGGAAATGGTATACATTTCAGTTATAATTCGATCATTATTACAGCAAAATAAGAAGGGGGCATATGTGAACCCAGTGTCTTCATACCTACATTTTGTGGGTCACTCTATGAAACTGACACCATTACCCACCACGACATTAACTCGCCATGGGTATTATAAACAATTTTATGATTATAACTTCTTTACTGCAGTATCACTGAGATGGACATTGATTCCCCCTGCTAAAGAAGAGGAATGTGTCCCCTACCAGCGCTATGGCCACACTTGTGTAGGGTACCACAACAATGCATACATTTGGGGAGGCAGAAATGACAAAGATGGGGCTTGTAACATTCTGTATGCTTTTGACAGTGGTGAGAAAAACTTTATTTCATTGAAAGAACATGTTCGATAAAGTAAAGTAAATGATGACCTATGCTTACTTGTAATATTTTAGACATTTAAGGCTTGTAACTTGCATTTTGTATGTTTTGTTTGATAAATTGTTTCAGTTAAATACCTTTTATGCAATATTGATTTGTGGAGAAAATTTTTAGTCTTAGAGATATTGGTCAAATGAAGAAGAATTTTTCATTGATGTATACCCAATGTAATAAAAGATTATGATTGATCTAATTAAACAGTCAGCTGTCTGAATCTCTTATCACTGTAGACAAGCATTAATTGAGCATATATTGAATGTGGGATCACTATAGACAAGCATTAACGGAGCATATTGAATGCTTTTCTCTCATTAATATTTAGCCTCCCTTAAGTGGTCAACACCAAAGGTCAATGGAAAGGTTCCTAATGCCAGGGATGGCCACTCAGCCTGTGTTATAGATGGGAAAATGTACATATTTGGTGGCTATGAAGAGCAGGTGTGGGACACAATTCAATTCAAGCAATCATCTAATGATGTTTTACTAAATAAATTTTGATTTTCTGCTTTAGAATCAATTATTGATCAGTGCTGTGTATGGTTTGTATATGTAATTGTGTATAAATTATATATATATATATATATATTATTTTTCAGATCGACCGTTTTTCCAATGAAGTCCATTGTTTGCATATGAGTACATTTATATGGGAACCAATTCATGTGAAGGTAAAGTGACTAGATATCAAGTGTTTAATTTTATGAAAATCAATATGTTTATACAGTTGAAATGTACTTGCATATACCGGTAGATGAATATGTACATGTTAAAATTAGGAAAGGAAAACTAACAGTAAAATTAATATAAATAAATATATTATAAAAGTATTGTTTGATTAGGACTTTTTACAGTATGTGAGGAATGTAGCTGCAGATTTGTTTCTCTTGAGGAAAATTTTGGTTAGCAGACAATAGCACTACAGTCTTTACATACAAAACACTTAACATAATATATTGCACACAAAACCCTGTATTAATTTTAGACTTACTGTATTGAAATCTCCCTACTTTCTTAACAATGTGTGGAAAAATTTAATTCAATTTTTTTTTACTACTAAGTTTGAGTCTCTACTTGCCTTAGAATTTCTATACTGTAGATTCCTAATCAAAGGTGAGAAATTCATATCCGCGAAAAAACACGAGAAGCACATCTGGCAGAATTTATAATCTCGCTTTTATTTTTCAGACAGATGTAAACTAAATAAAACTATGATATAAATTCGGCATTCGCGATTTTATATTCTCGCAATTTGATGCAAAACGGTTGAATCGCGGAATTAAGTACTCGCGTAAAAAACGGAATCTATAGTAAACATGTTGGCTCACCAACCTTAAAAATTGAGTCGTCTTAAACTCATGTGCTCATCAACTGTTCCCAGCTTTACCTATAAACAAAGCAACTTTCCTAAACTTTGAGTTGTGAAGGTGTTTAGCAAAATTTCTGAGGTGGGTAGAGTTGGAACAAATACCTGGTAGTAAGATGAACAAGGAATTCCACAAGCTGTTTTAGGAATTAGATAAATAAGTCCTAAGTTAAAGCACTTTTTTAAGCACAATGAATTGCAATTATTTTGCATGCTTTGTGATCTGTTAACCCAAATTTTTCACATCTTGCGGATCTTAAAATCTCACTTTTATTTTTCGGACAGATGTTAACTATTTGAAATTATGATAAAAATTTGGCGTTCACGATTTTATATTCTCACGATTTAATGCAAAACTGTTGAATCGCGGAATTAAGCACTCTCGTAAAATAAGGAATCTAGAGTATTCCAGTGTAATATTTATTGTACATTTATTGCAGGGTTCACCAGCTCGGTGGAGAGACTTTCACTCGGCCACAGGGTTAGGTAATCTGATGTACGTGTTTGGAGGTCGCAGTGATTATGGTGGAGAAATCTTTACCAATCACGAGATATACTGCAATAAAATACAGGTGTTTGACACCTCGACGTCCACTTGGATGGAGCCCGTGACTTATGGTATCCAGCCAATTGGTAGAAGGAGCCATTCAGCATGTAAGTACCGGTACTGGTCCTTTTATGATTGCATCTTTTTATTACACTGTCCTGAAGCTTTTGTAAATTAAATTTCACAATAGATTCATTGATATCATTCTGTTGTAAAAATACATTATGTTTTTGGAACTGAACTTTTTGAAAATTGTAAACAGAAAAAATTAAAAAATAGTTATTCAGATTTTCATGCACTACATGTATTTTATGCAAATGGGTTACCAGCTATGAACTTGAAAGTGAACCTAAGAGGTTATGCCCCTTGTTATCAAGATTCTTAGATGACATAAACAAGTGCTATATCCTGCAAATATAGTTTAGCACTTCCTCATGAAAAGTCATATAATAGGTCTTGCTACAGTCATTTAAATATCTTTTTTCATTGTTTTTCAGTTGTTTACAAAGGAAATGTGTATATTTTTGGTGGTTATAATGGCCTTCATGATCTTCATTTCCGAGATATCTTCAGATTTGATCCAGGTAAGTGAAGCTCTGCTGTATTAATTCACCTTGATTTTCAAAACTTATTATATATACCTACTTTCCATCTTCTAATGAAATCTTGACATAATGAATATTAAGTCTGAAACAGTGTCAGTAGGACTGAATTTCGTTTGTGTGCGTTTTTCTTATCTGATATTGATATTTGCAGTGAGGATGCAGTGGTCAATGATCAAGGTTAAAGGTCAAGGACCTACAGCAAGAAGAAGACAGTGTTGTTGTGTGATAGGGGACAAAGTTTATTTATTTGGAGGAACAAGGTAAACCTGCATTCATTAAATCGTTTATCAACGATCAAAATGTTCTCTTAAAAGGACCTTGACGGGATTTGAGATGAAAAGTTTATATGTAATGCTATAAAATGTTTTACTGGTGCATTTTTGATGATTGACCAAATTTTGAATGTTAGAAGTCAAGTTATAAGAGAGATACAGAGATAAGAATTCATTGTTATGTAAAATCTAATGCCGTATATTGTTTTTCGTGTGTCACAAAATTTCCGAAAATGGGAAAAAATCATAGCATTCTTAATTTGTGTCAGTCATTTTTTGCAATTTAAAAAGTTTCTTATGGAAATTAATACAGGATATAATTTCTGTGTATTCATTGCGACTCGAAAGAAATCGCAAAAAAGCAAAAATTAGATCATCACGAAAATTACAGAAAACACGGTATTTGTTTACAAATAATGTAAAGTAAGGAATTAACATTTCTTTATCAAAATGACTCATGGCAAACAAGATAAACTGATTCAATGTGTTCATAAATATTGATTGAAACTTATACCAACAAAGCACATATGTAAATAATAACAAGACCTGTTTACAAAACAAAGAATTTCAAACTCTGCATTTTGCTTGTAACCCAATATTTGACTTTCAAATGTTGACGAAGCATTTAAAATATTGGTACCCATATTAACCATTTTAAACAATTGAAAAATAAAATTAAAATTTTGAGCTCAAATCGTGTCTAGGTCCCTTTAAACATGCGTGTAATTGAATGTTTATCAATATCATTGTAAGACTTGTCTAAGGACTTCAGAGTGCAGAGCCATACCATTTGAAATATTTTAAAAAGGGTCATCAAAAATTCCTGAAGCATGAAGAGTTTATGAAAATTGCTCCAGCTTTTAAAGTGATTGGACAAGCATGTGTCCTTTAGTTGCATTACCGGTACATGTACTTGAAGAAAATGGGGATAAATATTAAATATGCTTCATTATTGAGGTTCATGCATGTATTATCTTATTTAGCAGCAAACATTAAAACTTCAGGCTCTTCCCTTTGTGATTTGATAGTGTTATCTGTAATATTGAATTTTTTATTAAAATTAGGGTTGCAAATGAGTAATTGGTTACTCTTGTACTCGCTGGAAGGTCCAGATATTGAATACAAACTTATAGGAATGAGGATACCTAAAAATAAGCATTCAATGCTCATATTTATATTTTTATTGATGTTTATTTGTATGAAATATTTGTGTATCGTTGCTTTAAAGCCAATATTATATATGGTAATGCGTTCTTTGTCAGGGATATGAGTAATAGATGAAACAGCCATAAAACATGTTATTTTGATTGCTTCCGCAGCTAAAAGTATAGTGCTGGAAACTTTGTCGAGAAAGTTTATCAACGAATAGATAATACATGTATTATTATTTAATGATTATTTTTCATCATTACATATCAAATCGGTTATGTTAGTTTGAACGTTTCATTTAATCTTTCAATATAATAAATCTACCGGTATATATCACAAACGCGTGATGACGTTTTTTGTGCTCATACAATCAGGTTTGGCATGTTCTTGAAAATTGAACGTCACAGATTTCCAAATGAATGCAAAAATAATGGGAAATACTAGTTTACACTGAGCATAAATACTGTTGATTGGTTTTGTCTTTGCAGTCCTAACAGTACAGAAAGCTCAGAACCCACAGAGAGTGATCTTATAGACCATTCTGATCTCCACATCCTGGACTTTTGTAAGTCAATAGTTATTGTTCAAATATAGCCCTCTCATGAGGTCCATCTATAGGTTATTGATCTCAGAAAAAAAAGCAAATGGTAATCAAGAGATGGATATGCTTTTAGGGGGAAGTTCCTATATTTATGGAATATGAGAGGGCACCATTTGTTATCTATTTAGCTCACCTGAGTTGAAACCATGAGAAACTTTTCTGATCACATTTTGTCCACTGTCTGTTTTTGTTATTTGCAATTTTGACCTCATCTATAGATCCATTTAGACGATTTCAACATATTTGTCCTAAAGCATCCGTGGGTGAAATTTAATATGAATTACGTGTAATATGTCACAGACATGTATTTTGTTTACTTTAACTTTCTATAAACATGTACAAAAAAACTTCATTACATGATCATTGGACAATATTATCAGGAGCTAAATTCAGTTTCAATTTTCCCATTGGTAGAATATGTTCTGAATCCAATTTACATCTGATTCTGTTTATTTGTAAACAGATTTTTTCCCTCTTTATCATTTTAACACATACATTATTGAGAAAGACTTTAAGTGAATAATGACCAGTATTGTTCAATACATGTTAGATTGGTGTTAATGTCTGTACCTCAGTTAATAATGAAATAGAGTACACACCTGCTGTTATTGATGTGAACATGTGCATGCTGAAGGGTTCACCTAAATTTATACAATTTTGAAATGTGTTGCTGTCTAGATGTTTCCAAATCCATATGCATTGGAATCATTAAGAACTCAAGGGGTCAATTTTCATGGATGGTTGATTTTTCAAAGGTTAATTGCTGGAGATAATTTCTACATATTATGAAAGAAGACTAATTTCACAATTTGTTGTGGATGTTAAAAAATTTTGGTGGTGAAGGGTATACCCACAAAATCCATTGAAAGTGAGCCCCGATTTCATGATTTCTTTCCATGAATTCTTATGTTCTACGGTAGTTGGTAAATGTTGTGGTTCCAGTAATGTCCCTTTACAATGCTGACAGAATTTCATTGTAAAAGTTATGGCACTTGGACTCTGTGGCTCTCATGTCATCAATAAATTTATAAACAGATTTCAGATCTGCATCACTTGCTATGTAAACTAATATTTATATTTTCCAGTGTGTGTGTGATAAAACTACAAATCAATTTTGTAACGTATAGTCTATAAAGATATTTTATCAATGACGCAAATGACGTAGTGTGGGGCGCAAGAGGGATTTGCATAATTATACGAATTAAAAAGAATGTATTAATGTCAATAGTTCTATATCTAATTGTACATTTGCTGAAAATTATATATTTAAAACATATTTATAAAAATGAAAAATATGGGCATAAAATAACGATCTTGTACACTTTAACCCTAGTTCAAAAATGAAATAAATAAATACCGGTAAATAGATAATTATTTCATACTTTGCTAAAGAATAGTAGGCAATATAATTAATTCTCCGAGAGGCAACCTGACCAATTTTACTTGAATAAAAAAAAAATGAATAAATATTTATTTTAAGCTTCTTTTAGTCAGAACACCTGCATTTTGTTATAGGAGACTGGAACATATGAACAGATGGTATCGTGCCATCATGTGTTTCCGATAGTCATGTGTTTCCGATAGTCTATTTTTGTCGGGTGAGTTTTCTCCAAAATGACATCATTTTCTTAATTACTTACGACACGGGACTGATAAAATCTCCTTTCGCCATTATACATATATACTTTCAAAGTAATTGAATTAAAAATTAAATTAAGTTTTATATCTAATTGTACAATTGCTGAAAATTATGTGTTTAAAGACATATTTATAAAAATAAAAAATGTGGGCAAACCATAATGATCTTGTATACATACTTATATCTAGTTCAAAAATGAAAATAATAAATACCAGTAAATAATAATTATTTCATGTTTTGCTAAGGAATAGTAGGAAATGTAATTTATTCTCCTAGAGGCAACCTGGCCAATTTTACTTAAATAAAAAAAAAAATGAATAAATATTTATTTTAAGATTCTTTTAGTCGGAACACCTGCATTTTGTTATAGGAGACTGGAACATATGAACAACTGGTAATGAAAATAAGAGATGGACAGATGACAACAAAAATAAGAGATAGATGTGTACTGTATTTTGAACTGAAACTGTTTAGTACTGTATATATAGCTTATGTCTGCCTTCTTGTATAATATTTCATCAGAAATAGAAAATGAAAACAGGTTTTAATGTATCACATTTGAACTTATTTTAAACAAAGAGACAGGATGGAGGGTAATGCAAAAACTGGGGTATATAGTATTACCTTCCTTTTCATTTTATTTTCCTTAGTAGCTACCATGTACCTGTAATGATTATTCCTACTAACTATAAACGGGTACACTTGTAATATACATATCAATATTCAATTATTTTTTTTTTTTTATCACATCTCTTTGATGCAACATTTTAAAATAAAATGCATAATCTGATTGCAAACACAAACCAAAATTGAAATCTTTATGGAGAGAAGATCTTTGAAATAATGAAAATCAAACAGATCAGTTACAACAATGAATCTAAAAACTGAAAAAGGAAGGATGAAAGTTTTTACCATTTAATTGCATACATATTTTATAATCTCACAATTTTCTCCAGATTTTATTTCCACATGTTTGATAAGGAATCTATTATAATACTGCAGTGAACTCAGATTTTAAGAAGAGAAAATAGATCTTCTTTATTTTAAATGAAAATCAAATTAACTGCTGGAATTAGAGAAAAAGATACAAACCTTACTTCCAAATTAGAGTCAATTCATGATTAATTTTTTCAAAACACTATAAATTAAAATCACATGTTTTTGATTTTTACTTCATGCCTACAAAAAAAGTTTTGTTATTTTTTGGCACCTGAATTGTTCCAAATAATCACAGTATCCTGTGTAAGTTGGGGGGGGGGGGGGGGGGGGGGGGGGGGGGGGGGGGGGGGGGCTAGTGTCAGTGGCTTGGGTTTTAAAAAAAAAAAAAAGAAAGTTCAGGTTTATTTTCTGAAGCAAAGTACATCATTCTGATATTTTATTAAAAATTTCAATACTTTTAGAGTTTAAAGAGTCATTTAAGATGAATTTTTGTTCTTTATTTAATAAACTTAAATAAACAAACATGGTTGTACTTGATTTTTTACGGAACCCTGTGTCATTTTTAGGTCATTTGAGTCATATTTGTTTTTATAAAAAAATAGTAAACTTTCAATTCAATTAGATTATAACACATTTTGACTTCTTTTCTTAAATCACTAAAATCAATGACCCCATCTCTACCCAGAAGGCTCAGAATTGGAGTAAAAATTGTAAAATTAATTAATTCTTTAAAAATCTTCACCTCTTCTTCAGGGCGTCTATTAAAAAAAACGAAATATGAATTCTAGTTAAGAAGATTGTATCTATTAAAGTTTTGCTGTTAAGGTAGGACATTATCGATGCATAGATTATTTACAAAACTTCTCTCCTGTATAACATTTTAAATATTTGGTTTTGTCTAAGTATAGTTATACACACCGATGATTTGAAGCTAATACATTACACAAAGATTGCCATTGACCCAAAATAAGTAATATGACTTTGACCCAAAGTCATTTAGAAAGTTTAAGGCATATTGATTTTCAATTTGTAAGTTCACTCACAATACCTCTGGTGGTTAATTGATAGGATTTGGATTTGGTTATTGGATACAGTCAAATCTCGTTATCTCGAACAAAATAGGACTGGTTAAAAACTTTGAAATATCCAAGTATTCGAGATATCAAGGATAAAAAGTATAAGTGGTTGGGACTTGCAAATCACTTTGACATATCCATTGTATTTGAGATATCAGTGTTCGAGATACCGAAGTTCAACTTTAATGATAAAGGGTTTTTTTAAGACTGAGATAACTGTATAATGACAAACCACATCCTTAGTTAATAATAAAGGAATATTTGAATTTGTTTATGTATCAATTAATGACAGGTTTGATTTTTTTTGTTTTTCAGCCCCTTCACTGACCACACTATGTAAACTTTGTATATTAGAAAACAAAATAGATGTCAGCAGTCTGCCTAAAACAATCAGGTGAGTTCAGTCCTTATGGAATAGTGTCTGTGAAACAGCGGCCGCTATAAGCCATTAAACTGTTCAAGCACCACAGCAATTTTATCCAGGCATTTGAGGTAATTCATCTAAAACTTTTGTGGGCCACAGTCATACGCCTATATAGGGTGGGGGTGGGGGCTAGGAGGGGTTATGGACCCCACCCCCTGTCTACAAAATTCAAGCTTCTTAAATTCACATTTACATGTACATAGTAAATTTACAGAAAATAGGCCTCAGACTCCCATGACAAATTAAATTTTCCCTTGGACCCCACCCCACGGAAAATTTTCTGGATCCGCGCATGACAGTAATACGCATAATGGATCCTGTGACATTAAGGCAAGGTCTGGTCAAGAGGCATTGAAAACCCCAACATTTGATTTTTTCCTGTCATGATGACTAACATATTGTAATCCAAACAGTATAGTCCTATGCTTCGAGCCATAGTACTATTTTAGATGATGGAGAACCCAGAGTTTCATGCATGTTATTGGCAAGCTGGTATAAACGGTGTGAAGATACGTGTAGTCATTTAGTTTGGAAAAAACATGTATTGGAAGGTCTGTGAAAATAAAATGAAGAAACGGAATAATAACATGCACAAAGTCAAATTTGTTACTCTATGTCATTGTCTCACATCCCTGGCATTTCCCATCATTATTAACCTTCACATATGCAACTACACTCAACAGGAGAAGCATCAAAAGAATTTGGTTTATTTCAATGTCATTTCTTAAATTATGAATGCTGAACATTAAAACTACTTGTTTTTATTTCTTTGACCGATTTTTTTTCCATATCACGCGCAGGTGGATGACATTCAAGTTTTTGGTCTTTCATAGAACCGACTGTATAATAAATATTAATTTTTCTGCTGTGTGGTATTTTTAGACTAGATTTTATGGTGTTATTTCAAACTCAGCATACAAAAATAAAATAAAATAAATTCAAGGATGAAAATTGTGTTTTATTATAGTAATCTAAGGCATCAGTTCCATTAAACAAAAATAAAACCACAAAAAATAAATGAATGATTTTATCTATTGAATGAATACGTTGCTTGTTAAAAACAGGTGGGAATTGGCCGTGATGTCAACTAACAACTCTATTACTAGACCTCTCAACAGCAATGGCTGATCTGTCGCAGAGTGTGCAATTATATGTGATTTGATTTCCTACTGATTCTCTCCCCGACATGGAATTTACCCTCAACATTGCTAGCCACTCCAGCTGCATGGAAGCCCCCATATTGCCCAGGGAGGAACGTCTTCCTGTGTGCTCAGGATTTCTAGTTTTGTAATATTGAATAATCTATTGTCAATCTGAATTACTGGCAGCGGTATTTTGCTAATGGTGATGAACAGAATTATGATTCTCCAATGACTTGCAAGGTATTGGTATTTAAATCTACATGGAAGAGACCGAAGAATTCTTCACTCGCTGATAATGGAAGGAATGGATTTAAAAAATAATACTCTTCTTTGTTTAGTCGATTTCTTGCACAATGGATATTGAGCCAACAGAAGCTCAGTGATTGTGAATTTTATATTACACTGTGATCAAGTCTTTGATTATAATATGTGTCTATTTATATGTTGACTGTCGGTGATGTTGTGCATCACATTAATTTCATAGCGCTTAGTAATAAAGCATTCAATATAACACCAGGGTGGTTTTTTTTTAATCCTTTTAAGGAAAGATACTAAAACCGAAAGACACACGACTTTGAAACAACACGACATGACTGACCGATATTTTCTTCGAAAACGGGAAATAAATGACAAGAGAATTATGAGCTTTAAGGAGTTAATATAGAATTTTTTATAAAGTATTTGAATTCTTGTCTGCATGATGGTCGGTATCCGTCCTGCTCATGTTTTACCGTGATTTGATTCCACCTTTCCTGGTGTGTACTTGTATTCGGTGTTTTACATTGGTCATTTGGCCGAGAAGCTGCAGCGTACATGTATGTGGGAACTTGCGAGCTCGAATCCCGATCAGATTCAATCTGATAATTATACGATGTCTTTGAATCAACAATTTGCTTAGTGGCAAACATGCTTTTGATTTCTTCTTACTTTAACAAAAGATTCGTATTGTATATAAAAAAAAAAGTGAAGCAAAGAGTCGGCTTGTCTTAGCTCTAACCTCGGAGCTTAGAAACATCACCTATTTTAACTAAAAAAAAAAAAAAGAAGGAAGTGCATTGAAAAAAAAAAAACGTTTTTAGACCACAATCGTGTTCAGTCGCCAGGTAGTTTCTGTTCACGTAGACGACTCCGATGTTATCATAGTGCACTATACAGCTATATCTAGCGCAATTATATACTATATAAGCTCATGTTAAAAAAACGATCTTTGTTGTAGCTTTCCCTTTATTAATTTTTTTTTTGAAATTCATTTTGAAGTTATGAAAATGATGTAAAACCGATATAATCTCAAAGCTGTGTCACGATGAGATTTTACCTGTTTTCTACCCCTTCCAAAGGAACTTGCAAAAGTTAACACCCATGCAATCAATTAAAGAGAGCTGAATATTGTCACCATATATGTTTCCCCCTAGTTTTCCAATTTATCACTTTATTATTATTATTTCTCATAATGCAATATTTATGTTCGGGATTCACTTAAGTTGACTTTGTGCTTATCTGTGTACATGTGTGTGGCTTTTAAAATCTATGTCACGACCATAACTTTTAAAATTAAAGTACTTAACACACTAGAAATATTGATTTGCCTGTCAGAAGATGCTCTTTGGAATGTGTTTGAAAGATAATTTGAAAAAACGAAAACTCAACGACAAATGTTTGCTGACTACCACACAAACTTGAAGCGACAAATGAACCTTTAGAAAAGTAGGGCCATCTCGCTGCGTTAGTTAGACATACGGCTGATACAACTTGCAACTGTCCAAACTTGATACATATAATTAAACAATAAAAAACCATGAAGAAGTTCTAAATACATATATATATATTAAGGAAGAAAATAAATCTAACTTATTACAGAGCTTAATGAATTTTTCAGAGGATATTTTTACATAATTTTTTTTTACAATGGTAGCTGTATTTTCAAATTCCTATCTATATGCATCGGTAAAAAAAAAGAATAAGAACGCAGATTCATCCCTGGAAGGAGATGTCACGTTATGAAAACCGTTATAACGCTCATGTTTGAGGTGCTGCCTTAAAACAACATTTACATATTAAATTTCCTGAAAGTTCATTCACCTTAGAGTCATTGCTCTTTCAAAACTATTTTTTTAAAAGTGGTATATGATTAAAATTTACCGATATTGATGACTTCTCAAAATAGTTAGTTTTTAATGTGGTCGAGCATGCAAAAAATGTCCATGTGAACTTGCTTGGTCATATGCTGCATTTATGTTTCGTTGTTTAAGAGGGCCCAATGGTCGTGGCCATTTTTATACTGTATTAATCTCCTTTAGAAGAAGAGCTTTATATGACGATATAGGGAATTGCTCAAAATTAAAAACAGAAATGTATGGAATCTTTCTTTTTTTTAAATAATAGGTTATAGCTTTACAAATCATATCTAAAATTTTAAGGTAGATCTGATGGTTAATTTGTTGACAAACCAGCCTCCTTAAAGTTATTCCACTCACAATGAACTCGTGCAGTGGTTGTTACTAGTATGGGGTTCAATGCATGACACGGCTAGTGATACATGTACTTAATCATATAATACGAAAATTGCCAAAATAATATTAATTAACTTAATAATCAAATGATATTAACTCAAGAGATAAAATTGCTCTCTTATTTTTGCTTTTGTTATTTATAAGCAGGTTGGGCTTTTGATAGACCATATCGCAGATTTATTTATTTTAATCCAAAATATCAATTTTGAAGCATGCATATGAATCTGCATGAACATGCATTCGCAATCAAGTTGTTACAATTAGCTACTATGAGTATTTATTTTTGTCAAACACGTTATCAGTAAGCAAAACTTGTGTGACTAAAATACATTACCCCACAAATGAAAACTGTGCCAACATAAAGTAAATATCAATTGGAATGCATTGAAGCACTGGATCATAAAACAGGATTAACGGCCATTGGTAATGTACCATCCATAATGGTGATAAATTAAAGTGATAAAACACGCACGGATCCCGCCTGAAAATTTTTTCTCTTTTTACAAAGTAATATTTACCAAAAATGTGCCTCGGTCCCGCGTTTGGCAAACTTAAACATCCCTAAGACCCCCCCCCCTAAAAAATTCTTGATCCGCGCATGATAAAATATCGATTTTAAGTGCAATCCCCATTAATAAGTCCATTACATGAAACACATTTATACAGTTGCAGATGTATGCATACCAAAATCTCCTAATGGAACAGTTGTGAGATCTGCCTCGATTAAACGAGCTTAAAAACAGATTTCTTAATTTAAACCCATTAATTAGAATGCATTATATGGTAAACATCTAATCAAGCTAATCATATCCGCTTTGATAACAAATATGTAAAATTTAAAAATAACATTTTTTATGCAAAACTGAGGTAAAATGCTTCATTAGCTGATTCGATGCGTGTGTAAACATGTTAAATCAATTTTCGACATGGTTTGGGAGGTCAAATGAAACCGATATCCTAAAAGCTGGTTAAGAGGGCTGAATGATTGTTGCCATTGCCGTTTGAAGTCATGTTTTCTTAAGTTCTATGGTCGATACAACGACCTTGTCAGCAAATACAATCATCCACTGGGTCGCATGCTGACTGACGTTTTTCATACCATTT
Organism: Magallana nippona; assembly: GCA_033439105.1. Lineage (NCBI taxonomy): Eukaryota > Metazoa > Mollusca > Bivalvia > Ostreida > Ostreidae > Magallana > Magallana nippona. Next base: position 40,120,975 of record CM065923.1, on the reverse strand, counting down.
GTTAGACCATAATTTATCACCTGATTGTCTACGGACTTTTCCGTTTTTTTTCCGATTACGACAAAGAGCACACGGCGGGTGTGACTGGTCAGCAGAGGATGCTCACTCCTCCTAGGCACCTGATCCTACCTCTATCTTTTTGGAGGTCCGTGTTGCTCTGCTTTGAATTTGTATTTCGTTTTATTGATTTTTGAGATGGTTGACGGTTTGTTATTGTCATTTTTTCATTTAGAGTTCTATATAAAGATACAGAAAAAAGTTCAAAGTTTAAAGCTAGGAGTTTTTTTACTCAAAAATTATTATACATGTAGTTCATGACCCAAAATATCATATTTAAAGGTTATGGCAGGTCTGATGGTAAACTTGTTGACCATCCAGCCTCCTTAAATAGGAAAGGTTGTTCTGTAGAGAGCAGTATAATAAACTGCTTACAGGGAGGTTTATACAGCCGATTTTTATCAATCATGTTAACTCTCGATATCATTTGCATGCAAGAAAAGAGTTTTGGTTTGAATTTTCTTTTCACACACTTTCTGTTTCTTTTTCTTGCAAACCCCCCAACAGCATGCAATTATCGACCTATATACACATATATAACTTTATCCCATCACGAGACATTAAGATTTTTTCATTTAAGTGACTTTAAATTTAATCGGATGAACCAGAGGTAGAATAATATATCTATAGTAAACATACATTGACTTCATTTTGAGCTTTTTCTTCTGGAATTCGAGTTCGGTATCTACGTTGTCGCGAGTTTTTGAGATAAAGAGCGAGAGTTTAAACCCGAGTTTACATCAAGTTTGACTCTCACTCATAGGAGGGTCAGGACTCTCCAACATGGCGGACGTGGATGGATCAGACGACTTCTGGAATTATAAAAATAAACACATAATTATGCTGTGCATAGTTAAAGAATAAATTGAAACACATATTTTAGACTTTATTATTTGTTTGTTTTACAACGAATTCCATATGAAGATCCTTCGACAACAGTGTACAGATACCGAGTAATGTAAAACTTTTTATATAAAATTTTAATTTTAATTTAAACCTATTATTTACTTATTTCATTATTGACGTTACGTTTATTACCGACACCTGACTGTATTTTTTTTATGAGATGTAAAAAGAAAAAAAAACTTTTTAGTATTAAAAGGGTACATATATAACAACAAAATTACGTAATATATGATTTTATTTGTTGTTTCTTAAGGGAAAATTGAAGCAAAAGTACAGACGCATCTCATTTTCATTCTAATTTCTAAATTACGGTTTAATTTATTCGTGCGCATCGACAGTTGGGACTCGAGTTCCAGGAGAAAACGCTCTTTGGTAAAGTGTTTTTGAAAGGCTGCAAAAATTCAGATAAAGCATGCTTTCCAAATATTATCTCGAAAATTGATTAAAGAACCATAGTTTTATTTTCATAGAAATTGAGAATAAAATATAAACGAAGTTTTTTTTATAACACTTTATATTAACTGGAGAACAGTGCATGCTTTTCTATTCAATAAGGATATATGCAGGGCTAACATACACGTTTATGATAATTACTAATGTTTCATGTTCTATTCGTACAAAACTAATAAACAGTATAGTAATACACTTTAAATTGTTCCAAACGTACTTTTAAAGTTCATTATTTACGTTTGAATGATTTCGGGATGACGTCATCAAGCAATATCCAATCCTGCAAATGACTATCCCTTTTGAATCAATTTTTGGAAAATCAGATGTGTTCGCTGTTATAAATGATGAATTGTTGTTGTCCTATTAGTCTTCAGCGAGGTATCGAACCCATGGAATACCTCGGGCTGATGCAACTGCCTCCACTTGCCCGAGGCTCGTAACCATGATACATTTGAACACGCGTCGCTCTTTTGCACATCATATAGTACTACGTTATGTACAGTCAGTGTCTTGATTCTGTGTCAATGACAGATAAATCAATTGTATCCAGCATTGAGTGTATATTTAAAAAGTCAACATTCGATGACCGTACATGAAGGCAATTCAATAAAAGCTTTCCTCATCTTCTTTTACTAAATACTTTATATTTTCATAAGAATAATTCTTAGGTATAATTTCTCTGAAAAAAAGTCTTTCACTCAAAAGTTCAAATATTCTGACCCTTTGTTTGGCACTGACGACTTAAGAATAGCGAAGGTGCATGAGGCATTGCTGCAAGTTTGGAAAAACCAGACGCTGTTTTATAAAGTGGAGTTTGTTGCAGACATTATTTGAACTCGACCGTTTGCACTGTCTACGCTGTTTTACTATGAAAAACTCATTTAGATAAAGTGACTAAAAGTACCCCCTGTTATATCGATCAGTAGGGTTAGAAAAAAGGGACCAATCATTCCACTTATGGAAGTTACTTTTACTTATTTGATAAATCTAAAAGGTATGATATAAGATATCATTTAAAAAGGTAAACACTTGCGTTATAGGCACTTGAATAAACTTTGTAAATTAATGCATGGGAAAGTCCAGGACACTGCTAATAAAAACGTAATGCGTGTGTACATTTGCTGACAAATCAATTAAAAAAAGGTTATACCGTGATTCAATTTTGTCTGTGGTATTATGCATCGCTCGTATTTCTGAAGATACGGAGATGAAAGTACACAGTACCAAGAGCGGATGTAAATAAATGTATATAAATAATCACTGTATGTCAAAGTGGATATAAAAGTAAGTTGCAAAATGTCATCTGCTTTGCTGTATTCCCATTTGATTAGAACCAGTACATTGCTCTATCATCATTTCACGCCCTTAAAAAAGGTTATGGCCCCTGGTGAATTAGTATCGACACGATTCAATATTACAAACAAGTCTCAAAATCTTAATTACATTTAGTCTTTATGCTTTCATCTTGAACTTTTTTAGAAGACAAAAAAGGCGGTACGTTTGTCATCACGTGATCTGTTATGTCACTGGTACAGTGGAAGCGAATTCTCGTCACACGTGTTGTTATTAATTGTAAACTAGGTCAGTCTCGTAACTAAGGTGACAACAAACGTCAGGAGAGCTGGTATTGTATTATTATATATAGTTATCTTAATCATTCTATCTGTCTGTTATATAAACAGGGGATCGCCTTGGTAAAAAAACGGAAATATCTTTCCTTCGAAGGATAATTAAAGTTATCTTTATATATATATAAACTATAATCTTTGATTGATCAAATATGTAAGCAAGTTACACTTACATAATCCTAGCAAGTCTGAATGGTGAAATGGGATGTAGGACCTCGAATTACAAATACATTGTGCGCACAATAGATTACGTCTTATAAAACAATGAATAAGTACTAAAATTAATGCTAGAAAAAGAAGATCAAGCTGTGATATACCGGTATTTGTGACATCATCAGTTATTATGGGCGATCTATACACTATTTTTTCATACACATACGTAGGTTTTCTTAAAAAAAAGGTTGAACGAACAATTAACTGTTGAATGGTGTTGGCAACAAAAAAGTCAAAATTACGAGGTTCATTGTTAATCATCATATCTTTATTACAACCGCACATCTTTAAAATCACCTCTCAAACAAAAGTATTGCATACTTAACTATACAAAAAAATGTATCTGCTCGTCAGCAAAATACCTTTATGTCAAGGTATATGGTTGGTTTTTTTGTTAGAACTATCATGCAGGTCTTGGTATTTTTTCCCCCAATTTCTTACGATGTGAATCACAAGGCTTATCTAATAGTGGTTTATTAATTGGTTACATTAAGATTACAAAAAATGGGAAACGCGGGTCTACGTGTTATATAGCAGAAGAATATTTCAATAGTGTCACTGTGTTGAAATTAGCAAATTCTAGCCTCAATATCTGAAACTTGTCTTTTAGTGTAGGATTAATTTTCCCTTACACCCCCGGAACGCCCATTCTACTAAAACTAATTCTAAAGTAGGATACATGCCCGCCAAAAACCGGCTCTATGAGATATAAATGTACCCCCCCCCCCTCCAAAAATCGGCTCTATGATATAAATGTAACCCCCCCCCCCCCCCCCCCCCCCCCCCCCACAAACACCGAAGAGGGAGAGGAGAACTTCTCCCCAGTTGTCACGGCCTTTCCTATCAGTAATGCCCTGCATATATATATATATATATATATTTTTTTTTTTTTTTTATTTCTGAATTGAGATAATAGTTGTCCCCTTTTACCTAATCAGTGCCCACTTATTTTTCTCTCGATAGAAATTAATTGAGTGGTACAGTATCCCTATGGATTCTAGAATGCATCCTTTATTGAAAAAATGTTAACTCGATTACTCCACTATCATAAAATTATATTACAATGTTACAACAGATTGATGGGAGAAATTCAATTCTGGTTGAAAATACAGAGGAAAATGACCATAGGATATAGGATTTCCCCAATGAAAAGTCTGCTTTAGAGCAGGATATATTTTATTTGCTAATCAAAATCAATTTCTGGGATCTTGGTTGACTATATCAGTTTTTTTTTAAATATGAAAACAAATCCTACATTCTTTTATAAAACGAAGGGAAAAAGAAGACAAAATATTATACAGTTACTGTTTCTTTATAGCTTTAAAGCCAAAAAAAAAAAATTCTAGGTTGCTCAATTTGATCATTCGACTGTTTTTCCAGGGCAAGCCATTAATGCTTAATTTTTTTTAAATTTGACGTCAGTTTCCCTTGCTATTTGCTATCAACACTTCATCAGTGTTTTTCACGCTACCTTACGTCCCGGATCCTTTTGACAAGGCAATTGAGAAGAAGTGCTAAAAGCCAACTTCTGTATATTCACACTCCAAACAACATTAAGAAAATTACTAATTTTCACTTGGCAATTAGCATAAGCAGAAAAGTTGGCTTCACACTTAATGTAAAAAAAAAAATCTAATACACCATTTATGTTGGTGATTATTTTTTTCACTCACAGTTATCTTAATGAGTCTAAAATCTGGTACATAACTCCTGAAGGAACTAAGAGAAAAATTATAAAACGCGCACTTGTTACCATGTAGGCGTTTTAAAAAAAAAAAATTCTAACTTTGAAATGAAAATCGCCCCCTGATCGATCTAATTATAACTATATGACGTGACATTCCGTCAGGGAAAGATTAGCGTACTTTCAGTTTACCCACTGAAAGCTTGTAACCTGCACATGTCTTTCACTTTTACTGGAGATCCGAACAGTGAACGTAAGTATAGAACGTTCATATTCAATATATTACTTAAATACTTGATTTTATGTGAGTGGGTTGAAATAATATACTCATGTAGTTTTTTTTTTAATTTCAGACTGTAAGTAATGCCCATAGTGTATATTTATTTGAAAAGTTTGTTTTAAATGTTAACATTTGATGATGATTCCATGTGTATGAAATTTATCTTTGCGTAGTACCGACAAAATCGTGTAATTGAAAATTAATTGTTACAACGTCAAAGTCTGTTTGTAAAAATAACATCAAAAAAGTATCTTCTTTCAAAAATTACTAAGCGTACCACTATAGCGCCATCGCTGTTTGCATGTAACCTTTTCTCTGCTCTTAATGAATAGAAATTCAGAAATTCTTCAGGAGTGTATGGTTCCAATTGATTTTTTCAAGCCCGTATCTTCATTCATTGTTTTACATTCACCGCTGATTATATGTGAATTCCTTTTTTTTTGTTTTGAACGTATTTATCTTGTTACCTTCGATAAACAAGTTTTCTCTGTGTGTATAAATTTTTCATTCAGTTTGGAAGTAATGACTGCTTCCCACTCAATCCCTGTTTTCAATTTGTCGTCTAACGATTGAAATGTTCTTCACTAATAATAAACATCTGATGCCAGCCTCGACTTTTGACATAAATAATTTACTCCGATATGGTTTCTACCGTATGTCACAAGCTTGCGTCACTGACAAGCCGATAGAACGCTCGGTTTAATGCTTTAATGAAAATTTGATGAGTTTGGAACAGAATATCGTCACTTATAGTAGAAGCCTGTATGTAGGGATTTTTATGATTTAATGCGCTTGTAACTTGCTATTATTTTCCTCTGATCGTTTTGTTTATTCTCACTGTTCCCTTACTAATCGCCGAGTGTAGTTGTAAAGAATTATACAATGTCAAGACATAAATATAATGTGTCTTAATCAATCTTTGATTACGTGGACGGCTAATCAATTGGAGCTACGTCATCGCACGTCTAGTTTAAATACTCTCGAACCTACAGACGGATAATAGTCTTATTGAGGTGGCTCACGGGTACGTATACCTTAAGTTTCAGTTTACATTGCGTCAAACGTGACGCACAGTGCATTTGTCAAGGGTCAGGTGCGCTTTCTATTTCGGTAAACCAATATATACAATTTGTACATGTTACACTGATATACTGTATACTTGATCAAATTTTGTAGTAAGAGAGAAAATGAACGCTAATTTGATTCTTTTTTCCTTCCAGTCTTTGGTGAAGTGAAAGAGACGGGCGTACCACTGCCGTGAACGACGCAGGATTTTAACGTCTTTGCTATGGATAACCCTGGGCCATCTAGACAACGCCTACCCCTGGATTTTTCGCAGAGTGTATACGGCTCCAATGTACCTCATGGATCGGCCTCAAGTTCTTCTACTGAATTTCGGAGAGCTTCATGTGAATTCGAACACGACACCCCGGTGAATATGTCAAACTTCTACCAGCGAGGGTTGGCCACCGTCTCTTACACCTCTACCCGCGCAGCACCTCCTTGGAGAGAGGTGGGCGAGGGTTCCACCCTAAGGGACACTTACAACCCACTGGTGGATTTTTCCCAGCGGCCCTGTTCTCAGAGGTTGCCCAATCGACCACGGCTGGAAAGGGGAGTCTCGAAGAGTCTGGACCTTGGGTTAAACCACGGTCCATCCTCCACCCTCAGCCGTCGCCAGAGCTTGGACGACACGCTCGACCTAACAACAAGGTCACATCTGTATGACCCTTTTAAGACCGACGCCGATGAGAAGACTCCCACCCAGTACCATCAGATGGGACAAAGTTATGTCAACATTGAAAATACAAGGTGGGCACTCTATTGTAATTTAATTTCGTTGATAGTTTGAAACATAACAGCTAAAAACTGCTGGACACGCAGGTTTTTGTTTAAGTTAAAAAAAAAAAGCACCACTAAAGATTGATTGTATAAGATTTTGGGGAAAACCTGCTGTGATTAACATGTACACCCACCCAACGCTAGAAGGAAACATGATTTATGGTGAAAACAGGACATTGTAATTTAAGGGTTTTTTAAAGATATAAATGAAGTTTCAGTAGATTAAATAATTAAGTTTAAGTAGTTTAAATATAATTCTTGATTTTATTATAGTGTGGAATTTCATTTTTTTTAAAAAAAACCCAAAGATTATAAATTGTATCAAATTTTATTACATAATATTTTCTTATCGTGATTGTAACAGAGAGAGTGGGTGCCGAATATAAAAGTTATGACATATTAACTTGATAAATCGATCGTATTTAAAAATTGAGGTTTTGTTTATAATTGTTATTATGCCATATTAAGAGGTCAAAGTAAAAATGTTTGTTTTCAGTCGCTAAACTTATAGTATATTTATCTGCCGATCCTATCTTCTTCATCGGTGTTTAATTTTCGAAATTCGTGATCAACTTTTCATTTTGTTGCAAACTGAACTTCGTGTTGAAGTTGACATTTGAGCAAAAAACAATTTTTGATATTTCAAATTAGAAATTAAAAAAAAAAACCCGCAAAATAATATATAGATACATTTATAAATAAACAAAAACCAACATATCAATCTCTTTTTATAATCATAGGCGATCCAAAACTTTCGCACAAACACTGTAATTGAGACAAACTGGGGGGAGGGGGGGGGGGGTAGAATAACACAAACACCCAGTTTATTAAAGAAACATTAAGATTTTATCCGTTATGTTTATCTTTTGGCCTGTTGGATTTATTGCTTAATTAATTTTCTGACACTTTACCTTGAAGTGTCTCTGAAAAGGTTTTACCAATTCAAAATAAATTAGCTCGTTAAAATATGAAATAGATAAATATACTACATTTTGTTTTGCTCTGAACACCTGAACTAAACATTCGGCTTAACCTAAGCTGCACGTGTTATTGTAAAACAATATATAGGTATAAACAACCGACAGGTGATCTATAAAAGAAAAGTAATGAAGTGATAATAACGCTCTATATAGTGGCACTCCCGATCGTATATTAGAAACCAATACACATTTTACGGCATATGTACATTTTTATAATGTGTTTGTATTAAAGGGGGACGGGGTTAAAACAAATTTACATGTAATAGTATCTAGATTAAATATCTTTTGAATAAAAGACCATTTTAAATGCTTGTTAAATGGAAATGAAATAATAACAAGAAAATTGTCTTTCAATTCAGTGGGATTGGCTGTCGCGCCACCGCTCTTGAATGCAATACACAGGAAAGTTATTCCACCAGCCTGTCTGCTTGTATGTATCCCCAATCAACCCATTCCTCTACCACTGGGCCCATTCCATTCAAATTAAGACGCAGTGACCAACAACAACAATCTAATGTAGCACGCGTTTTGGAGTATGGCGACAATTGTCAGTATACGTACACCAAAATGAAAACTGAGCCACAGGACCCGTCCTATCCCCACATACACGTACCCGATTATCATGCCAACAGACGACATCAAGAGTTATCTATTAATACCGGTGATATTCCCGGGGGGTCGGGTTTAAGTACTGATAGTACATACGATGCTTTGTACAGACAGGCTAGTCGATCAGAGTTTGGTCAGGGTCATAATTTTGATACGCGACGCAAAACGAGGACATACCATCGACTGATGGCCACACCCAGCAGAGATGATCCCGAAGATTCGACGTCAACAATGGGGTAGGTTGCTTTATTTTTTTATTTTTTGGTGCATGAGTATTAGTCAACAGCGAACAGTTCAAGATAGAATAACCAGAACAGGAGATTTATTTGAAAAAAAAATTCTTTTACAATAAAACCAGCAATTAAAATGAATTATTAACAATATGTTGAAATGCGTATTTTCAACATGTAATTGGAACAGGTTTCTGTTTCTGTCCCAAGGTTATTTATGAAAAGGGTAAGCATATAATTATTGATGTACATTGACGTCATCAAAGGTTAGTGGAGAAAGTGTGTCAAAAAATTTGCACTGACAGATATCAATGACTCCTCTCGAACCATCTGTAGTATGAATCTACAACAATGGCTTTCTACATCAAAAATTAAACATAGAACTCGTCAATTTTTCGCGGAAAAATTGTTTTAGATATTCAATGATGACATAACGTTTACCACACACACTGTATATTGTTTGCAACGGTCGAATACACAATGCTTATAACTGTTGGAGAGAAAAAAAGATGAGCTTAATTAGCCTTGTCTTGCATCTTATGCATTGTACATGCTGACAAAAAAACCTAAGTTGCTACAGCACTTTAAAGCAAAATTTTGACTAAGAGAACTCCCTTAGATTACTTACAAATTTTGAGAAGTTTAACACGTTTCCGCATTTCCGCTCATAGACTTATTATTGAAAGAGGACGATATCAAGGCATTCCTCGACAAGAAAGATACTGTAATAGATGTAATGTCGAATCAGTTGATGATGAAAAACACTTTTATTCTCATGTCATCATAATAATTTAAGGCATTAAGAGATACTCTGTACAATCTAGCTAATGACTCTTGTAAAAATTTTCAATACGTGGACAATGACCAAAAATTACACTGGCTTGCCTTATGACGAATGAAGATATACAATTAATTGTACAACTCAGTGAAATGATTCCTAAAAGTGGAGTATAATTTTTATATTTATAGATATATATAATGTACAATGTATTTATTTTTAGGGGGTGCAATGTTATGTTATGTTATATATAAGCATACTGGCTTGAACACTTTGAGTACAAGTATGCCAGTCTGATAGACTGTACAGGCACCGTCCCTTGGTACTCTCTGCGCGTGTTTTCAGGCCATCTTATTTATCTCGCATAGTTAAGTGTGTATATCTTACACATATATCATATTGTATTGATTTTGCATATGGTTGTTTGTAATGTAACAATTCTAGGCTATTATTTCATTCATGATTTATTTAATGTAGATGCCCCCTGAGGGCCCTTGATTGGTGAATAAACTAAACTATAAATACTGTCTATAGTTTAGAAAATTAGCAAATTTCCTAAAGGATTTTTCAAAAATATTTTGCCAGGACCTTTAAATTGAGTACTGTTTTGATAAAACCAGTAAAATTGTTAAGTTAAAAAAAAATCTATAAAAATATACTCTCGTAAAAAAAATCCCAAAGGTGTGTTAAATTTATAACATTTTGCTGGTAGATCGACAAATATTTAAAAACACGGCAATTATGTAAAGTGTAATCAGAGAGAGGCAAGTAAAGAAGCTTCAAGGAGATGGATGGTCAACAAACTACCCAACAGATTTTAAATTATGATTTTTTTGCTATAAAATAGTATTTACTAAAGAATAAATCATATTGTCTTATAAATGAAATATGAATATTTTTCTATATCTTGAAACTTAGCTCTTCATCTTTAGAAGCTAAATGAAGTCTAAATATGACAATTACTATTCAGCTCTTTTGAAGTCTTTGTAAATGCTAGACAAGAACCCGATCAAACTGATGTAACATTATATGTAATGTATAAGAAGCAAAGGATTTTAATGTGTGTACAGGCACGTAGCATCGGGGGGGGGGGGGGGGGGGGGGTGGGGGGGGGGGGGGGGGGGGGGGGGGGGCAGGGGAGGCTTGCGCCCCCCTCCACTTTCTCTCGCAGCAATCATTTTTCTCTGACTAAAAAAAAAGTGAATTAACATGGAGTTGCCCCCCCCCCCCCCCCTTTTTTTGGTGAGCATGCAAAGGAAGGAAATTAACAGTACAATTGGAAATTGAAGTTATTTGTACAGTACCCCTTGGCGAATTAGGATTTTCAGAGAAAAGTTGTAATTTTCACTTTATTTTATTTTATTTTTTTTTTGCTTGTAAAGATTTTTTGGATGAGTCTGGCCTTCCCCTACTTTCAAAAACGATGCTACGTGCCTGGTGTAACAATGTTCATGGATGGAGATGACCATGCGCAGTTCTGTTGGTTTGTGGGAAAGTAGTTTTGGAACACACTTGAATTGTAGATATAAAATATGAAGTAGTTTAATAATATTATTTGATGCGAAAGGTAACAATGAAATTAATTCCACAAATATTATGTAACACCCCCCCCCCCCCCAAAAAAAGTAAAAATAAAAGGTGAATGTTTTCACAGAACTTGTTTAGAATCATAAAAGATGCAAGGAAAGTGTATTTTACATGTTTATATATCAAGCCTTTCAAAGCGTACTTATTTGTTGTTAGACTAATTTTGAGTAATTTATATGCATGTATGATGTACTTTTTTGGCTGAGAATTTGAGATTTTTTCGAGATTACAATATACAGATGTAAAATTATCGATATAAGGAAAATGCAAAAATAAGGTATTTTGGAGAAAACTTCCTTATGCTTGACAAAAAAAATGAACAGTTGAACAAGTTCCATTGGGTATTTTTGGGCGTTGTATATCCTATGTCCTTAAGATTATATAATTGATTTCCATTTCACCTATAAATCTGTCTAAATTGTTGAAAAACTGGTTTATATACATTTACTTAACTAATGCAGTTACATTTTTACATTTTATATATCCGACTTATCGTGAAAGATTGTAGAAAAAAATAATATTATGTGCAATTGACTTTTTCATTTATTATAAATTAACCAAAAAAAAAAGCCCTGAATTCACTTAAATCTATTACATTTACATCCACCAATGCAAGATCAATATTGGGGCCTACCATGAACTTGCCTACGTAAGGAAAGACAACCCCTGCATGCTTATCACAACAACCACTTGGCCAATCTTTTCCAGATAAAAATAATTGTGATGCAAGTTTTATGACCTTCGTTGTGCCGCTGAGTTCATTCTAACTGAATAAATACTTCTGTAATTTTACGTTTGATTTGCTTGAAAAGTATTGTCTTTGCATGGTTTGCCTTTCTAAGTCTTTGAATCTACTTGTAGAAGAATTAATTAAGCTCTATAAGCTACTTGGTATAGTTTTAAATGATGCAAGTAGAACAAGAGACTTGGCACATCAAAGTTAGTAGTGCAGTCGTGACGAATGTTTTTTTTTATATACATAAACACGATACTAGTTGGTTGAGACGTTTTCTACTAGAGTAAGATTTGGTCTAATGACATTGGTACACATACATATACATGTGCGCCTTGCGTAACTGGCCATCTTGTAGTAACAGATGAGCTAGCATAGCAATATCCTAGCGTTCAATCGTAATATTAGCATAATATTAAAATAGCATTGGTTGCTTCTATGTTGATATTATTAGTCTGTTATCTTAGTATACCATATTGCTTTTAAAAACTAACATACTCTGGCGGTAACTATAGTATGTCATTTTAGCAGGACATAGTTATATACATGTAAGCATACCTCTAGCATTAATTGCATTTCCAACTATTGCTATTTATTAGGAGCCAACATACTATCGTACATGTATGCAATTAGTTTTAGCATAATTACTTGAACGAATTTGATTTACTATATCAATGAGACATAATTGGAAAATAATGGCCTGCCTTTTGTGACATTGAAGGATAGGGATATTAGTAAATATGATAAATGAACATCTTCATAGGATTAAAAACTACTGTGGTTTCATCCACTTGTTCCTGCATTCTAAAACTTATTTACCTTTGGCAGTCTATTAAACAATAAAATGCTTTCTTTGGTGATTCATGTGGGATATGAAGGTGGCGACATTGCAGAAAAATACATCACCAGTCTAATATTAGTGAAATTAGTATCAGTATTATATTACACTGTTGTAGATTACTGATATTCTTTACAATCCGACTATATCAATAAACCGACAAATCAACTAAAGACATTTCACGCCAGTATTTTGAAGAGGCTCGGTGATCAAAAAGTTAACCATAAACTCTTTTTAATTTTTTTTTAAATGTAAATTGTTAAGGTTTAAAATATTATTTAGTTAAAAGAATCCAAATATTTCAGCTTTAAAGTTAAAATATTTTTTTTATATCTTTACATAGAGCTCTCTTCTTATAGTCTAAAAATGGTCAAGACCTTCCTGCCCTCTTAGATTCGATATCTGCCGAATACATTTCCTTATGAAAAAATAGTATAAGAGCATGATCAAACTCCCCGACATTTTTTCATACAGATTTCAATTTAATATATTACTGACTCCCCATACTTTTGAACTGATTAATGTCTTCTTTATATGCAAATTGCAAGCTGCGAAAGTGAAAATAAAGTTAAAACGACATGATTCAAAACGGCCGTTGTCTCAAGTGGTAATGCATGTAAAATAGAAATTAAATAAAACATGAAAATCTGGAAGTAAATATATGTATGTAATTGTTACAAGTACAGCATTTCCGAAGGTCCTTGTATTTACCAGTGTAAATACAGATTACACTCCGATTACCATATCATCCAGCGCAAATTGTCTTATTCTCACTGCATGATGTACAATTATATGGTCCTTGTGGCAACCTGCCTTCATCGTATGTGGTAATACATACACTATAGCTTATACTTTTGTAACCCGTTTTTTAGATACACTTAACCGTACATCAATTAACACCTCAGCATTATCTTCAAATTAATCATATTATATATATATAAAAAAAACAACTGTACGCTGTAATCCTTTCACAGTGCAACACTTGTTTTTGTTGAATTAAAATTGAATGTTCATCTAGCTCCTATTTCGCTTCAAAAGTGCAATTACATGTATATGAGAAATATATTAGTTTCCAAAAGGAAGCATAAATTGTAGACATATACTTTAGTGTGTGTGTGTGTGTGTGTGTGTGTGTGTGTGTGTGTGTGTGTGTAAAAGAGAGAGAGAGAGAGAGAGAGAGAGAGAGAGAGAGAGAGAGGTAGGTCATGGCAATATCGATGTCTTGACACTGTTACAAATCTTTGACACGTTTTTTTCATTACCAAAACTTCGTTGTTTTTCGTATATCTTCACTTGTCAATTGATTGAAAAAAAAGGATTGATCTGCAAAGATTACTGAGAAGTGAAATTGTCCATTATTGAAGGTGTTTCATTTGCTGGTGTAATATAAAACCTGAGAATCAAAGATATGTTTCAAAGTGTCATTGACGTTATAGTCAAACATATTAGCAACATTTTTTTTTATTATCGTTCTGTGATGTCCGTTTGAGGCGAGGGTATCTAACGAAAGGGCTCAAATTTCAGTAAATGGTTTTGTAGCGCCCGTCTTCTCTCTCCCTGGAGATAGAAAAAAGATTTATTTAACGAATCAAATGAAAAATGTGACAAATAGAAATTGTTTTACCGATAGATTTCATATAGCTTCTGATTAATTAGTCTCTCCCTCACGAACTTTTGGATTAGATAATGAATGGTAGTATGACATTGTAAAAGTACTAGTATATATTTCCTGTAGTTATTTAGTTCATTTAGTTTGAGGTGGCAAATTAGTTAAAACCCACGAGTTATCATGATCGGGGATTTCAGGATTATCAACAAATATATTTCGTATTATTGCTGCAAAAAAAGTTGAAGGATCCCCGAAAAATTCTCATCTTATTTTTCCTCTCATACTTGCAATCACGTGACACCCCATTTAATCCCTATATAAAGCTTGGATTGTACGTCCGTCTTACATCATAAATTTATCTAGTTCACACGTTCTTTTTTCTAAATTATTCACCTATATATAAATACTATTAAACACTAAGGAAAATGTTTCATCCTTATACTTGTGTCCTTTCCGATATATTTCATTTTATCAAATAAAATATACAACATGACTACTTTAAAGTAGTCATGTTGTATATTTTATTTGATAAAATGATATATATCGGAAAGCACACTTGTAAAAGGTATATTATCCTTTGGAAAAAATAATTCGTCAAATTGCAATAAGTATGCGAAAATGGACGAATTTTATGCGCCGTACGCATATTACTAGTAGATCTATTACATTGATAGAGAACGGGTATAAAAAGGTCAGCTTTCAGAGTTCAAAAGTACTTATAGGTTCTTATCTATTCAATCGGTTTACATTATCTAAATAAAACCCAATAAAGTGTAGAATACATGTCTTTTTTTAATCTATAATAAATGTTGACTGACCACTTGCACTTTATATTCGAAAGTTTTCAAATAATTTTTAAACATGCAAACCTTAATTGTTTGTTATCGAAGTTAATTAACATTCACAAACACATACTTGCAAACGGTTATAAAAAAATCAAGTCAGAAATTGTCAAACGCTCAATTAAATATGGACAAGTTATTCATCAAATCAGTTTTGCGGTGCTCCTTGATACGAGAACAAAAAGTTATAGAATACACAATGCCAGTGGTTTTAGTGTATCGTACACTAACTTGTTTCCTGTGGGCTGAAATGTATTCAGAAGGCATCCATTACTGTCAGTCGTCCATCAGTCTCGTACCAAGTCAACTCCTGTCAAACCACTCTTACCTTGTTCTTTGACGGCCACTTGTCACTTTCTGTGGTGAAATTAATGTACTGCATAGTAAACAGGAGCGTTGTTCTGATCAGCTAAAGTGTAAAATCATCTCGTCCATATACTTACACACTTCGATTGTTTCTTACACACCTGAAATGACTGGGTTTTTGGATGTAGTGTTTTTGGCTATAAAAGGTACAACATCGTCAATCCCAGACTCGATAATCAACTTGAGGCTGGAATCAACTCTCAGGTTGTGTCGCTTATAGACTCTATTCTACACATCATAACTCAAAATACGCCTTCAGATCATTTGCAACAGATTCCATCATTGCAAATGTTGGTCTTCAGAAACAGTAGCATACCGGATATATATGTTCATGTGCATACATTATTATTGAAGAACACAAACATTCCAAATACTTCTCATCCCTGTGTTTCTGATTTCAGATGAAAATTGAATTATATATCCAAAACTAACTTAAATTTTCTGATTTATTCATGCACAATTTGAATTTCAAGGTAAATATTTGGATTCGTAAAACTGCTTATTCAGTAGGATGCATATGTATCGAATCATCCATATATGGTCTATATCAAAATAGCTCTTTTATGGGTATAGTATTTTTGAAACGCCTCTTCACGCTAGCTTTACAAAGAACAAGGCTTAAATTATTGTTTGATAAGTCGTACGATGGAAATTCCTCTACAGCATCGTTAATCTTCCTTAAGTTATTTATATGTCCACGTAACATAAACCTGTATTGTATTCAAGTGAGTGTGACTTATTTACCATTGGGGAATCCCCGTTTTTATTTCCGCCACAACCAGTGTTTACACACATTGTAAATAGAGAAAAGCTTGTAAATTTTAATTGTTGGAATGATCCAAAGAATTATTCATAAGCGGTTTTATATATCATAATATTGCCAGGGGCAAAGTGTCTTCAGAGAAATTACAAAAAAGAGAAACATATCAAGAGGTTGAGAGTTGCTTGAAGTTCACGTCAAGTTTAAAGAGAGAGAGAGAGAGAGAGAGAGAGAGAGAGAGAGAGAGAGAGAGAGAGATTTTAACAATTGAGCCGCAAGACAACATGATGTATTACGACATACAGTTAAAAAAAATCACACACACGTGTGTGTGTGTGTGTGTAAGCACTCAATCTTATCTTTAAAACCCCCAAGCTACGTTCCTTTTTTTTGTTCTTAAAGTATTAGCAACTCTAATTTTTCATTTACACTGACACAAAGTGCTCGCCAAGACATTGTTTTGTGGCGGGCACCGAGCGGTACCTCGCATTCAACTTGGTTAAATCTTTATGAGTTTTTTTGTTGCAATTACATTGCCTTTTAATTAACAATCTTATATGATTATTTTATTATATAGCAACTGACAAACCGATTGCTTTGAACATTAACTGCATGAATGTCTTATCGTTACCAGATTAATTAAAAAGATACTTGATCGTAATAGGAGAGAGAGAGAGAGGGAGAGAGAGAGAGAGAGAGAGAGAGAGAGATTAAAAAGCAGAGGTCACTAGCTTTGCTATGTTATGTGACGTAGTGACGTATATATTTGTGTTATGTCCAGATACTGGACAGTGTCCAGGGAAGCATATCCTGTTTATGTGCTATCTACTTATTTTGATCAAAATATGCGCAACTGTTGCGTTGTTTGGTGCATTTACCGTATTTGTTCAGTTATTATTCAATACACACGGATGTTTTATAATCATACGACTGGGGACACCGGGTTAATAAAGAGTTTATCCAGTTTTAAATAACCCCACCAGTTCATTGAGGGTTTTAAATACTTCAATCGACTATTGTTCGGGGATTTCGACGTAAGCGAAAAAGGTCATGGTGATACACGTACGTCATAAAATTCATGGGGGTTAAACTTAATGAAAAGTAGTATCCAGGTCCTATAATTATTACACAAATTTTTGAATAGCCGATCTACTGCTGGTCTGTTAAGTACTGCGAAAACCGGATCAGTCCGGAGTATATCGTCTTTAAGTATAAGACAGAGACTTATTGAGAACAAGATCATATCATGAATATTGAGAACAAGATAATGTTTCCTATCGGTGGACAAAAATTGTCATGCTAGTCTGTTGACCGAAAAACACTCAATGTGAAACCTTTCAAATGGGCCGGGGGTCCTTAACAGATTCACAATGCGATGGCAATACAGCTTGAAGTAGCATTGTGATTGTGGTTTAACACAGCCATATTTATATGCAAATTAATTGCATTGACTCTGTTTCTTTACTTGTTTGAATACAAGGAAAGTCAGATAAGACAAATGTCGGAAACTAATACGCCTTTTTTTGCAAATAAGGAATAAAAAGCTCCAGGCATAAATAGATAATTAGATAGATAAAATGATGTTTTCACTTGAATTTGAAATATGAGAAATATTATTTTTATATAATATAGGCCACTTCCTTAAAGCATCGTTGTATGATTGAGAAAGTCTCAAGTCCCATCTGGGACGAAATACGTCAAATGCTTAACTGCACTTAATAACTTAATATTCATTTGGATCTCTGGTAATACCATTTTACAAAGGATAATTTCCAGCTTCAATTAATGTAACTCTATGAATCAGGCTTTTGTCGTGTATATCCCTCTGCATGAAATAGAAATAATGCAGATCACAGATCTTATTAACTCAATTCATTTATTCAGCAAATCGTTGCATAAAAATTATGATGGCTGGGAATGGAAAAAAAACTTTTCATAAATGTCATTTGTATTTCTTAAGAAGAAATCTTTTTTCTTTAAGTGTAGTTATATAAATTTAGAAAAGTTTATATTCACTAGGGCTTACCAGCATTCAAACATTTAACCGTAGGTTAAAGTGCAGGAAAGACAAAATCTGCCATCAATGTCATTTTGACAAAATGGTAGACTAAACACAATTTTAAGGTAAACTTACGCAGTACCAATTACACTACTTAATATAACTTCACATTTTTTTTTCATAATAATCACCCTAAACTTCTTAACAGAACATTGCAATAGTTTGCGAATTATACGGTGAGGTAAATTTTAATTAAATGTGGTGCTTAGAAAATTTAATGGGCTGCTTAACAGTTTAATGTGACGCGTAAAAAGGCTTTCTGTGGCTCTTGTGTACAAAGTACAAAGTCCTGCTCCCTACACAAATATATTAGTAGCACCCCCGCTCAATGTAGTGCCCTTCACGTTACCGAATTCAGAAGACGAGAAATCCAACATCTGTGCGTTACGTCACAGTTATTGGGCCGCCTCTTCTGTCTTTGATTCTTATCTATCTCACAGAAGGCCAATCTGGTTTGACCTTCACATTATAAACTATAACTCGAACCTTGTGTACTATCAACATGTATATAATTATGGTTTTCTGGAAGTTTTGCATTAAAAACATTGCTTAGTGTAAATGTTCAAAGTATTTCGATAAAAGGTAAACGATTTATGAAGCTTTAATTACCGGTGGATGCTGGTTTCTGTATCTACTCAGTATTGTTGCATTAAATTGTGTTTATCGATCCCAACATGAGTTGCATTGCGCGATATGAAAACGATATAGAAAGAGCAATTCCAGCGCTCACCATATATGGTAAACATTGATACACTCTCTGAAGACGATTGCTAGGGGTAAAAAAAAAAAAGACTTAAAAATATTCCTTATTCATATTCCAATGATATGAATATGTTATTGATTTTACCACATTTCAAGATTACCATTTTTCTTGACATATAAGTTCAATCGTTTATATTGACATTGGTAGAGACATTTTAAGTTTGCGGTAAAAAGCAGCCATTGTTCAATGAAGACTGGCTATCTCAAACATCCATGGACATTTTAGAGGATACGGGTCAAATTGAGATTAATAGATTTTAAAAAAAAAATGTTAACTAAAATCAGTCTAACAAAATTCATTACATTAAGGACTCGCATTTGCAAAAATGAAAATAAGAAAATATAGGAAATTAACATGAAATTAAAGACTCTCATCTGCAGTATTAACTAAGTACATAAACAAATTTAAAAAAAAATCCATCTGAATGTCAAACAATATGAACAGTTCATATAGTACAATTATAACGATTTTGGATATATTGACACTTATGTTTATGTAAATTTGCAGATTGATGTGTAATAAATGGAAGCTGTTAATATTTAGGCGTGTCCAATTATAAGTTTGACACAATATTTAACGAGGATGCAACAGAACGATGGAGAGTTGTATAAAAGACATTTGGTGCTACATTTCGCTACATATAATAATATTTGCTAAATTAACGCAAAGTTATTAATTTTACGCTCACTGGGTCCTCGAAAATCCGTACTTGTATCTTAATTGTTTTTAGAGAAGTACATTCGTTTTAGCAGACCTTCCTTTTGAAAAAGAACTGATTATTCTAAAAATGAAACATTTATAACCATTTTGGTGTCAATTCCATTACAATCTTAGCGGTTTTTCAAATCGATATTAAATATACAATAATATACCTACGTAGAATATAAAGAAGCCCCACGTGACTGAATCAACCAATGGAAAAAGTGAGTGACGTATGTGCGCTTTATATGCCCTGAACCTTCGTTAGTAGGTCATTTGATAGAGTGGTGCGTTTTAAAGAGCGGCTGGTCCGCTTTTACATTGGGAATAAGTGTATGCGTTTATGAGTAATTAGTCAAAAATGGCTCCCAGTCCTGTCGAAGAGCTGGCTCTTTTGGACCTAGAAAGGTAGGTATTTGGTGTTGTGTATTAGTGACTGATTCTAGGATGGATGTCCAGTATACTTGCCGTGTATATTTGTGAGTGGGTTGTCGAAACGGAAAATTCCGCCATTGAAGATAAAAATTCTTCGTTCTTTCAGATCGAACAAGGGCGCATCCAAACAACGCCGCGACCAAATTAACAATGAAATCGGAACCCTGCGAGATCTGTTGCCCCTCCCTGAGAGCGCCAGACAACGCCTTTCCCAGTTACAAATCATGTCCCTCAGTTGTGTTTTTATCCGGAAATGTAATATCTTACAAAAACGTAAGTTTTTGACAAAATTTTATATTTTTTTTTATTTGTGTGTGTGTATTGGTATTTATCA
The DNA here is from genome assembly GCA_033439105.1 of Magallana nippona. Classification (NCBI taxonomy): domain Eukaryota; kingdom Metazoa; phylum Mollusca; class Bivalvia; order Ostreida; family Ostreidae; genus Magallana; species Magallana nippona. The sequence continues at coordinate 40,100,293 of CM065923.1, read as the reverse complement.
AAATGTCTATTCGACAGCTTAAATTTTTATCAGACGATGACGAAAGCCTATTAACTTCTACTGACAGAGTCATCTGTTTATTTTCAGTATTTAATGCCACACCCGGGACTTCATCGGATTCACCATGTGATTTCTCACAGGTAATTCAATCTTAATAGCTTACATTATTACGTCTTGTAAGTACGCATAAAAATGGGCTTCACAACAGTTGGTATTTAGTTTACCTGTTAGAATAATAGATTTTAGCATTTGCGTCATAGAGATTAAAGGTCAAATTTTTTTTCGCTTCGTTGAGTGATATATGATATTAGCCCGGGGCGGTAAATTTTAATGGCTCATCGAAACAGTCTTAAGACAGCAGACAGAATACAAGCGAAAGATTTGATTAAGTACTCTGAATAATGACTTCAGTTAGCATGTTATGTGTGTAGGCTCACCATAAACATGTCCCTTTTACCTTCATCGCAACACAACGGCGAATGTCTATATATAGTGTACATTGACGTCAGTGATAACAGGTCATACAGATATGAGAGGAAACGATAGACGTTTTCAAAATATTACACAGCAATAAAACTCGTTTTAAATTATGAGAAGTGAATTAGAAACAGACTACTTCAATCGTTTTTTTTCTTCACATTCCATCGCCCACAACTGTCTAATGGCGTAACTCAATTCCCTTTAATCAGATGTAATACATTTTTATGCGTATTTAATTTTTTTTTTCAGTCTTTGACTGGGTTTTTGCTTGTTACCACACGTGAAGGAAAACTGGTGTACATTTCGGAGAACGTTACTGAATATTTGGGTCATTCAATGGTAGGTACATTACGTAAATAATTAGTTCAGCGAAACCTGAATCAAAACTATAGAGTTTTTTAAAGTTAAAAACAATCGGATTAAATAAAGTGTTTTCATTTTAAAGGTCGACATGAAGACTCAAGGAGACAGTCTATTTGACATCGTTGACAAACGCGACCATGGGACAGTTCGCGCCCAGCTTTTACACGGCGCCGGAGAAGTTGATCCGGATAAAGAGGTGGCCTTCTTCTGTAGAATGAACATGTCCAGAACACTCAAGCGACAAGCTGGCTTCGGCGACGTCAAGGTAAATATCTTAGTTCAGTTTATTTCTAAACACACTCTATAGCTCTCCCGAGCCGGTGTTTGGTTTCACTAATGCGCCTGGAGAGTTTTCCTGTTAAACTGATGACGTCGATTGGGGACAAAGCCGGATGTCCTCTTCACTTTATCTCCCTTAAACTGTTACCTGTTTCACAAAGATCTGGCAAACTGCCATGTAAAACACTGGAAGCAATCTAGTATAACAGTTATCGATCGAAGCGCAACTGAATGGGTCACACACAATAAAACCCCCTCAAAGAGCCCATTTATTGTAATTTTATAGCCCACCACTTCAGACGTAAAGGAGATTTACTGTTAATGTGTAGAGTGCAACATGAATGCGCGCTTTGCACATATTTTATCGATTTTTACTTTTTTGTCAAGTTTGCTGCATTAAAAAATGTAACCCTTAAGGCAACATTTTTTATATAAAATATCGTCAGTATTTATAAAGTTGCTCGAGAGAGAAAAAAGTATGACATATTTCTGGACGTCTGCCAACGTATTGCCCGAGGGAGAGGACAGATAGATGGATCCATATGATTAATGATAGTTTCCGGTTACAAATGTTCCGTGTCATAGAGTTTATGGCATATTTCGCGGACCACTGAACTCTCATTATCATACATTTCATCTTACTCTTGTGAAAAAAAAAATATTCTGCCCGGATTAATAACTATGACAAAGATGACGTATTCTCTTTTTTATCTCCGGTAATGCCTGCAGGTTATACTAAACCACAAAGGTGAAACAGTAAAAAAAAACAGAAAAGGAAAAGAAACCAAGTAGTCAAGATGACTAATACACGCCACATTTACATACACGCACCTGTTGAACACTTGAAAGCAAAGAGTAACATTTTAACAAAATGTAGCGACACTCAAGTTGTGTAATTAAGCTGGATATGGGACGTCTGAACATCAGAAGACGTAAATCGTAACATGTGCTTCGGATTAGATTAGGAGGTTGGAGTGCTGCATTACTTGAGAAAGAACATATGTTATTAAGGAAAAGATCGTGGGAATAAACAATTTTATGTTCATGTTCTAATTTTTTTCTCGTAGGTGATGCATGTGAAGGGACACTTTGCAACCGTTCCAGGTCAGGAACCGGGTACAGAGCAACAAGTGTTCATGGCGCTCTGTTCTCCTCTCATAACTCCCGACATTAAGGAAAGCCTAATTCAGAACAACACCATGGTTTTTAAGAGCGTGCATCAACTGGATATGAATTTCATCGAGCTTACTGAGAACGGGGAGTATCATCTTGGGGTTAAAAATGAAGACATCTGCAGCAAATCTTGGTACTCTTATCTGCATCCCGAAGACATTTATGAAGCCCGAGAGAAACATGTGCAATGTAAGATCTTTTTTAACTCGAGAAGTATTTTCCGTTTCAATAATTGCATTCCTTTGTTTCATGTTGGTATGCATTTTTGATAAAAATAACACTTCGGAATTTCTTTTGCAGTAATCAAGTCTCGACATGAGATGGGGTGCATGATGACTGTTCGCATGATTACAGCATCGGGCGAAATCATTTGGGTCAACATCGTTATGCACGTTCGCCAAGCCTTATTGTCAAACAGCGACGATCCAGTAATTCTGTGCATTAACCAAGTTATTAGGTAATGCTTAAGTTCTTAAAGAAAACATACAATGAAAAAGGGATTCAATGCTTAATTTTCAAAGGTGGTGTTTGCATAAATGAAGAGCTTCTTTTATTTCCTTTTTCAGCGAGAAAGAAGCCTACCAATTCAAAGTCCAGGGCCAGTTGTTCGCCCTTTACGCTGCCCGATCTCCCGATTTCTTCTTTGGTACTGCTTTTTGTGCCCCCATTACACCAGCAATGGAAAATGTCATATCCCCATCTTCTGGTATTCTCCCTCCGCCCTTCTTCTCTCGTCAGCAACCTTTCGATAACGCGCTCACAGCGCAAACGGCACCTTATATGCAAAACCGCGTTGCAGCAAACCAATCCACTATGTTTATGAAAAATGGTTACCAACCAAACGTCGGACGCCAGGGTCACACCGATACACTCAAAGCCCTCAAGAGGAAGATCCAAGAAAATTATACATGTAAACCGCCCGTCAAAGTTCCACGTATGGTCAATGGTCTTGCGCACAGAAACACGTTCTCTCCACCCCAAGACACCACACCACTGCCACCATCCTTTGAAAATAACCTCTACAGGAACACCTTTGGTCCTCATGTTGGAGGAGGAGATCATCGCGGAATAGGACAGGGCCCCATGCAGGTCATGTACGCCCACAACCTATCCACCGTGATGATGTCACCAAAGGAGAAGAGCTACATGCCCGATGTTTTCTCACCAAAACCAATGTACGAAGAGAAACGATTAGAGCAAGTTGTTCCTGATGTCAGTATCCCACCATGTTATCTTACACCCGAGCCTTCACCGGTTTCATCCCCAGAACCACCAAAGAAATGTGAGCCCGTGCGCACAGTAAAAGAGACCAAACTTATAGATCCATTGCTCATCGCAAAACATCTTTGTGCTTTAAAGCAAAGACAACTAAATCCAAATGCTTCTATGAATCCAAATGGCGAGCCGCGAAAACTCTTGCCCAGCCTTGATGCTAATTACGTTGATTCGTTTTTCAATGAAATAGACAATGTTTCGCTGACGAGAGAAGAAGAAATCCTACTGCTTCAGAATATTGCGAGGGAGAAAATAACCATCAAAGAAGAGCCCATCGAACAAGAAGCCTGCAAAGAAAACCATGAGCCTCTGACGAATGCCTTCGATATTGAAGAATTCCTACAGTTCACAGAGAAACCCAAAAATGAGACAGTGCAGGTCAAAGTCGAATCTCGAAGCGATGATCAGCAAGTGATGAGTTTCGAGAATTCCCCATCTCCATCATCTCCCTACAGCACAATCAGCGCAGCAGACGACAAGTTCAACACCGATGATTTCTCATCGTTTGCCCTCACACCGGAATCGGGCTTTGAAAGCGATTCATTGGATGACGTACTGGAGACTGACTGTTGGGATTTGGAGTCGGTAAAGATGGACCTGTCCATGACGTCCACGCCGCCAAATCTCCCTGCTTTCAGGATGACGCCAGACGTTCATCCGGAACCCGAGTTGTATCAACTCAAACAACTCATTTCTTCTTGCACGCCAAGTGGTAAGTTATACTTGAGCATCTTACCCAGTAAATTTTCCCTATATTTCTCGCTGTATTTATCACAACCGTGTAATTTTTCCATATTATAATATTTTTTAATTTTTATAATTACAGGTATGCAGGATTTCACCGAAGACTCCCAGTAGGCCATTGTGTAAGTTCCGACTTACGATTTTCTTTCCGTATGGCATATTGCCATTTTCCTTCTACTATTTCGTCATTTCCATGCGATCCGCAGGACCGGAGGTAGCCATAGGACTTGACCATTCCGCTGGCCGGAATTCAAACATTTTTCGTTCGAGTTTTAGTTTGTGTAAATAAAAATGCTTGGACAAATTTGTGCAAAGTTCCACTGGCTGGAACTGGACACTTTTATATCTTTGATACAATTGAACTATTGCATGTGTTTTTTGTACCGTACTGTTTAGTGTACTTTCTCGTTTGTACAAGATTGTTGAGCTGGTCTCGCTGTCTTTTAAATGTGTAGATTTTGAAGTTATCAAACATCTATATATTTTTTTCAAACGATATTGTATTTTTAGATCGGTACTTGTACCTTCATTTTATTGTGTAGATTTTTGAAGTTATCAATTATCTATGTCATCATCATCATCCCCATTCTCTCACCCCCTCGTTAACGCTGGTCGTTAATGAAAATTAAGATGGAGAATTTGTTTTTGATTTTGATAGAAATCTAACAAGGATTCGCTTGTCAATTTTCTTGACTGATCACTAACATTTTTCTTTAACGTCAACAAGACGGTTAAGGGCTGGTCCCTTTGTCTTTGAGGCTGGTACTCAAGATTTTCTCATGTTTTTATTCATATTTTGCTTAAACTCGTCCAAAGACTTACCGCTGGTTCGGAATTATTATGCATTTTTATTGTATATTAATTTTTTGTCCTTAAAATTTGCTGTTCTAGAAATTGTACGTTTCAGTTGAGCATATTTCTGGTTTTAATAAATATACAAGATTTAATATTCCTTTTGTTATTTTTTTGCGTCTTATTAAAATATAATAAAGTTTATATGAAAATAAATGCAGTGACATTCACACAATGTTTTTATTTACGCAACTTTCCCGACAAATGTTATTCACTTGCGGATGTATTCACCAAACCACAGAAAGTGGTTAGTAATAAATTTATCTTCACAAAAGGGATGTAGATTTTAATGCATGTCATATTTTCCCAAGGAGATACGTACAGTGTAACAGTTTATTTTCGTAAAATACAAATAGATGACAGCTGTCTGCTAAGATATATAGGAGATACACATCGCGGAATTCTCCACTTAAATTTGAGCCGCGCCCTATTAAGGTCCATAAAAAACAAAGCAATGATAATCTCAGTATACACTTTATTTCATTACATCGCATTTATTACAATGCAAAATAATACACTGAGAAACAAGTGAACAAAGAAAATTTTAACGAAATATTGAAGTGTGTGTTTATTTTCGATATAATTCTTATCAACATGAAGTTTATACACTTTATACAAAGTCATATTTTCTATTTTAAATAACGAAACACGACATATTGTTAGCAAAATACTAGTAAACATACCAAAGACATGGAATGAGATAGTGTACTCACACTCATAGCTTGAACTATAGTTGTAAATATTGTAACCTTTGTAAATATTGCTCTATAATTATCTTTTCAACATAAAGTGGGTATTCTTTCGACCAGTCTTCTTCCATTTTTTAACGTTGAAATTCTTGCTTTCTTGTCTTGACTGAGATTAGAGCAACATATGATTTGTCTGACCAGAAGATAGAAATTTTGCCATAGGCATTTGACAAAATTTCAGCCTAAATGTCCAGCAAATAATATGTCGCATCATTCTCAGTCAATTACTTCATAATATTCTTCCAAACTCGACATCACACGGTTTTATACTATAAGCACCAAGCATGCATTCACTCTGTCGGTGTAGCCAGTAATAAAATAGAAAATCATACGATCGCCATTTCTTTGGATCAGAAATGCATTAAGGCCATTTAATTCAACGAAAGAAAAAAAATTCAACATGAATTCTGATGGGTGGGCTACTACTGTCTCTACATGATACAAAAATGCCGTCTTTATGTCCTTTGTACCTTACCAACTAGCCATAAGTACACAGATAGGCGCATCAGTGAATTATTGATCTCCATTAAACGATAACCATATAAGGACACCTCTGTTAAAAGAGCAATGGCGGCTCTTCCCTGAGGATGGTAACGTGATGACAATATTATACAATAAAGAAAGTCGTCTCTATTTGGAGATTCAAGGAGGCTGGGTGGTAAAATAATTTCCCACCATATCCACCTAAAAACTTGAAACATTATTTTTCTAACCATAAACTAAACTATTATTTAGTAAAGAAACGTCTTAATGTTTTAGTTTTATAGAATTTGAGCATTTTCTATATTTTTAAACAGGGTTTAACTTTGCTTCTACTTAAGGTATTAATCAATTATGAACTCTAAAAGTATAGAAATGTCCATGACTATCCGTGCTTTATATATACAAGTGCTTATATACACTGATGTACTATGATTTCACCAAATTAATTTTGTATATACATGTACACACACGAATGTAAATAAAATAAATTCACGAAATCAAAGAACTTTTTGATTTCTTTGTTGTCCATTGTCTCTAAAAATTAAAATAACAGAGGACAAAACGTATGCGTATATCCACCAAGCCATCTAGAAACTGGACTAGATGTACATGTAATACAAATACATATTTCCTTATGCCTGAGGTGAATAATTAGAGTTTCATGATCGACCTGAAATACCAAACGGATTCAAAGGGTCTGGTTTTCCCATGCTATATTTGATTTTTACCGTCGTAAATGTATATTAGTATACACTTACCGAATGAATATATTAGAAAAATGTATAAAAATGAACAAAATATTATGCTTAAATGAGTAGCACTATCGCATCTCCGCTATCCAATGTCATGCATTGGGAGTCTTGTTCGCCAATTTGCGCCGAAAATAACTGCATTATCAACAGACACTCCCAAAGAAAAAACTGACAGTATCTCATACCTATATATCTGGAATATTATCCTTAATTTTGATCAAAGAATAGGCTGACAGTAATATTTTGGTATGCTTGCTGATTAATTACAAAACTTTTTTCAAATCTTTTTTTCATCGAGGCTTATGCTACATTTATTTGATTCAACACAGGTCGTTTTACAGTCTTATAACCATACCTACAATGCTGCATAGGCGAGCTAAAGGTAACAAGAGATGTTTGTAAAACACTTATGCCCCCTCCCTTGGAAACATCTGCGAAGAAAATGAATGGAAACTGCAAATAATTGGAATTTTTCAACGTCCAAGGGACATTACTCTGTCGAAAATGGCTCGAACAAGCCCATAATCGAACTTGACCAAGATATTATTATGATAAATATGTATAAATAAATTTCATTTCAATATGTGCAACATCTGCAAAGAAAATGAACGAAAACTGCAAATAATTGGAATTTTTTAACGTCTAAGGGGCACAACTCTGTCGAAAATGGCTCGAACAAACCCATAGTCAAACTTGACCAAGATATTATTATGATATATCTGTATACCAAATTTTACTTTAATATGTGCAACCTCTGCAACGAAAATGAACGGAAAATGCAAATAATTGGAATTTTTCAACGTCCAAGGGGGATAACTCTGTCAAAAATGGATCGAACAAACCCATAATTGAACTTGACCAAGATATTATCATGATTAATCTGTATACTAAATTTCATTTCAATATGTGCAAAATTTGCAGAGAAAATGAACGAAAACTGCAAATAATTGGAATTTTTTAACGTCCAAGGGGCATAACTCGGTCGAAAATGGCTCGAACAAACCCATAGTCAAACTTGACCAATATATCATTATGATAAATCTGTATACCAAATTTCATTTCAATATGTGCAACCTCTACAACGAAAATGAACGGAAAATGCAAATAATTGGAATTTTTCAAAGTCCAAGGGGCATAACTCTGTCAAAAATGGCTCGAACAAACCCAAAATCGAACTTGACCTAGATATTATTATGATAAATCTGTATACCAAATTTCATTTTAATATGTGCAACCCCTGCGAAGAAAATGAACGGAAACTGTTGGTGGACCGACCGGTCGGACAGAGAGACCGACGGACAGCAGCAAAGCAATATGCCCTCCCTTCTTCGAAGGAGGGCGTAATAACATTTGCTGAAACGCCATTTGATCGAATATTGTGAAGATTAATGAGCAAATGAAACACAAATTCCGTGTTTCATCAATTGCATAGCAATGAGATAGTCTTTATACATGTATTTTATTTTCATCATTCTTAATCATTACATGTATTTAATTTTCATTCATAACCATCATTCTTCATCATTTTACGTTGACATCTTTTGAAGCAAAATTTATTTTTGTCATTCTCGATAGTCATCATCAAATAATAACCTCAAACTTTAGTACGATATGTATATCATATTTTTCTTCAAAGTCAAATAGTTCACAATACAAACGAGTCAATTACTGGGCGCAACCGTAATAAAAAACGGACCTTGGTAGCATTTTTTGAAACGACACCTAAAATGGCGGTGCCAATACGTGTCGAGTAGTACGACTACTATGAATGTCTATCAACACATTTTTTTTTTACTGTGCAACGATATGAAGCAAACAAGTGCGATAATAATGGCAATGAAAGTTGGCAGGAACACGTGCAATTTAACAAACAAAACAACCGCAATGTTAAATTACATTTTCAACAACAACAATTTCAAGAAAAAAATCCTAATAAACAGACTATATAAAAAGTACTTGACCATTTACCCGTCATGCTTGCCCAAACATCGTCGGTTAGTGGTTACTTTCCCTATCCGATTTTTACAAATAAAAATAAATGATATGTGGTGTGTCATTTAGAGTCTCTTCAATCCCCCCCTAAAAAAAACTTAAATAAAAGCCAACAACTAAAAAAACAAACATTAAATAGCAAAAAGCCAAGAATATTTGACTAGTATTTAGTTGAATCTTGGGTACAATCGTACTTTACATGGGCTTTATATACTATATATAAATAATTTAAATTGTAGGTTTGATCCGTAGTAAAAAAAAAAAAAAAAACCCATGTTACATGCATTTCGTTTCGACCTTATAGAATTAAAATTTCCATATTCAAATACTATATAATAAATGGTCCAAAAGCAGAACAGCGCGGAAATGATCATGTCGTATTAGTCTTGCATTGTCACTGCTTTACAGATTAATCTACATTTACAGTATTATTTTAATTCCGTTCCACGAACTGAATACAACGAGGATTCCGGACTGTTCGGATAAATCTTTTCAAACTCACTGAGATCATACAACAACCTTGAGCACCCTACGTATTTCAAACAAAGACCTGTTAAAACCCAACGTACGAGAAACCCTTTCCCTGCAAGGTATAAACAAACATTAAAAACGTTCTGTTGATGAGAAGAAATATAAAAGGGTGATACGGTTCAGTATCGCTTGGAGGATTCATGCAAAATCACAGCAATAGGATATGAACGTGGGATCTTCCTTCCTCTTGTTAACGCTACACCAGTTGTTTACACATAATTTTTAAAATCCACAAAATGTTAATCAACTATTCTGTGTTTAAGAAGTATATGAAAGTTTTGAAAATCATCGTAAAAAATTCAGGTAACCTGAAAATCTTATCAATTTTTTTGTAGTCCAAAATGACAAAATAATAGAAAAGGATGTTGGGGGAAGCTTCGTTCATTTTGAGAGAATCCATGGAAATCGTGGGCTTTAGTCAAAGATCTATGAATTTATTATTCTCGCTACTTACATGTACTCCCCACCCCTTATGTAACAGGGTTCAAGAACTCCTCCTATTCTTTACCAATTACATTTTAAAAATTCTTTTACATATGTTACTACTAGTTAATTAAGATAATAAGATGAAAAGGGATTGACAAACCCACACTCTACATAACTTAACACATCTACATGTTGTATATACCGTTTTCTTAATTTTAAAACTTGGTAAACACACTATATGCATGTTCCTTATCCTTATAGTATTTATTTATTAAGATATGTATATAAGGTATCAATATAATTCGAATCAGTTCTAAAGACAATTTCTGAACTGATAAGAACTGAAACATATATTTTATACCATGATGAATAAAAATACAATTCAAATGTGCATGTTTTATTTATAAAAAAAATCTGTATGATTCATGAAAAATTCAGAGCCCATACTCAAGTTGTAACGAAATTCCGGAGCGCTAACACTATTGATTAAACAATCACCATATTCTATATGCCATATGACCATATTTATACATATGAGCGGAGCGATTCCCTCATTAGTCTCGTTGCTAAACATAGGTGTATCAGCCTATATATGTCTCCGCATAATATTTCCTAAACATACCTACTTTTGGAAAATTAGACGATAAAATGTAGAATTACAACTAAGCTTAAGAATCGTATCTAGGAATAATCAATGATCAATGAAAGGTACTTACAAAGATATATTAAACTCTTCATCTTCTTATCATATTAAGAAATAACGCTAGCACCCAATATAAATCAGAATCTTCGGGGTCCCTAGGTCTAATCTTGGAAAACAACATAAGTATAGGCAGTTCTTGCTTTTTTCATATGGTATGTACTATTCTCAATATGCCTATACATGTACTTAATACCCTGTATTCGAACTCTAAAGGTTAAAATAGACAATTATCTTCTGTGAAAAATCCCACTCTTTTACAAACATAGGTGGTTGTTAAACAAAGACCAGACAATAAAACCTAAATTAATTGAAAGATTCTTCGAAGTACAAGGTTTTAAATGAAAATTCGAACGTGTATTTCACAGAATAAAAACTCTTGCAAAATATGTAACCAAAAAATTAAAGTGTAATGCCATCTCTAACAAAATGGCGCCTCTTGGATGCCGTATTTTCAAAAATAATAAATGTAGTTCGTATGCTCTATTCTGTGTACTTAGCAGATACAGAAGATTGGTGGTCCAATGTCTGAATCGTTATGGTTGCAACAGGACTTTTACCATACTGTACTTGTTTAGGGAGCGTCGACTTCAACAAATTTTTATTCTCTAACACTTTCCAAGTGACTCAGCATTTTATACATCATGGAAATATCGCACTTCACTACACCGAGATTGCTTTTGACACAAGCATAGCTATTTCCTTTATCTAATGTGACTTCTCTAATTTATTTTTAAGTAGCAAACTGACATTCATGATCATCTTGCAATACCCCTGTATGTTATCACTGGCAGCGACTGGAAAAACCTAAATGTTGAGGATATAAAATTACGTAATCTCTCTCTCCCTCTCCATCTCTTAAAAAATGAAACTGTTTTAGACGAAGTTGCCCATTGCAATAAGTACCATTTCCTTCCTTAATCTCATGGTGTGATTTGTGACACTAAGATTAGCAAACAGTTTATCGCTAAGAAGCCGCTATTAATTGTTCAATCTGCCCACACAACTGATAAAAAGCTTCTTTTTTTTTCAGGGAAACGCCCTTTAACTTCTGCAACAAATTTCCACAACTGGCATAAATATTTCTTCATATAATCCACTGCTTTTTAGATAATAGAACGCTGCGCAATATGTCTTCATTTCCGGAAGTTCATTTGGGGTATTTCCATATTAGATAATGCAGGCTGTACGAAGTGACCCTAACCTAAACTACATTTCCTCCTCGAGGTTCTTCAAAAATATAAAAAAATAAAACCAAAAGAGCACATTAGTACATATTATATAACAACTCAAGAAATTCCAGCTTAAATTCGCAGAGGTGGTCAAATTGGTACAGTTGAATTAACCATATTTGGATACAGTACCATTGTATCATTTGTGATTCAAAAGGAATTTAGGAAAACGAGAAAAAGTTCCATGTATGAAAAAAAAATTACCCGGTATGTACAGCGCAGTGAATATGTAAATTCCATATAGTGTTTGATAAATGGCCCTGCATGTATGAAAAGAAGAGTTTGATGACATTCCCCTGGAGATTTGGATGCGTGTTCTATCGACTATGTCTGATCACGATCAAATTATTTGTCCCAGAGGTAGATATTTTATATTGATGGTATACATGATTAAAATTTTGTAATTTTTGAAAAAAATTCCTTCAATGTTTAGATGTCAAATCCTGATCAAAGTCTTCTTCTAAGGCATAATTAACACATTGAAAATAAAAGCCCCAAAGCAGCAGTATAACAAACACTGATCCAGTCTTTTCATCTTTTTATATCGCTTTGTCTCTCAGGATTAGCGTCGTTTCGGTCATTTTCATGGCATTTCACACCTTTTAAAAAAAATATATTTTTTTAATTAACAGAAATATTCACGTCGGACAGTTAAAGTTTCGCATACGCGTATACAAGCACACGCACATGCTGGGTGAATCGATATGATAAATTTACACTGAAATGATGTTTGTAATTTGGTAGTTTTTTAATTTTTTTTTCTTATATGTGAAGATTTAATTTAAACATATATTATGATGCCAAAAATTAATTGGATTAGGCAGCAGGTGTTTCCTATGTGTAAGCATTCTCCAAGAAGATGTGGAAGAACACATCTTTAGAAGTTTCCAATCATCATTGGTATCTTATTTCTTTTCATCGAATTAATCGAATTAATAAACGTACAACCTTGTGTAATTTACTCAAACAGTATATTAGTTATTACATGAAATTTTGTAAAATGAGGGAAGATAACATTTCAAGAAGTCATTTTGATTAGATATTGCATCAGGATAAACATATAAAACCGATACTCATTTTCATGACTTAAGTGTACAAGGGTTGTATTTCAATGTTCTATCTAACTATGTCATTCAACACAACATACGGTCATGAAAAAGGAAAGAAAAATAACTTGGCATGTTACCTCGCATGAAGAAAAAACATGCGTATCTGTCTTCTTTAATTCAAAACAGCAATGGCATGCTTTTATATCTTTTCCAATTAAATGAAATATGCTTTTATGTTATCTGAGATTTGATGCAATACTTCAAAATCAGTAACAAAGTAACAGAAAAATGACTCGGGCATGACTACACTGAGAACAATAAGTGTTAAAGCAATTTTCAAAATTTCTTTAAACATTTGTAGTATTCAAGGAAGTTTTATACGATCGTAAACTTTAAACGAACATTTTGTAGTTATAATGTCTAATAATACAAAAGTATTTTACTTCATATAATAGTTACAAAAAGGAATTGTAAAGAACAACTCGAATAACGCGAATACTTTTTTCAAGTCAAATTGATATTTCAAAAACAAAATAAATTAATTTCCTCCATTATGCGTAAGGATTATGTGTAATTACAAATGATACACAACTTGGCATATGATATTTGTCCTGAATGTAATGCATTTTACACGAAAAGCCCCTAAACAGTCGTAATAATGTAGAGTCACCAAAAGTCAACAGAGAGGCGTAAAATGGCTCCCCAGTAATACATATATAACGGAAAACATGGCATAGATTTATTGGGAGAGAAATCTAATTTAAATAACTTCCACATATATATATATATTTAATGCGTAACATTATCAAGTGAATCATTATATATGAAACAATATCAATAATATGTCTAGTTTTGCATAGTCAATGCCAAAATTTCCTTGTTAAAATATTCCAACTTGTTAATTGCTTTTTTACACTTAATGTTAGACTTAAAAATAATATGTCACAATATGACGATTTAAATGCACTGATAAAATTCTTTACCAGGGCCAAAATATTTCTTAAAACTTTTGTCATTGAACTTGTCACTAGGTTGGTACACCGCAGTTCATATTTTTTTTATCTTGTCGATATTCAGTTTTTTATCTTTCTGTTTAAATATAATTTTAAAAATCCTTATCCTTTTATAAGTAAATCATCTTCTTATATGAACTTATTTTATAAATCAATTTTAGTTGATTTGAAATTGTTCCGATGAGGGTAACGTCAGAAACCAATGGCAAGGCTCTCAAAGAAATACTGATCGTGGGCCAACTCGCTGAATTTTTCTCGTTCTCGTCAGTAGTTCGAATGATATTCCAGTTGGCTCATTCACAATTACCTAAAGGAAATGTAACCAAAAATGACATGGGTTCTTTAACATCTTTAAACAGTTTAGTTTTCATACCACGACCCCTCTAAAACCCCACCTATTTAACGTATTAATAAATATCCATTTATAAAAATAAAAATTAAAAATTCAACAAGTAAGCCAACAGCCTGTATGCGAGACCAGTAACTAGTAGGTTTTCAACGATAACCCGGGTGTTGAGGTACCATTTTGTAATTACCAAAGTTAATGATTATCTCATCTTTTTATTGTAGTGCAAAGAATCCTAACGCATGTTAAAAATGAAAAAAAAAATCAAACCAGTACTCCACTGTGATTTTTTATTACATAATATGTATGAGTGGATCATAAACAATTGTGATATCGCCAAAATTTAAGTACATAAGAGGCCCATGGGCCACATCGCTCATCTGAGGAACAATAACAATTATAATATCAGCTTTATGGAGTCATATACAAAATATCTGGACAATGTTGTAGCATAGGTCCTGTATAAAAAGATTTTCCAATATTTCTCCAGATATTTTTATTTAAACATTGAGTCCCTTTTTGTAACAGGATGATTTTATAGTCATGTCACACATTGAGCATTGCATTTCTCAAGAATATATATATATATATATACACACACACACACATCAAAATGAACTTCTTGTGTGACCCAAGCATTGTACATTCACTCCTGGGACCCCTGAGTCTAAACAATTAAGAATCAACAATACTAGTATGTCAAATTGCTTGGATATAAGATATAAGTACATGTAATACCATATATTATAACATTTGAGTTTTTGAATATAATTTCAATTTTTTTCCTAGGTAAAACTTCAACCCTGCAATGTGGTCCCACTCTACCTCTGTAGATCATGACTTTGACAAACTACTATCTACACCATCTAATGTTGCGTTCACTAAAGTTACAGCTATTCTGGCCAATTGGGTTTTGAAAAGATTTGAAGAACTTAAAAGATTGCTGTGTAAAATTTCAACCCCAATTGTGGCACCACCTTACCCCCGGGGATGATGATTTAAACAAATTGGAATCTAGTCCCTGAGGATGCTTCAAAACAACAAGTTTCAGCCTTTATGGCCACATGGATTTTGAGAAGAAGATAGATTTTTAAAAGATACCAACATATTTTTTAAATAATTCTTAATTATCTACCTTTGAAAGAGGGTGTGGCCCCTCATTTAAACAAACTTAAATTCTCTACACCTAAGGGTGCTTTGTGCCAAGTTTGGTTGAAATCGGCCAAATGGTTCTGGAGAAGAAGACGAAAATGTTAAAACTTTACAGACAGACAGACGGACGCCGGACAAAAAGTGATCAGAATAGCTCGCTTGATCTTTCAGCTTAGGTGAGCTAAAAATAATTGTATAGTATAGTCAAGTTCGGATCATAATATCTTTAATTTACTATCAATGTAATATCATGCTACTATCATGATTCGTTTAAAACGTTATAAATTTACTTCAAATGATGCAGTGATCTGATGTTCGTAAAATTTTAATAGTAGTTTTGACATAGCACCCTGGAATGAAAAGTATATCAGCATAGTATAAAAAAACATAAAAAATAATATTGGACGAGAGAAACAATAGACTGTTTGCATTACGGGCAAAATTCATTGTGGTGTATTCTTATCACTCATGGAAACAAAATAATAATTTACCGTTTTTGTCCCATTTAAACATACACAAAATAATTTACCGTTTTTGTCCCTTTTAAACATACACAAACGATTAATGTTTTCATTAAAAAAAAATAATCACTTTAGTTTATGGGTTACAAATCCTGTGTATACTTTAAAATAATCTAAGTTGAATCACTAATGTTTTATTTGAAAGAGCATTGCTGAGTTATCACGTTGTCGGTCTCGAAAACAGAACATCAGTTCCACGAGGGGTTGAAATGACCGTCGTGTTAGTCATGCAAAGACCTACGATACGGCTCGGGCACGGCATCCAGCAAACCTAAAACACAAGAAGTCATGTAAGGAAACAGAATGCCTCAGAGACGTAACAACCCATTAAATTTGATTATACATGTCTTGAATTAAAAAAAAGCATTTTGACACATTTACAAAGTGTCACTTTCATATATTAATACCTTTTGTACTAGTTGGACAATATTGATGACTAGTTCTAAATTTGGCATTCACACAACTTTCCATATTTGGCAGTTTAGTAAAATTAATTAACGATATTCATCCCTTAGCAACATTCGATTACTATTAAAATTTATACAGAATTATACGTCAAGAAGAGTTATAGTTTATTATTTCTTTTATTACATACGGTTGTAATCGGCAATTGTTTAAGTGAAGTGGTGAAACGGTGTAAAAGCTTATTTCTTGTTTGAAGGCAGGACAAATGTCTCTACTTGACCTACTGAACTCCTCCGATACAAATCAGATGGACACTGGCGACATAACAAAAATTGAAACACCAGAATACTATACAAAGTATCAAAACTTTAAAACTTTGCGGTCTGAATATCGGACAAACTTATTAGAGGCGACAGATGCAATATCTGGTTGTTCTTACGCAATACCCAATCGACTCAGATTTCAAAATTAATTTTGCATCGTTACAAATTTCTATACTAATATTAAGTAAACGCTCCTGTCAAAATATCTTACTTTATAAGGCTAGAACACCTGTCAATTTAAAGAGATTTGTGGCATTGCTATATATGTATAGGTATTGAGTACGTACCATTCCCTCGCTATCAATAATGACACCAATCGAAGATGTCCTAATGAAAGTGAAAGTAATTGAAAGAAACATAAGTGTTACTTTCCTTTCACTCTTATGAAACAGGAACTGTATTAATTTCCCATAATGAAACAAGTATGCAAAGATGATATAAAATGAGTTCTCTAAATACGTTTCAAATTGTATTTATAGCAAGCAAAATACAAATTCGACAGTGCAGTCTTCAAAAATATTTCAAATACACTTATGCTTGAAGTATGTATTTTCTAATGTTAGACTACACTAATGTATTTATGTCAGAATCATTATCACTCATCAACGTGACTTAACCTAAGATATTGACTTGTATGGGTGGGGCGTCTTGCGCGGATCTTGGGGTGAGGGGTCTAAACACCCCCCTGCAAAATCCAAATTGCTTTCAATTTACATTATAAAATTACCAAAATATGCCTCAGACCCCCTCCCCCCTCCCGGCAAACTCAAATAAACGTCGGACCCCCCCCCCCCCCCCCCCCCGGAAAAATTTTCTGGATTTGCCCATAGACTTGATGATCTAAATCTTTAGACTTCAAAATCTACTTTCATTGGTGAATTGAGGAGTCCATAAGTGAATATATTTGTATCTGTATCTTATGCTTAGGCGCTTTGATTTCAGAATGAAAGAATACTATAAAATGAAGGAAAGCATTTCTCACACTATATACTGGTATCGACTGGAAATAACCAAAGACAGGTGAAACGCAGGGAAATGAGAAGACTAATGAAACATGGATAAGTACAACAAGGTTATGGGCACTGACACTGTGCACTAAGCTGTATGTCAAAGAATATTTCAGTGTTTCTAGTTTGTGGTGAGTGGTTCTGCCCTACAGCATTTCCAAGTACATGTGCCATCAACATTATAAAATGTACAAAATCAGACATAAAGGAAGCGGCAACGTAGATAAAGTTTTCAATATTAATAGCATTGTAAGAGAGAGAGAGAGAGAGAGAGAGAGAGAGAGAGAGAGAGAGAGAGAGAGAGAGAGAGAGAGAGTGTGTGTGTGTGTGTGTGTGTGTGTGTGTGTGTGTGTGTGTGTGTTTTGTGAAGATATAAAGCAAAGGGAAAATAGAGAGAGAGAGAGAGAGAGAGAGAGAGAGAGAGAGAGAGAGAGGGGGGGGGGGGAATTATTAAGATATAAACCAAAAGGAAAATAACCAGATCTCCACTATGGTAACTAAGACTATTCATTTGCTAGTTGTTTCACAACTTCAGAATATAGTGCAACACTGCACACACACTAGCTGTTTAACATACATCTTGCTTAAGTGCTAGATTATGTAAATTCTCAAGAGTTATAATTGAGCACTTGAGCCTGGCACACTAATTGCCTCAGACAATTCTGATGGAAATTCCTTATTTATGATATTCAAAACATATTCCATGAAGACACAAAAATGCAATCAAACTTGAAGAAAGCATTCAATCCTCTATCATAATGCCATTTATTTGTACCGTTTTTACTATCTAAAGACATCATATTTAAGCCCAGCCATTCCTGATATGAGTCATTCATAAATCTGCACTACTTATCATTAAATGTAACCCAGATTACTGAGTATTTATCTTTAAATATTTTGAGACACAGAAACATTTTTGGGGTTAAAAATTGCCTTGCCTTCTCTTGATTTCAAGGTCAAGATTAAAACTGCATATTGAAGGGCAAAACTTATTAAAGAAATTATTATTTTAAAAAAAAGCATATCTTCAAAATAATATACTGTAGCCTACAAAAAATTATCTGTCTATGACACACGTGTAAATATGCTTTTTTAATTCAAAAAATAATTGAAAGCAAGATTCTTCAAAGTGGGCCCCACCAAGAACTAAAGTACTCTTAGCCTACTTAATAATCTCGGTGGATATGAAAGAACAATTCTGATGTAATGCTAAGTGCACCAGTCTGATTACAATCAAAACTTCACTGGTATTGTTATATTTTGATTGTCAGGAAAATCAAAATAATTATAATGCAGCCAGTGAAAGGGAAAGGTTAGAGTAGTTGATCAGACTGTTAGTTCATCTGTAGGACATCAGCCTATCTTACCGATACATAGGGGCTGATAAGGAAGACTCAGTTGCCTTATCGCAATACATAAGAACCTACACCCCCCCCCCCCCCCCCCCCATGTGTATTATTACAATACTCTCCATGAGAGCATTTCTTTTTGCTGTCTATCAAACAGTTACTGGTATATGTACTACAAATACAGCATATTATCAACTCTTTAACATATACTTCTGCTTTACTTTCAGCATAATAAAATATTCATTCCATGATGATTTTACCTTTAAATATTAGAATGCTTAATCATCATGCATGTGCATATATGTATATCATATATTTATGATTAAAATTGGGATTTATTCTTTTATAATAATTAGGATAAATTAGAAATTCACTTCATGATACATTATTTTGTATGATGAGTATATAAAACTATTGATATTCACATGCAACTAAATTACATGCAATGTTGCATGTAAGTCATTCATGTCATGAAATACTATTTATAAGTTGGATATCAGCAAGACATATATATGTAACTTTTAAAAGTTGCAAGACAAAATAATCACAAGTTTATGTTTGTCATAATAAATGGTATAAACAAGCTGTGTGTCAACAAAAACGATCAGCAGGTCAACTTAAATAGTATACAAGTCAACATCAAATTGCATGTTGGATTCCACTTCTTGTTTTATCATTTTTATTTGATAATATTAATTTCTCATTTTGGAATTATCTGCAGAGAAATAACTTCCATAAATACTTCGTTACACATTCTATACTAAAAATGACAGTCTCTCTGGCATTTTTTTTTTTATCAAACCTGTATTGGAGGAAAAAAATAAATTGAAATATATAAACTACAAGTGGCGACATGCATGATAATCATGTAACAGGGTAAAAAAAATGTTCCTGGAATTCTTTTTTTACAATTTCAGTGTAAACATTGGGATGATCTTAACATACAAGCACCTTCCTAAAATCACACAGAAACAACGGCTTTAAGATTTGTAATTTGTTTTCTAAAGTTTCACTGCAGATTAAATATTAACACCTTCAAAAGACTTGCCAAAGCTAAGCATGATCTTAACGGTAACGTAACACTTTTATCATATTCATCTTCTCTACGTCACAGAAAAAAATTGGGTGACAAATGTATATTTCCCTTTTATCAAATAAATCATCTAGAGAATCCAAGTATTTGTAGTTTGGTACATGTATACTCAGTACTACGTGGCAATCCAAAGGATATTCACTTCATCATATTTCATAGGCATATCAAATATGTATCTTTTGTAATAAGCAATTAAACTTTATAATTGAAAACGGATATAAATTACATTAACACCCTTCATAATTAACATACAGTGGATTTTCCCGAAGCTATAAATTTTTGATATTACAGCAATGACACCACAAACATTTAATATTGAGATGATGCCGGGATCGATCCAATCTTAAAAGGCTTCCAAAAGGGGATTTATCTAAACAAAAGGGGACAATGTGGGATAAAAATAATCACACATGACAATAGTTTAATCAAATTTACCAGTAAATAATTCATTCTACTCATTGTGTTTTCTCTCCCTTCACAAACACGCTGAAATTAAATATTCTCTTCAGTGAAGTGGACAGCCATAGCCTTTATCCAAGATGAACATCGTTTATCTGATAAATATAGTTTCACAATTTGTGAAACTATGATTGACAACTCTTAATTACAGTTAACAAAAGTAAATTATAGTTTACAGATGCGAATCTATTTTTATCAGCTAAATCTATTTTTAAAGTTTATTTACAGACAGATAAACTTCGATTAGCATTCATAAACTATAGTTTACAACCGTTAAATATTGTTTTACAGATGAAAACTACAGTTAATGAATCGTTTACTACAGTTTACAGTTTGTAAACTACAGTTAACAGTCAATAAACCTAGTTTATCAACTGTGAAAGTATGTTTTGCTCATTTTTGTTAATTTGGTGTGCTATAAATAAGAATCATTTACCATCATATATCATGAAAGAGGATAAGTTCAGGGCCTCAAATCAGTACCTGCCCAATCAAGTATCAGTGAGGATTAGTTTGAAGGCCACAAATCCACAGGTACATGACAATGGTTACTACATGTATATACAAAGTAGTATTTTCACTCTCTCGCTTTCAAAAACAATATTTCCCCAATTTTAAATTTGCCCAGACAGAGTGGGTTTTTCTTGCATTGTATACAGCATCTATTGAATTCTATTGAAACATACTTTATGCGTCTATGGTTATTTCATTTTCAGCATCTTGTTATTAGAAAAATGATTTTCGTATTGTTAAAATCATCTTTCTCTTTTCTTTGAAGGATCTTAACACATATGCATAAAATACAGATATCAATATATCATATCTTTAAAAAAATTATACTGTTGATTCAGAATATTAATGAAAGCATGTTAATTGAAGTCAATTTGGCACATGCAAAGCTCTTCTTATTTGAATCGCCCACAATACAGAAAAAAAATATATTTATTTTATTTTTGACAGAAAACATTCAGGGTAAAACACATCATATAATAATAGTCATACATGCACATAAACAGCTTTATAAAGTATTTTAAGTGGAAACAAAATAAATTGTTCATGTCAAGTAACAAGTAACAAGTATGTTTTGTTAATTTTGTTTACACCAGTGGTAATGTAGAAAGATTCCTTTCATTTTTCTGGCTCAAAATAGAATCTACTTTTTTAAAAGTTGGTAAAGCTAGTTTTTTTTTTAATGTAAGCAACAAACAATGGGATTGAGCAGTTTTAAACACTTACCCTATCCTATCCTTAGAAGTGTTTTTAAACAAGGGAAAAGTTATCATAAATTGATGCCTTTAAAATGATGGTTATTCAAAACAAAATTTAATTATGTGTGTAATGACAAAAAAGAAAAGTTTACAATTTGCCTATGTCACAACATAACTTGTGTCTATAATGCATTACACTGTAATATGCACAACACAAAGTTTAAAATTTATATAATTTGTTAACATTTGGGATTTTTGATTTGATTATTTTCTGCCCAAAATAGTCGATAATTGGAAAGGAATGAACTCATTAACTACTACATTTATACAGTACAAAACAAACAAGCCAAAATTTTGCTATAATTCAATTTTCCTGAAAATTTAATATTTTGTTCACTGGAATGAAAACTGTAAATATTTAAAATTTGAAAGAAATCTGACCTCACAATTTTTTACCATATCACCCCCAAACCTACCATTTCAACCTCATATTGTTAGAATTTGCTATGTAAATAAGTTACTTTTGAAGATATTACAAATGTTTGTGCTGCTATCTATAAAGAAAACCTTTCTATTACTTAAAAACACTGAAATGTATTCTAACTGGTAAGTAAAGCAAATTCTGATGCAATAAAATGAAAGAATAGCACTTGTGAATGATCTTTCAAAACGAAAATTTGCAACACTTAAAAATCTCTATTATACAGAAATTGAATAATTCAATATCATAATTTAATTCAAATTTCAATAAAATTTAACAGTTTGACTCTTTTATGAGCATATGACAAAATAGTGAAAAGTTGACTAAGGGTTTTAGATAAATTACTTTTTAAATATATTTGACAGAGATGAAAATTAATAAAAATCCTAGATGACATTTTTATATATATTTGGCCTTTGACCTTTTGATGACCGTGAAATTTGTTGTCCATAAAGCCTATATACATGTGATGATTAAGCCCAAATTTCAGGTCTTAACTATTAAAGAAACAAAAGTTACACATTCTGAAATGATGTAAGGCTAAATTACACCAAAATCAAATGAATACCATTCAAATGTAGGTTTCAAAATTATAAAATTATAAAAATGCTGACCTTGATTTTTTCTGCTTCAAGTTAATGATCGCTGTAATTTATATTTTTTTCTTGAGGTAATATATTAAAAAAAACTTTTACAAAATATTGAGCCATTATTTTGTGCATTTGAGAAAATCTTACAAATACTGGTAATCATTTTCATGGTTGTTTTGTACTACCTTAAAACATGGGCGGTGACATCCAATTTACACTTAATCTGAAGTGTAAACTACCTCAACCCAGTTTATCTTAGTGAGTATTAAGTAGTTGTAACTACTGATATATAAATTTATTTCTAAAGTAACCAATGAAGTTCCACTGAGCAACTTTGTTTACAACATAACCCACTTAGCTGTTGCTTTTTCATCCATTCAGAAATCATGTAGAATTCAGTGTTTATAGTGACATTAAATATTCAATTGACAGCTTTAATTTGAGAAACATATAACAAAACAGAAAAAAATTGGGTTGTACGTGTTCTAAGTAAGTTATATCATATCAAATAAGCTCCCTCCACCCATCCCTTTTTGATTGCTAAAAGTTTACTTGTTAATAAATTTGATCTTAAAATAACATAGTTCAATTTTGTGTATTATGCTGGGTAGTCTCATCAATTCCAAATCTATGAATAGAGAAGCTAAATTGCAGTTTGAATAACTTTATATAAGAACAATTCTAACTTTACTCTTTATTAACCCCTCCCCCTCCCCCCTTTCAAACTATATTTATTAACCATATATGTAGTTCAGACTTTGAACCTCTTGTTACTTTTATACATGTATGAAGAATACCATGTTGAAGGTTAGTCCCTTTAATGTACAGTTCTGAGTTAATAGAAAGGTTTTGCAAATGAAAGTGTACAAGCACTTCTACAAGTATGCATTAAGTACTTAAAGCTCAACAATGAATTTCTTAAGTAAAAGTTAAACGTCATAAAAAACATAAATATGGGATGTTGTGTCTGCTCAAAATAGTACTGTTAGTAAATAAAACAATCGGAAGTGTTTATACTCCCAGATGTGAAAATTGTGAATAGTTACTTTGTCTAGAGCACAAAACATCCATGGACAATCCCCTGCTACAAAAACATGTTTTTTTTAGCAAAAACTCTCTATTCCCCATTTTTTTAATGCCTCAATGTGAACACTATCAGTAACTTGACAGTGCTGTGTAGAACACAAATAAATGGTTTATACCTTTAATAAAAAGGCTCGTATGAAGGTACAATGCAACTATGTGTATAAACTTCAATAAGCTCTAATACAGTGTGATAATGTGGCCTTACACTCTTATTATGACTTAATTTGTACTTCGGACTCAGAATCAGGGATAGGATAAACAAGATATAAAATTATCTATTTCAGAATGAAACTGTGTTTCTATTAAGAAATAAAATCAAAATTTATGCATAAGGCTGTTCAAATTTAATTCTATGTTTAACATAACCTGATTGGGTAGGTTTAGGAGAAATTGTGTTTTAAAAAACCCAGCTATTTAAATTTGATCTTTTCCAGTTTGATTTTACTAAAATACTGCAATCTGTAGAAATTTGAAATGTTTAGAGCACATTATATACTCTACATTTATCACTCAATGGGATTGTCAGGAAAGATCATTATTAAAAATGTAGTCTACATATAGCTTGAATACTCACTGTATTTGTTAAAATGTAAATGTTTAAAATCATTTGCTTGAAAATGTTATTTGTTTTAATTTTATCACCCTCCCTCGCAGGTCTAGTATTTTTGAAGTGACTTTAAATGTAGAATTAAGTTTGGCCGGCCTTATGATTAAAATTGAATCTGCAGATTGAAGAATCATTATCATTTTTACATATACTCTGTACCATATACATGTTCTAATGTGCTATCAACTGAAATTACCGTAATATTAGTGGAATGCTTAATTATTGTTCAGATTAATTTCAGATTAATTCTTACCTCTGTCCTGAAGAACCTTTCTACTATACAATTTGCCATAGTAACGCTGCAACAAAGAATATCAAGGTAAGATAGACAACTCCTACTTTTCTGATGGATCCAATTTTGGATTCATAGGAATATAAATATTATGCTTTTTAAATAAATTTTCAAAACTGATATAAAGTAAACAAGAATTCTGAGAGAACTGCTTAAGTGATGCATGTGCCTTACCAGAACCTCCAAATTCATATTCAAATGTTTTTGTATGTGCTAAATATGTTTTTGAACAATTTGAACAAAGATATTGTATTTGTAAATTTATTATTTCATATCAAATTCTGAGAAATCATGCATAAATTATATCAAATTCTGAGAAATCATGCCAAAATTTCCTTCACTACTGGGGAAAGATCTTTGCTCCTGTGAAATATTAAACTGAATATTGGCTCTAGAAACACCAATGGAAAGAAGGTGATAATGTTTTTGAATATCTAAACATCATTGAAATTAGTTGATGTGATAACATAAATGTATGTTTAAAAAGTGTACATATACAGCATTGTATGTAACCTGGCTGTTCCTTATAAATGCAAAAAATCCAATTTGTTTTGAAAAAAAAATTTATTTGAATTTTATGCTACTGTACATCTATCTCACTAAAACATTCCTTGCAATAATAATAGAACCATTGGACAGCTAGAATAATAATAATTGCAATACTGAAACTGTACATCTCTTCATCAATGATTTCTAGAACTAACACAATCGGAACATGAGGACTTTTGGCCATACTGCCATTGCTTTGATCATTCAGCAGCTTTATGAAGTCTTTTACAGAAATATCAGAATAATCTGTTAGTGTACCGGTCTATTGTTTTAAAAGATTTATATTTATATTTTCTCCAAATATTCTTAAGTTAAACACTGAGCCTCTTTTGGGCCAAATTGTTGTTTCAATAATGTAGAATCAAACTTATATCTATCTGACAAGATGCTTTAATAATGATCTTAGGGCATTGCAGTTCTTGGAAAAAATATTTTTATTGGTTTTTTCATACATTTTTACATCTCTAGAGACCCAAGTAGTAGTTTCATTAAAACAGTTCTTAAATTTGTTGAATCTCGTGAACGTTTCATAGATTTATATTTGAGAAATCGCTTTGCAAGTATAAAGAATCTGTGAGATCCCTACCTGGCCTGTATCACACAGACAAGTGACAATGGTGTGGCCCGGCCCCATTAACTCTGCAACTTGTTTGGCAGCAGCTATATTCAGTCCTGTAGATGCACCCACAAAGAATCCCTCCTCATGGAGAAGTCTGAAGGTCTGTAGCAAATCAAAGTACGATCAATTTCTGAAGTTAACGTATGATTAATTTCTAAAGACAAATACTGGTAATATCATTTTATCTTCTTGTAAAAGTATTTATTTTTACGTGTGGGGGAAATTTACACTAGTTATGCAGTAGGCTTAAAACTGCATAAAATACCCCTGTGTGTATGCTTACAAAAATTAAAACCTTAAGAGTGATGAATCATGCAGCCGCGTATTTGATACCCACACATATTGTTTGGCTATAGAAAACGCATACTTAAACACCAGCATAAATAACCACTTTTACATGTAGGCACCTGACGTTATATATTTTTCTCATAATAAATAATATATACCCTCTACCTAATAATACACAAGGTACACTTCGCCGTCATGTTGGATTTTATTTAAAACTGTCACATCAGCTGGAATTTTTGCTTGATATTTATCGGCAAAATTATTAGTTTACAATGGATTCAACCAAAACGGTGCATTACACCTGTCATTAATAAACATCACCCCTCAATCTGCATCTACTGCCTTTGATATGCGATAAATGTCTAAAGGGAGGACAGAAGTTGTCACCTTTATGTAAATGAGATTTCCCTGCACCGTGTTTTGTGTCAATATTTCAAAATATATGCATTTATAAACATGTTTATACATTGTACTATAATCTTTGTGTAAAAAAAGTTATAATATAATATAAAGTTACAGCATATATTATCCACTTCCATAATTTTAACTTGACAATGTATGTTGATCAAATTCAAAATCGATGCCTTTTGAATATGCATATCAGAGCTAAATTTGAAAGGGATTACCCAAAGTATGCCACAATAATGTCAACTTCTGTCCTGCCTTTAGCCTTTCGTCGCATATCTATGGCAGTAGATGCAGATTGAGGGGTGATTTTTATTAATGACAGGTGAGATGTGCTGTTTTGGTAAAATTAAGTTGTAAGTTTAAATGTTGAATGACTGATCCGAAGACGAAGAGGATCGAAAAATAATTTTACCGATGAGTTTCAAACAAAAATTCCAGCTGATGTGACAGTTTTAAATAAATCCAAGATGCCAGCGATGTGTACCTTGTGTATTGATAGGTAGAGGGTATATATTTTTTATTATGAGAATCAAAGGCCTGAAGGGCCACAATGGTGTCGAGTTGAAGTTAATTTGAAGAGTAAAAACCTGAATAATTTTTTTAAAAAGTCAAAATAATCTCCACTAAACAAAAATGCATATATTTTTTTTTTATTTGTGTTATTTATGGTTCTCCTTCATCGATCACATGTACATTTAGGTACTATAGATTAAAAAAATCCTTAAAACAAATTATGATTCTGTTACTCTAAGTAATGTATTTACATGAACATGAGACCAACTTTTCTTATTGTTTTGCTGGAGATTAATTTTATAAAGATAAATGGAGAAGAAGATTTATGGAGATAAAAATTGAGTCGGGTGGTCAATTTAACAAAAGATTTAATACGGATTTTATGCAGTCAACTAAAATGATAAAAATATCAAAATGAAGTGTGATCTTTTTTTTATTTTCAGAAATCATTCCAATTTGGTTATTGACAATTCATTTAGAAATTGGTATCAATTATACTTAATTTTTAAAAACAAATATAAAGACAAATACATTAGTCAACTACTTTCAAATAAATAAAAATTATGTTTTTATCACATAATTAATTAAATTATAATTCATTTCAAATTGACTCACCTAATTCCTAAAAAGTTTTAATATTAGTTAAAAATCTTATGTTAGAAATATCTTAGGAGTTAAAAAAAATTGTAGATATTTTTTTTTCTCTATTCAAATAGAATTAATTAGAATTAAAAGTATAATTGTATTTAATTCTTTATATTGTATATTGCTGATAAAAACTCTGTCTCTTATTATCAATTGATTTAAAAATCTCATGGGTCCAAATGACACAGACCAAAGCGATCACAGGTAGATATAAGAAAGCACCCATTCACATTGTTTACATTCACAAATTAAAAGTGAAAGTAGTTGGTTTAAAATTACTTTTGGTTGTAGATATACTTATCTCTCGATGTAGGAAGTTTTGTTTCTAAAAGTTAAAACATTTGTGCATTGTCACCATTCGATATGGATACAAAATAATCTGTTTTGCAGGCAGGTATATTTCATAAACAAATTGTGTATGTATCGCATGTGTCTCGGTGCAAGTGTATTCATCCGCTGAAACCCAGACATGTATTCTACAATAAAATATGAACATTATCAAAGACATCAACTATTTTTTATCTGCCAACTTGTTATATTGACGTACAGTTCTATTCTAAATGGAAGTATGTCATCTTTTATTCTTCAAACACATAAGAAAACTTTGCACTCATTTCCGCGGATTTAATGATTCCTTAAAATTTGGCAACTTCCGGCCGTACGATCCCTAGATGGCTTTCGAGCTTCGCTCGATGCCATAAAAATATATAACGTCAGGTGCCTGTGCTTTAACAGCATTTACTGCTATTATGAGTACAAAATAAACTTTGTACAATATGCAAGTGCATGTATTTAAATAAACCAAAATACTTTTGAAATACAGTAAATTTTGATGCTTGTTTTATCACTCTCTCAACATAGCATAACCATAGAAAGTTATTTTTTTCTTAAGAAAATCTTGATCAAATAATGATAATCCTGAATAAATTGAAAGGTAAGGATATGGACAGTGCTATCTTTAAATAATGGCCTTACCCATTCCACAGCATCCACATCTTTAATTGCCAGTGCATCATCAATTGGTGCATCTTTCAAGTTTTGAGTGACACGTCCTTGGCCAATGCCCTCTGTTATGGAATCCCCAGGAGTTCGCTCAAGTTTCCCATTTTTTATATAGTTATATAACACACTTCCCTGTGAAAAAAAAACACCATGCAATTTTTTCTTAGTAATAAAACTCTCTCTTATTTCATAAGGAAGCCTCATATAAAATTTTGTCACCAAATGTTATAAGAATCACATTTCATATTTCAAGGGCATGGAACTGCTGTTATAATGAATAACCACCTCTTTATCAGAAAAAAGATAGTGAACTGTAGAAGAAATAATAACTAAGAAAGCATTTACCTGGGGATCTGCTAGAAACACCTGGACATTTTTATTTTTATCTTTAAGGTAGGTGCCCACTCCTGCCAGCGTCCCCCCAGTTCCAGTTCCAAACACCACAGCATTCACTTTACCATCTACAACATCATATTTTTATGTAAATTAAAGTGCTCCTGATAAATAATAATTAAGGATGAAACCTATATTAGAAAATCAACAAATCAAAGGATCGATAAACCTATAGGCTTTGACATTTAAATAGCAATATATTTCATAGACAAATAAAATCTTTGGGAAATAAGTTCCCATATATTTAATATAAATTTGATAAAGCATTGATGGATGATTGTAAACAGACTAGTCTCCTGCCAGATTTCAGGTCCTGTTGTTTCAATGTGGGCTCTTTTGTTGGCCGTGTTGTCAAACTGATTTGTCCACACTGCATTCTCCAAACTCTGTGCATATCTAGCAGCCTGAAACATTAAACAGTTATATATATATATGCATGTGTTCATGGTAGTTTAATTTCCAACTTTACATTGTTGGAATTAAGTAAATCTATTCTGACCTGGTGATTATAATTATCGGGATCAGCCCAAGGTTTTACAGGACAAGGATAAACCTCAGCTCCAAGAGTCTGAAGACATTCAATTTTCTCCTGAAAAAAAAAAATAATTATAAATCTCTGTAGCATGAAATATACAGAAAATTAAAAAACAAGAAAGTGCATTCATTCTAAAATATTAATACATGTAACAGCATGATGTAACTTAAAAAAAAAAAAAAGAACAAGTGTGTTTCAGATTGCAGCATCCTACCTTGGACTGGTTATTTGGCATGAAGATGACACACCTGTAGCCCTTGGCAAGACACATGTGTGCCAGTCCTATTCCAGTATTCCCTGCCGTCCCCTCAACTACCGTCCCTCCTGGTTTTAACAGCCCTAAAACAATGCCAGCAAACAAGCTCCATAAACTTGTCTTCTTTTAACTGTGACCCCTATGATATAGTCATTTCTTATCATATAATTTCACAGAGGATTTTCTAGTATATCTTACCGGTACTTCTAATTGAACTAAGCCTCAATTAGCAACAATGATAAATTCTTACTTTAAATTTGCCTTGTGTTCAAATGGCAATTGTGACAAATTTTTAAAAGCAGATGCAACAGCTACACTAGAGTCAGACTTAAACATACTACACTCTTTAATATAGATATTTTAAAATATTGAATAAATGCCTGTAATTAAATACCTAACACCGGTGCCTAATGGACAGTTTCCTCATAAATGTGAGCAAGATGTCATTGAGACATTGACCAATTCAAAAGCCACAATATATACATCATACATGTACCAAATAATGATTTAATAACATTTTTAAGCTTCAACACTGAGAGAGAAGATTTAACCTTTTTCTTCAGCATCTTTAATTAGGAAGTATGCAGCTCGGTCTTTCACTGATCCACCTCCATTGCAGAATTCAGCCTTGGCCAGTATCTCACAACCTGCACATCCATGTTTAATAATACATATCTAATTCCAATGTGTAAACTTCATTAAATTCACAGTATATGGAATAAAAAGTTTCATATATATATGCAAGTTACAATTCTTAACAAATTTTGTGCTTTCCAGGAAATATGAATTAACCAACATACCAGTTTCATCACTAAGTTTATTAATTCTCACAAGAGGTGTTCTGTAAAAAAAAAAAAATCGTTTTTGATGGTTATAGGGGAGAAAATGATACAAAGTGAATAATTAAAACCTTGTTTGGTACTTATTGTATATTAATATTTTTTACCTTCCAACCATGCCAAGTAATCCATTTCTGATGGAATCCTGTTTAAAGGAAGAAGAAAAAATCCATTTAGAATACTGTATACACAAACAATTGATTTCAATCTAATAAAAAATCAATAATTTGTATCGGCTACCACTGCTCAAAAAGATGAACTTAATTAGCAGTAGGAGATAAAAAAAATTTGAAATTTTATTTATAATTACTGCGGTAGATTATTATACAGGTATAAAATTTGTTCCTTCAATTGAAGAAAACTTTGTTTACAAAAATTTCCACCCAATGATATCATGATAATCTTCTTTACAATATCAAAGGAATATATTTGTGTACTAGATCAACACTTTTCTTTTTACAATTATTGATAAAGTAGTATTATAAGACATTCAATAATTTTTTGTGTTGAATCAAGATCTTCTGTAAGAGCTTGATAAATATTACATGGGAAAACATGACAACTGTGACAGATTATCTGCCCGGTGCAAACAAAATCCAAGCATGCAGATCAAGCTGATCAACCCAATTAAGATAAGATATGAACATAAAGGTCAAAAGTCAATTTAACGAATGCTAAGGGGATTCAAAACTATATAATGTAACAGTGTATGTAATTGTTTTAAATTATCAACAATTCTGATTGCTATGCAGTAAATAAACTATTTGATGAGCTGAAAAAAAAATTTAGTTTAAAGAAAGTTGCTTATGTCACAATAGAACAAGTGTTAAATGTATCAATCTGCTTGAGAACATTTGAATTTTGTACAATCATTTTTTCTTTGAAGAATCAAAGAGCCTTAAAAATATGTTTTACACTGAAATGCATATAATTAAAATTGTAAGGAGTGTATTCAATATCAACACAATTTATATTCATGTAAACTGGGTCGCTATTGAATAATTCCTTTTATTATATACTTGGTATAAAATACAGGATATTTGCACCCCTGATATGAACAAAGGAATGTGCCTTTATCACACACCCCATGTCATCACCCTTTATCACACCCTTTATTACACCTTTCCGGAACACCTTTGCACTTTTTATTCAGATTACCTTGAATCTTATTCTCATTTTCTTTGGATATCTGAAGATGAAACTATTACGTCACTACATGTATCTGAACATTTCAATATAGATGACATTATAGTACATTTGAACGTCGAAAATATGCGGTTTGGAGATAGGGATAAGTACTTGCATTTTTTTTATTTCATGTGAAATTAAAAACTATATATGTGTAGCGTTCTTAAATCAAATATATAATAAAAACAACAATACATGTCAAAATCTGTATCACATTCCATATCAACCCTTGACCAATATTGTGACAAATACGACAGATTATTCATTGGTATTAATTGAGTACTAAGGTTATTTAATGTTTAGAGAAATTGATATTCTAGCTCATTCCTTGCCTCAAAACATTTATGTTTCTGCCTTTTTCTTTCATTTATTTCTGAATGCCAACTAACATGCCAATGACACTTTCCCATTGACCTCTTGTTTACATGCTATCAAAGCTTGCAATATCACATGTTATCCGAAATATCTGACGTTTCCTGTCTTTTTCAATGATTTTTAAAATCGTACTTGCTAGGAAAGTAAAATATCAAAATTATTAAAAAAGCCAGAAAAACATTAGATATTTCAGACTTCATCATACGATAATGAATATTTCAAACTATATAGTCTGTCCCAAGATATTTATGCAGCTTATTTTCTTCGATTACTAGATATTTATAAATACCTCAAGGTTCAAACAATGTTCATTCAATAGTATGAAAAAAATCCCAAGATTTCATCTTTGAAACACCCCCTCTAGCTTGTCAGGTTTCAATACAAGGCTTAAAATATAACATCTACATGGACAATGATCATGAAAATACACAGATTGAGATTGAAAAATTGTGCAAAGTATTCCAAGAGACTTCCAAATGAAAAAAAAGATGTCGACATTTCCCATTATAAATCTCCGTAAGAAATCTGTATTCGTTCCTGTGAATTTTTCCAGGTGATATTGTATCAATGAAGATAACGTGGATATTTTTCCTTTCATCGATTTCAATTGCACTTCTTTCACAGGTATGTGTATTTTTATAAAAAATCGTCCAAATCTGCTGCATTAATATCTTGGGACAGATTAAAGGGCGTTTACATATGGATCACAATGTACAAAAAAAAAATAATTGGAATTTATATTCAATACCATTATATAAATTATACTATATACTATTTGAATTAAATTGCACAATTTGCAGAAAGTTTATAACTTATGTAGCTTGATAAAAAACCCCTAAAATATTTCTTTCTTTAAAAATACATTCATTAAATACGGGATATACAGTATAGCTTTAATTTATACCTTTACAAGAGTATCTTGAAAAGGTAATGCGTCTCTCATACTTGTCTCTAATTTAGTGTTAGTTGACACTATTTAACAATGACATGCCAACATATAACTTCCAAAAGAGAGGAAGGGCACTCCATTCTCTATCTGAGGTAAAGATACGAAGAAATACTGAGTAGTATCATTGGGTACACGCATTTACCTGAAGTTAAAAACTGGGTCATATTGATCATGTCCAAAATTCATGACATTATTATGATAGTAGTAGATTTTGTAAAACAAATACCGATGAATATTGAGCAAAGTCAGTTTTCCTCCTCAGCAACCGAACTGGTGCGGTTAATATCTGCTTTCCGACCGACATTCCATAAATGTTTGCAACTTTTCTTTGAAACTCAAACTGGATTCACGACTCTCGAAACTCTAAGACGACATTTCCATCCTCGCACTCCGATCCCGATGAATATGGGTCACAACGAGTTTTAAATTCTTGTTTGATAACAAGTAATAGCTTTCCAACAAGCTTGCCTGACTAAACAAAATTATTCCATAGGACGCATGTATCAATTAGGCTATCTTATAAGAAATAATTTTTAATTTTCGCTGCTGTTCTGCTTCATAAATTCATAAACGGAACGTACAGATTCAAGAAAAAAATAAAATATTTTTCTTATTCAGTGCATATATACATCACTTGCAATTAAATTATTTCATTATTCCATAATAAATGTATCACATAATTGTACGCTTGAAAGCAGAAGAGAAAACAGTCAAATTTTAAATTGTATTTGTTATATTAATCTATATCTATAGATTGCCGGAAGAATAAAAAAAATATTAAAAATATATGAAATTCAATATTAATATCCGTTGACAAATGAATCTTTAATCGCATAAAATTATACTTATATATTAAGATGAAACACACTATAAATCTGAAAAAATAACCCACATTCGGAAAGTACATATAGTTTGTAAAACTAAAAAATAAGAGAAAATATAATGGCACGCCAAATTCACAACAAGGTTTATCGACTGTTAACTATACTAGTTGATTACGAACCGCAAATTATACTTAATCATAGTTAACTATTCATTTTCATCTGTGAAACCATATTTAACAGTTATAAACTACAGTTTACGAGTGCAAATCTATGTTTTTCTGTCTGTAAAAAAAAGGCAACAATAGATTTTGCTAATAAATATAGATTCACATCTGTAAACTATAATTTACATTCGTTAAGTAAAATTAATAGTTGTTAATTAAAGTTTCACAATCGTGAAACTAAATATATCAGATAACATATGTTTTGCAATCGCAAATTGTTGTTTTTAGTGTTAATTATAGTTTTACACTTCTGAAACATAGATGATCGCGTTAACTATAGTTTACAGATTTGAAATATAGATTAACGTTGTTAACTATAGTTTTATGTCCGTAAACTACATTTTACAACCAATAAACATAGTTTATCTACTGTGAAACAATGTTTAGCTCATTTTTGTGAATGTGGCGTGCCATAAATCTCTCTCTCTCTCTCTCTCTCTCTCTCTCTCTCTCTCTCTCCAACGAATCGCTTATCCGTTCATAAATACATGTATAGTTTTACAAGTAACCTGTTTCACAGACACAATCATACTAATCTAGTGAAAACTAGGGTGAGTAGCAATAAGTAGCCCGAGGTGACATTCAGACCAGTGGCGAGGGGTTGCTCTAATCTTGATAACTGTGTACTCATGAACTTTGAACCTAATCGAGCCATCTACTCCAAAAGGTCAATATATATTGGGTTGTACCAATCTGAAGAGACAAAGGCTTAAAATATCAAACCACTGGAGAAATTTGAAGAAAGTAATAGATAAAAATATGCATGCATTATTATAGCTGTGCCCATGGGATATTTTTTTTCGCTTGATAAGGGTCCCATAAGTGTAGATAATGATAAAGTGACCTTGTATTTCATCCTGAAATCCCCCGGCCTTGCAAGAATGCAGTGATCGCCAAGCTGCTAGATGATTTCATCAATTTAATGAATATTTCAAATTGACAACGATTAAAATGATTCGCGTGTGCATTTTTCTGGCTCTTTTATCTATCTCTTTTGCTGATATTGTGAATTTCAAAGATTGTGGTAAGTGTAAATTAAACGCGAGCGAAACTTAATTCAAAACTACATGTAGCAGGAAAACGGGATTTTTTTTTATTCCGTTCTGATCCCCATGACATTCAAATTTTGTTTACGACAATCTACAAATTGAAAGGTAAATGCTTTTTTGTACACGATGCCATGTTTAATGTTGGTAGATTTGCGATTTGCAGTTCCTTATTGAAATAATAACAATTCAGTGTCGCTTCTTCACGAATTTCCTCTCTCATCGCGGTTCGAATCGTTTGATAGAATATGTTCCCTTTTATGAATCAATATCTCAAATAGTGCGCCATGCAAACCAGGGTCCAGAAAGTCATTCATATTAAAGATTTTAATTAATTAACAAAATTTATTTTCAGAATCCAATGTATTTATTCTGCTTTTAGGGTCTGTCTTGGGTAAAATAAACAGCGTTGACGTCAACCCGTGCCCCACAGAACCGTGTCAGCTGAAGAAAAACACCAACGTCACTATCTCTATCGATTTCCTCCCTAGTAAGTACAATTTACATGTATGTGCATTCTAAAATCGGGAGTTTCTTTCTATTTCTAACCAACTGGACACCAGCTTGAAAATCAAAGTGAAATGGCGTGAAAATTACCGGAAATAGAAGCGAATTCGTATTTTCAATTGATAATATTGAATGAGTACAAGATGGTAGTGAAGTAATTTTCTGCACGTTACATTTTTCAGTTTCATGTGCTTTTTCATGTGAGCAATAATAATTTTTTTTTTAAAGTTTTTAAATAATTTTGATCTGATTGCAATTTTCTTGCATGTCAACGCACAGTTATGTTGCATGTTGACATAGTTTTCTTGTATGTTAACATATTTATCTCGCATGTCGACATATTTAATGGAAAAATAACCTGCACACAAGGGGCAGAATTATGCCATCATTTTTCAGTTCGAGACGTTGATTGTGTTATCCCAGAATATCCACAGGCACCTGACGTTATAAATTTTTCTTATAATAAAAATAAATACGCTATACCTTATAATAGACTATTATTAGGTAAAGGATAGGCCTATTTATTTTTATTATGAGAAAAATTATAACGTCAGGTGCCTGTGAGAATATCTTAAATGTTATATACCGGTAGTACTTAAATCTGATCTTCCGGTTACTCCGCATGACCTTTCCTGATTTGACTTTCAGATTCCAATTCCCAGACGTTTAAGACTGTCGTCCACGGGATTATTGGAGGGGTCCCAGTACCATTCCCGACCGCTAACGGCAATGTCAACCCTCCCGTCCCAATCCAACAGAACCAGAAGATCACTTACACCAACGCCATCTTTGTAGAGCCAGCTTATCCTAAGGTAATGCAAACACAGAGGTTGGTGGTCCCAATTTCACAATATCAGGTTTTGTTGATGAAATGTGGTAATAACGAACAGTGTTCATAAAATCTAACGTCCAACGGAAAAATACAAAACAGGAGCAGAGCAAACGCGGACCTCTAAAAAATTAGAGGTAGGATCCGGTGCCATAGAGGAGTGAGCATCCTCTGCTGACCGGTCACACCCACCGTGTGTGATATGTTATGACATGTTTTCTTGACGAACGAATAACAAAATAACAAAATTTACATAGAAGTTTGTGCGATTTTATCAATTTATTTACAATATGTTCAAATGAATGAGAAATAGGCAAAACTCTACTAAATAAATGTGCTTCGTGAGCGAAGCAACATTTCTGGGATCCTTCTAATGGTTTTCACACATTCTTACAATATATACTTACGGTATATTTCTGATTTGGTAATGAATGGATTTTTCTTACTATAATATAAATCTAAAGTCTTTTTTCTTTAAAATCTAGAAAACTGCTGTTTTAGTGTTATGACGTTCTTTAACTCTGTTTGCATCACGACGTTTAGAACAATGTACACATTATTCAACAAAACATTTCGATTTTTTGATTAAAATCATATAATTATTCTTCTTTTTTTCAATATTTTAGATAACTATGAAAATGATTGCTTTGATTACATAATTTCTGAACTTTCATTCATTCTTAATTCTTTATTTCACAGATTTCTCTCGTGGTAAAGTGGGAGATCCAGGATTCCACAGGGAAAGATTTCGTCTGTTTTGTGGTACCCGCTATGGTAGTGGCTTGATAACCACTGCACGTATTTCGAATTATATACAACTTTAAACAATACTAAAGTATTTTGTTGGTTTTGTTTTTCATGTGAGAAAATGAACGGCGAGAAACACAAGGAAAATTGACCCACCCTCTCAATTTTGCGGAGCATAAATAAACTAGATAATGATGTAATGTTATTGATTCATTCTCCTACTGATAATTCAACTGTTGTCATATCAATTTCTTAATAAAAGAACCCTTTGCTGGATAGTTACCTTTGAAGGAGTAAGTGACACCTATCTGTTTTCAAGCCATGAGGAAAAGGGTCAAGACTAAAAGTTTTGTCCACTCATTGCCTTATATTTACATTCCACATATTTTTTGCTTGTAATATAGCATTGAATGATTTATTTTTGACGTCGTCGTGTCAATAACTGCCGTCAGTCGAGCAGACAAATTATCATAACGCGCTGACTGCCGTCAGGTGAGCAGACAAATTGAATAACGCGCGTTATTGCTTTAACAAACGGGTGATGCTTTATCAAATACTTCCGGTCCAAACTATTTTTGACACAGCACCTCGCTTCAACGCTTCAGTGACCTATTTTCGAAGACTTTCTAGTATTTTCCATATATCTATATCTACTACCAAAAATTGATTTAAAATGGATTTTGTCGAAGATTTAAATTACAAATATAAAGGAAAACACGTATCTGTGAAGTTTATAAAACTGCAAATCATGTTTACTTAGCTATCAAGGAGTTCATTCTGACGACGAAATGAAAACAGAACGCTTTGGTTGTGTTTGTATACAAGAACTTACCGAAATAATGTCTCCCAAGACTTTTATTTCCCCAGCAGTAAGCATCCTTATTCAATATTTTCAACTTCGAATCATTAGGCTAGTGTTCGTTTTATAAAACATCAACAACTGTTCCTCGTTCGAGTGAATTCAAACTAACGAGCATTCGCAACTTTGTGTATGTCATCAAACTTGATTATTCAAGTCTTCTGATCAGTATTTCCATTTAATTAAGTGATTAAGCTTTAAGAAAAAATTATTTAGAGATAAAAATTATTTCAAGCTTTATTTCAGTGAAACTTTACATTAAAACAGTTATATTTATCCCCGAAATGACGTACTAAATTGTATTGCGCAAGGTCACAATAACCGCATAACACAACGTTGCATCATCGTTTAATCTTTGAAAAAATCAATTCGGGTCATATTAGGGGCTGTTTCAAAAGCTTCATGATATAGATCAAATTGTTTGAGATAAATAGAACATCTATAATTGTGTGATTTTATATTTGCTTTATCCAACTCGTTGAAATGGTTATATATATGGCTGCAAACTGCAACGTCACAAGCGAAAATCAAAGTTCACGCTTGTGGCTGTTACAGTGGCTCTTCCATTAATATGAACTTATTAAGATTATCTTAGGATAAGATAGGAATTTTAAGGCATAAATCACATTTTCACACGAGTAAAGAAGTTAAAAAATGTAAATGTAAGCAATAAATCATGATTTTTTTAAAGATACAGTCTCATAACTGCAGCGACGTGTGCATACAAATTTTCATAATGGGCGAACGCACGTTACTCAATTTGTATGTACACACCGCTGCAGTTATGAGACTGTATCTTTCAAAAAATCTTCATTCAATGCTATAATATTTACATTCCACATATTTTTTGCTAGTATGTGTTGAAAGCTACGGTAGTTATAACACTTTAACACACACAGGGTATCCATAGGCTAAAATGACGAGTTTTATTATGACGTCACATATTGAACGTTATAAAGTACAACGTCACAAGCAAAAATCATAGTTCACGCTTGTGGCTGTTACAGTGGCTCTTCCATTAATATGAACTTACCCTTAGGATTAAATTGGAATTTTAAGTTATAAATCACATTTGCACACAAGGCAAGAAGTTAAAAAAAATGTAAATATAAGCATTACATTATTATTTTTTGAAAGGTACAGTCTCATATATAACTGCAGCGATGTGTGCATACAAATTTTCATAACGCGCTAACGCGCGTTACTAACTTTGTATGCACACACCGCTGCAGTTATGAGACTGTATCTTTCAAGAAACAATTATTCAATGCTTAAATAAGACCCCCCAAGTTAACTTACCATGCATCAGATTTAGTACACAAGTACCGATGAAGGAGGACACGGTCCCTAAATGATCACAGGATCAAAGGTCAAAGGCCAAAGAACTCTTAACTTCAGAAAACATTGTCCGTTTCATTAAAATCATATTTCTTTTTTTATATTTTGAATATATGCTTCATTGGGAGCAATTTTAAGGTGGATTCTTACTTTGTTTCTGTTAACTCCCAATTACCATATTAAGGCGATATTTATTTAAATTCAAATATAGAAAGGGGAAATTTGAACGGAACGAACTGAACCCCAGCTTTTAGCAGGGGGGAAAAGTGTTGGAAAATTTTCAAAAAAAATACAATGTATTGTATGTAAAAAAACACAGGGCCAGAAAGTTACTATCCGCTCAATATATTGAGAAACCTTTTGCAGATCCGACCGTACAGTACCTTGTTCGTAAGTTTGCCCTTTTGCATATTGCCACTTGAAAAGGGGGACGAATTTTTTTTTTAAATTTATCTAATTCACCAATAAACACAACATTCGTTTCCTCTAAAGAACAACTGCCTCGTTATTTGATACAATTGAAGAGACGTCCAGGACAAACTTTTGTTTCTTCCAAAATTCGAATAGATAATCTTAATTATTCAAAGTAATGACAAATACATGTACGTTTTGCGATTTTTAAAAAAATAAATATTACAGTCCCTTTTGTTTTCATTTCACGTTACATGTACGTTAGTTTGGTCCATTTAGTTCATCGTACATAGTAAAACGTCAAAAAAATGAACACTTCATAATGTCATCTAATCCAATAAACACCTTCAGGAATATCTAATCATTTTGATCTCCCGTCAGCTAACGTGTCGTGTCCTGTTTTACTATTCGGGAAGTTTGTTAATTTCGTAATCTGCCCTATTTCAGTTGGTCATCGCTAGATATACACGGGTCTATCTAGCGATGACCAACTGAAATAGGGCAGATTACGGAATTAACATACTTACCCTAGAGCGACACGTCCTATACATTTGACTTCGATCAGCCCAGAAGTCGTTATCGCGCAATGTCGTATGACAAAAGAAACAATCGAACGATTCCAAAGTCAAAAACAAGGCCGGGTTTAAACAGTCGTATATATAAAGAATCCATTTTAAGAGAACTGGGTCTTTACGGGTTGTTTTATTCATCATTTACTACTTGTCTGTAATCTAGAGAAATGAACACTGTTACGAAAGTCGTTCTTCTTCTTGTTATCGCGTGTTGCGTAACAGCTGATGTCATCAACATCAAGGATTGTGGTAAGTAGTTGGCATCTATATTTTTATTTACCTATTATTGTTTTTTCTTTTACATCACTTATTTTAACAATGGAAATGTAATAATTTTTTTTTATATGATACATTCATTGTTAAATAATAAAAGCAAGACCAATCTCCATGAAAGATTTATCTATGAACAACTCACTTTTGTAATCTTAAAACAAATCTTTAATAATATTTAAAACTGTATGATATTGTCTGTAGATCAAGATATGCGATTGCATCAGTTTTATAGACATCGATTTTTTTGCTGGAGATACCTTGATATTACTGAATTGAACCCCCCCCCCCCCCAGGTTTTGAGAAATACCATATATCATTACATGTTTAACAGAAATACTATCACATAATATCGAGAATGCATTAATCATATTGTCGTATTGATTATGAAATTGAAATAATTTTTAAATAACAGTAATTTAATTGTGATTATGTGTTTTATGCTAGGATCCGTATCCGGTAGCATAAACCAAGTGGAGATAACTCCCTGTCCGTCAGAGCCATGCCAATTCAAGAAAGGAGTTAATGTTACCATGAAAGTGGAATTTACCTCAAGTAAGACAGAGAGATGCACATCTTACGATGCCTTTGCCAAGCCTGTAATCGAAAGTTATATTAATTATTACCATTTTAATTTTTCTTTATAGAGGTAGAATCCAAGAAATACACATCTATCCTTCATGGTATAATTGGTGGAGTTCCTGTTCCGTTTCCGGTTTCACAGGGACTCATTTCCGGTCCAATAAATGCAAATAGTAAAATTGTCTACTTGAACGCCTTGAAGGTTGAGCAATCTTATCCAAAGGTAAATTTAATGTATTATATGCATTATTTTTTATGTATTTTACATGCATTTTTATATGCATTGCTCCAATATTTTGCACTATTGAATACATGTACTAATATATAAAAATGACAATAAACTATCAAACTTTTGGTCCATGTAATATGTATTTACGGAATACTAGTATTCGTTTCATGTATTTATATGCTGGTATTATTTGGTGCGGTTATGGATCTTTGAAATGTCTTATGAAATTGAATACTCACACATGTTTCATTCCGAATTTTTTTTTTCAAGATAGCCGAAAGTTCGTGTGGAAAGTTATGCGATCGCGAATATTGTAGACTTAAAACCAGCGTTATGTTTTCCACCTCCACAGTACTAACTTCCACCCGGTGTCGTCCTTGTAATCGATCTCATATGTGTGCTGTTTCTATTTCAGGTTTCGCTCGTCGCAAAACTAGAAATTAAAGATGACAGTGGAAAGGACATGGTTTGCTTTTTATGGCCTGCTCAGATCGTTGATTAAAGGTTCGACGTTCCACTACCAATTAAAACGTGTACAGTACTCGGTGCTTTTAAAATTCATTCATGCAGTTAGCATTGTACATATCTCATGATTATTTATTTAATTATTCTTGTTGTGTTCATTTGAAGTTTTGATGTAATAAAATATGTAACGAATTTACAAAAAAAAAGTGTTTGACTAGAAATGCTTATAGTGACACCACATTCCCATTGCCCACAAACAACACTATTTTAAAGATTTTGTACAAACAAATAAACAAGTTGTACTGGGAGATCATTTATTTAATCCCCTTTTTGTGTTATAACAAACTGCTCTGGTTTACATTTTTAGGATTTCTAAAACATATGAATCCATTTACTATTATCTTATCCAAATTTAAAACAGAAAACCTTTTCTGAAAAATTAGAAACTGTGGCAATGTATCATGAACTGTAAAACATGTATGTAACACTTTCAATAGTCTATATTTACATCTACGAGTATGATTCCTTCTATTTCTTACGAAAACTTATAGTTAATTCATAGCTCTATAGAAACAGCCAGACTGAAATCTACACGCCACGTTTATCGATTGGTCGAAACCTATAGCGACTGAAACTGACAGGATTGAAATCTACACGCCCCGTTTATCGATTGGTCGAAACCTACAGAGAATTTAGAAAAATCACGGATTGAACAAAATAACCATGATGATGTCAGACAAATTCCCATAGGATACGATTTGGCTGTTTCCTTTAGCCAACGTACTGATGTACATTAACAGTAATT
Organism: Magallana nippona; assembly: GCA_033439105.1. Classification (NCBI taxonomy): domain Eukaryota; kingdom Metazoa; phylum Mollusca; class Bivalvia; order Ostreida; family Ostreidae; genus Magallana; species Magallana nippona. Next base: position 40,057,014 of record CM065923.1, on the reverse strand, counting down.
TAGTGAATTTTACTTACTTTTTACAATCAATTTACTAATTAATAATTCTTTGTTAAAAGAAAGATGTAAATATAAACAATGAAATGCTTTCTTTGGTGATTTATGCAGGTTATGAAGGTAGCGATCATTGCAGAATTTTTTTTACATAACCCGCTAACAATGTATATAACTATATATTATTTTCATAAATTTGATATTTTTAATATTATGCTGCGATGGTAAAATTTTGCTTTTTTAATCACTATGTCTAGTGTTTTTCATATCATGATTAGACACATTATCAAATTTTGAAAAATCTAGCAGCGCATCATCACTTCAACTTTGTTTCATTTGAATCTATTGATATTGACTTTAATGAAAATCAAAATGAAAATTAAAAAAAAAAAAGATATGGTAAAATTAATAGTAGATGGATATTACACCTTAACTCTCGTACTAGAAAAACTGGTAACCTTTGAGTATTTGGTCTTTCGGTGTTATTTCTTTCATCTTTTCTAAATCCATTGTTTTCAAATATCTTAATAAGACGCTTACCATGTCTTTTACGAAGTTTTTTTTTCTGATTTAGACACTGTCTTTATATCAATTTTATAACAGTTTTTGGTGACGGTAGCACTCTTACCACATATTTAACTGCTTACTGACAAATCTTAAAAGCCTATAAACATTTCATAAACATGGTGAACGTGGACAAAAAAAACTGATAAAACCCTGTCTTCAACTTCCATCCCATTATGACGTTATATATTTATACCACCATAACGGGAAATATCCTATATAGTTTTACAAGAAGAAATTGATTCATTTCTTCTCTAGATAAACGTTTATTTTTCAGGATAAGTTGATAAATAAATATTTTACAGGTGATTACAGATGATTGTAATGAGGACAGAATTTATGAAACACCCTGTACATTATAAACATATTTATAGGTAGCAATACGGGAAATTAGGGTTGACAGGCCACGGTCCGTCAACCCAAATTTTCCGTAGAGCTACAGTTCGATTATGCAGCTAATTTATAGGACTTTATAAAAATCGATTTTTTTCAATGTTAATCCTGAATATTCAGCATTCATTAGAGACATTCACTCCCCCCCCCACCGATAAGTATTTTACATATATATATCTTTTAAATATGATATTTCGTGTAAAAATTGAAAGATTGCCGTTTTTCAAAATATTATGATAGTGTTTTTGAAATCGAAACGTGAAAAAAAACCCGTTTATGATCTTTATGCCTGACGAACCAATTAAACAATGCATCAAGTCAAATGTCACCTAGGTGTGTAGTACTAGTACTGATATCGGTATCATTTCGACAAAGAACGGCACACACAAACAAACAACTAAACAAGCGTCCTAATTTGGAATGGTTTGATAAGCTATCTTATTCAAGAAGCGGATATGCCAATTAAGTGTCCAAATCAGACACATTATTTCCAAAATTTGCAACTTTATCGCCAAATATGATAAAACCGACTGATAGAAAGAGTTTGAGATTTTGTAGGTCACAGAACTTTAAGAATCATGGGGTCATTTTATAGAATCATCTATAAGTATTCAATATACAAATATAAATATATATACATGTTCTAATTAATGATTATAAATGATGGTCACGCACATTTGAAAGTCAATTAAGTAGGAGTAATTTCCAAAGTAACCCAAAGTTTATTTTTGACATACAAAATTTCATTAATTCAAGATCCGTACTTTAAATCCCTGTTGTGCAACGTAGGTCACGTGAGGATACTTCCATTCAATTTCCACGTGATTCCACCCGGATATAAACAAACCCCTGGAGAACTCACCGCTTGCACTGTGAGCAGACAACACAGAACACAAAGGATAACAATAGACATGTCTCTCTCGCTCGTGTGCGCTCTCGTGGTGGTTGGCGTTTTGGCAACTTGCTTTTGTGAACCGATCAACTTCAAAAAATGCGGTAAGTTATATGCCTGTCAGCTGCCTATATAATTTATTATGATCCATGCTTTCCATATTCAAGCATAACAGTTTTGTCAACTGATCGGCGTGTTTCGTGTTGCATGTACTTTTGCGGGGTACATGCAATTTTCATTTTGTCAGCGTTCGTCAGGCAGTCTTATCGACTGGAAAAATACAACGATTAAAAACCTTTGCATATTTGGTTGTTTTATTAAAATCAAGAATTGGCGTCTTCGTTCGATATCAAAACAACACGCGCACGTTAGGTTCATGGTAATATTTGACTACCAGTAATGCTAGTAAGTAATAGTTAGACAGAAAGTATAGTTAAATACCTGTAACAGTAATATAGAAAAGTCAGTAACTGTCAATTAATATTACTTGTTTTTATACAAAACATTTTTATTAATTATGATTCCTTTGTCAGTATAACAAACCAAAAAAAAAAAAAACCCTTCCACGATCCGCGCATGATAAACTGTATGACAAACGGACAATGGGTAGAAAAGTGAATCCTTCATCAATCGATATTTTTATGTTCTTGCATTAGAATATAACATACAGTTATTTCAAGTAATATTTAAATCGCTCAGTATTGCGTAAGATAAATATATGATTCATAAGCCATAAACTTAAAAACATTTTCTATGGGATGGGATTGATCTGAATACATGTAATCCTTTTCCAAATCTTGACGGTAGGCGACAATAATAGTACTCCTTGGTCCAAAAATATCAAATTGAATGCGCTTAATTCTATACATTATATAATCACAATCTTCTTACAGATGGAACTCCAGACATAAAGTCTGTTGATATAACTCCCTGCACAGCGCAACCTTGTAAATTTCATCATGGAATGAATGTCACCGTTTCTGTAACATTTATCGCAGGTTAGTATGCATGCCTTTGATATTACGCTAAAGCACACTGGAGTCACATGATTGAATTATCTAACAGTTACCTCCCGTTTATCAATCAGTGGCGCGAATTTTCTATACATGTGTTTTGTCTCTTTCCCCTTAAAATCTTTATTCAACGCCAATTCACAGAAAACACTGTTCCTTTACCATTTCCTTTACCATTACCATTTCACAATATGTATATATTATAATGATGAACTATAAAAGAACGTGATATAAGCAAATTCTTCTATTGGCGTTTTGTAGCGAAGAATTCTGTTGGTTCAACTGCTGAGATTTACGGAATTCTTTCTGGTATTCCTATCAAGTTTAAAATGCCAAACCCAAACGGCTGTCAGTCCAGTAACATAACGTGTCCTGTAAAAAGTGGGGACCAGTATACATACAGTGGCCTTTTCAATGTTCTTCCCACATACCCTGACGTAAGTATTGATCACTACATTTATGGACTCTATATGAAAAGGGACACCAGTATCTCATTTTCAATATATAAGGAATCGAAATTTATGAAAGTTTTCCAAACACTGGGTGCATGTTTAGCATGGTTCATCGTCCATTTCAATCCATTAAAATGAAGTTACATGTACATGTGTATTAAGTTTTCCCCTTCAATATGTAATAATAAAGCAGGATCACCATATTTCGTGTTTGTATCATAAACCTCTCGTTGGGTGGTCTCAAAGAAACGGGTGACGAAAAGTTAAAAACAGCAATAGAATTTCTTACTGAAAATAAAACACTACTAGTATTATCGTCGGAGGCCCTAAATTCGTTACGGTCCCGTACCTCGCGAGATGTAGTCCGAGGTTGATGAAAAAAATAATGAATATATAATTTAAAATCTTACTATGAAGTAGAAGCCCTTAAGTGGGTGTTATAACAAGTTGAGTGTAACAATTTTAGCCCAGCGCTTAATGTGGCACACATTCTTAGGGTAACGAATCATGGGTCTCGGAGGATATACATACGACTAATTTCAAGACTGTGGCGTATTATACACACTTGCATGTTACTTACGTGTATGGTATGTTTCTTTTCAGATACGACTAACAGTAAAGTGGGATTTGAAGGCCGATGACAATAGCTATCTATTTTGTTTCTTGTTTCCTATGGAAATTGACACGTAATGTTCTGTATCACATTACTTATCATCAAACTGACTTCATGCCATTTTTGAAATAAAACCATTTGCATTCGTTGTTGTGGTTTTTTTTTTTCTACCCAAAGTTATTATTTCACTTTCGCTGTTAAAAATGTACTTCAAAACAGTGCAATAATCTGTATAACACTTACAGACTCATGAGTTCGTGTAAGCAAAGTCTTAAAAGGTCAAGAAAAAACCAACAAACAGTTGTGTCATTTTTATATTTTCTTCAAAATCAAGCATCTGAAGTGATCTAGAGTCTTGTGCAGTGAGAGTACAAAAGTAGAGTATATCAAGACGTCACATGGTTTGGAAAAGCAATTGACCACGAAAAGCATTGTAATAACCTTGTATACACCGACAAACAATTCGTATATAGTGAATTCATACTATAGCAGGGAAGGAACTTCAAGGACGACACTTCCCTCTAATAAGGGAAACAACTCCCCCACTATTCCTTCCGAACATTATCAGGTTCTCTTGAGCCTTTCAGGTATGCTGAAATAGTGCGCATTTCAATTAAAAGAGGTATAGTGCACTTAGTATATGATTTTCCCTAAAATATAGCGCTTTTGCAAACATTTACGATTTTATACAATATAGGGGATCCAACCATATTAACGTATTCTGTCAATTTGGATTTGAATTACACACATCTGATGGAAAACAATACACAAACATAAAGAGATCCGTTTTATTTGATCAAAGTTTTGTTATTATTAAATGGAAATGATTTTGGTCATATCAAACAATAACCAGTCACATGTACCTTAAAGGGGCATGGTCACGATTTTGGTCAAAAATTATATTTCTGATTTTTAATGTTTACAATGCTTCAGTTAGGCATTTTTGATAGGAAATCAAAATTTGAGTGTCATTCGTTGAGTTATAAGCAAGTTACAGAGCTTACAATTCTTTGCTATGTAAACAAAGCTTTTGTTAACATTTTGAATGTTGAGGTGAGAATTCTAGTTTTAGGCCTAAAATGAATGTTTTAAACCTAAACTGTTTATTTATGCTTAAAATGAATGAGAAGATAGAAAATCAGCTTTAAAAAAGTTTTTTACTGGTATATTGAACCTATGTAAACAAAAACAGGACACAGCCTTCTTTACATGACAAAGAATTGTAAGGGTTGTATCTTGCTTACAACTCTACGACTGACACTCAAATTTCATTTGATCATTAGAAATGCATTCCTAAAACATTGTACAATATAAAAACAGAAAAATAGAATTTCACCAGAATCGTGACTATGCCCCTTTAATTTCAAATATCATTCATAATCTGCATACATGTATTTCACAAAATCCTTTTTTTCCAAAATAATGGCAGTACATTGACAATGCACGAGATTCACATAACAGAATCAGCACACAAAACAGTGCAAAAATATAACCTTTTTCTGTAGAGAATGTTCTGTAAAAATGTGAATTCTTGTGTAGAAAAATGAACCAAACAAAACAAATTTGGACATAAACATATTACAGATAAATCTAGAGAACACACAGTAGCGGCAATTGCCATGGTACAACCATAGTCCTTAACCAATACACAAATTGAGTTTCATCCAATTAGCTGTTTTGTTAAAAAAAAATATCCATATCTAGACAAGACAAGACTGATGTTATAGGTTACACTTAAAGAACGTGAAAATTACAGCATAAGAAGTATAATATTAATATCCGGCAATCCAGCATTAGTTTGAGAACCCTGCAGGCGTGCTCCGTCAGACACTTATGTGAAGTACAGTCATACCCACATGGATGCATAGAAAAATACATGCGCATCCCTTTTCATGTAACTATAATACATGTACATATTCATCTACCGTAATAGATTGTAAAATAAGTCTAATATTCAAACAGTAGATTGCCATATTAAAAAAAAAAGTTGGGTTAAATTCTAAATCAATCATAACATCTTTTCTATACACATTTTTTTTTCATAAATGTAAACAAATGGAGGTAAAAGCATATTTACCAAAAATATTTTAGAACAAGCATCTTTTTTTTTTTTTTTTTTTAGAAATTTAGAGATTTTTTTAATACAGCACATTATTATGCATAAATTTAGCAGATATCATTCCCCTGATGTTTCTTTTCTATTTTTACTTGATCTGGGCTGGCAGCATCACACAAAACATTGGTTGGCTCTTTTCATTGACCAATTCATACTTCACAATAAGCCTTATCTGAAAAAAGCAAGCAAACAAAAGTTTAATTAAAAAAACAAAGAAAATAAATATTTAGAAAAGAGTTTGAAAATCAACTTTCATATCATAACTCCACTTAGTTAAAAAAAAAATGTGGTATATCAATTTACATTTTATCAGTGTCATTAATTTTTTTTAATTCTAATGATAACCCTTTTTTGATATGGTAATTAATAAAATATCTTTACTATGCAACTATGTTCAGAAATTCAATGCTAAGATCTAGCTAAAATCATAAAATATTTTTTTTGTATTTCAATTGTTAAATCATATTTTCAGTATTATATACAAGTATATCTATTGAATCTCACAATATTTTATATCATGTAAATATATATAAAAGTTGTATGTTGTTCTCCATAGCGAGAATGCACGCTCTGCAGAGACTCTCTGAAGCCTACTAGCTTAGCATTTTGCATGCCTCGCATATGTTGATACATATGTACTTAGAACTTGTGTACAATACTGATAAGCTTATGGCTCAAAGTTGAAATAAATAAATAATAAAAAAAATAATTAATAAATGCACATACTGTAGGGTAGCTACTGAGAACAGGAATGGTATTTGTATAGTCATATGTGGTTCCAGCAGCCACAGGACAATTGATTCCCGAGTCTTTACATCCATTCATATTTGGGGGATTGAAGGGTATTGGGACTCCTCCAATGATTCCATGGACTTTAGCCTTCAACTGAGTAGCAGCTTTGTCTAAAAGAGATATCAACAAAATGATTTTTTGTCTTTGACTTGCTTTAAGGTAGAAATAAAATTATTGGTTTTTTTTTTTTAATTGCGTCCCACCTCATTGAAATACCCCCCGCTGATAAAATTTTATTATCAAAAAACAAAGATTTTTTTTTTTAAATGGAGATTTTTATTTTTTACCTATTTTTAATTAGTGAAACTTCAAGTTTGAAATATAAAAAAAAATTCCTTCCCTGCTGGGTCTAGAAACCTCGGGTGGCAATTCCAAACAAATATTTTTTTAAACATATCTAATATGAAATTGTTAGAAGATAAAAGAGAACAGCAAAAAAGTACTACAGGTAACAGTATAATACAAAATTTAACTCTTAAACAAAAAATAATATATATTGAAAACAAAAGAGCTATCAAAGTTAACTGTTAATTTACACCAATACAGGAAGGTTTCAAATTATTATGATGTGACATTCTATGATTGAGGAAGTACCAATAATAATGTGGTAAAAAATAAAGTTTTTTTTCACATTTTGTTTTTAAGTGAAGAGCAATTAAAATTTATACAAGGAAGAAATTCAAAGATTTTTTAGTGACATGTCTTTTTATTTTACTTTATAAAATTCATTCATTTCCTCTTTATATTCTGAGAAATTGACAGGAAAACAAGTTTCTTTCATCCATTTGGAACACTTTTCACATTTTTTTCATTGTTATTATCACATTTTTTCTGCTGTTAGTAATATAAAATCCCTCTTTTGGCCTGAGCTTTCATAGGCTTTAAATAGAAGGGGCATTTTGAAGCAAAATTGAGAACATTTAGTTAACTATACTGTTTGAAAATGCACGTATTCATGAATATCAAAAATGTCACTATAGATAGGAATCACAAATTTTTGTCTTGAGTTCTCAGTTCTCACTCATGATTGGTTATATGTAAAATAAATAAGCACTGAATGAAAGTGGCATGGTAAGCACAGCTTATTTGCTGAGATTTTCAAAACCCCATTATTCTATGATCATTATAGATTACTGGTTTAGTTTTGACCTTTGGTCTGAGTCTGACTGTCACATTCCTCCCCCATTAAATGATCTTCTCCTTTGAAGATCACCATCCTAGTTACCCTTGCAGCAGTGAACCAGTCAGGTCTAGGGTTGGTTATCGCACCAAATATAACGAGATGGGCAAAATAACGATTGACAAGACCGGGATTTGAACCTTGGTCCCCTGAATCTCTATTCAGGTGCTCTACCAACTAAGCTATCTGGGGCAAGTAATCGAATCAGTCTGACTGTCACACAATTTATCTAGTCAAGTTATTTTGAGTACCATTTGTGAATCATTCAAATTTGTATGCAGACTGTAGCTTAAGATAAAAGTAATAAATATACTGACCTGCAACAAAATTAACATTAAATGTAGAATTTTTCCCCCTCTCAAGAGTACATGGAGAAACAGAGCACCCGGTTACTGTAGCAGATTTCACATTGTTTAGACCATCTGTGAAGAAAATCAAACAAATTATTAGAATCAAATTAAAGTACATACAATCATCAGAAATTTATAGAATGATTCAATCTTATCCAGTACTGATTAACTAATTAATAAGGCCTATTGAAATTTTCTGTATCTTTAGATAACATCAAATTCAACTGTAATGGGATGGGAGAAATAATGACAGACCAGACCGGGATTCGAACCCGGGCCCTCTGAATCTCATCAGGTGCTCTGCCGATGATCTGTCGCCGGTATTCGAATCTGTCTGATGATCGCATCTTTCACTGTTATATTTAAGTTATTTTCACTTTACCGATTTATCTACTTCCCATCAGAAAAAGTAAGAGTGTACCGGTGAACATGTTAATTAAATCAGATAATACGACGTAGGTCTACTTACCACAAGTCTTAAACAATGGGCCTGATGACACCACTGAAAAAAGTACAGCCACAATAACAAGAACCAAATATTTCATATTTCTTAATTTGTTTACTGTCGTTCTATCTCGGCAGTTTCTCGTGCGAACTAGTGTTTCCCAAGTGAATCATGTGAATTACCACGTGACCGTCGTACGATGTATTAGAGGGGCGGATCGAAAAAAAAAATCAAAGTACTGATAGTACTGATAGACGGTGGCGTGAAACGAGAGATATATACTGCAGCTTAAGGTGGGATACTTCCATATTATTATCAGAATAAACATTATTATATATTATCAGAATAAACAATAATATCAGGCATAATTTCATACGTTTTTTTTTTTACCAAAAAATAGAACCGCATATTCCGAGTTAAGTTCGAATCCCGCTCGAATTTTGTTAATTATTTTTTGCGTTATTGCTATTAAAGAATAGGCAAAACAAGTTATAAGAATTTAACCTTCTTTTTGTCTAATCAATGCAGCTTTAATCAGATTATTTGAACTTAGTCTTAGGCTGGTATGAGACACTTCCATATTGTGAACTGATATACATTCTGAGCTTCCTATCAAAATAAACAATAAAAACATGTGAAATCTACATACGTTTTTCTCGTTATATACATGTACGAAGTGTCTATATTCATCAGTGAAATATTCAATGATTTTATGGGTTTTCTTAATAATAAGGCGTAAGTAACATAGATTACATAATGAAGAAAAATAAAGGAAATGTATTCATGTATTAACGATGATACGCGCAGAGCAAGTCAGAATGGCATAAACTAGTCTGTTATAAATAAAACAATGTCAGCAAACAGTGATAAATTAGGACATCATGATTTTTTTTTCTTTGAAAATGATGCACCCCATTTTATTGTTTTACCAAGGATTAATAATAGGAAGTTGATGAACTTGAAAATATCAACAGGAAAAGGTTACCTTATAAAATTTTTAAAAAGTCTTTTTGATAGCTTAACTTTAGTAATTGCAAAAATGCTAAAATATTTATTGATAGTGAACACATTCATTCAGAAAAGTAAATATTGAACTCTAAGAACCAGTGCCCGCGGAAAAATTAACGAGCTAAACCTACAGATTCTTGATGAAAATTTCTTTGGCATCATCCCATAATGCTCTCTAATTCTTTCTCCCGTAGTGCTATGCCAAAAATGGCTGACATTTAACTCGTAATTTACAGTTCCTTGAGGTTTGAAGACACGTTTCGTCGCACAAGCTTTGGTGAGACCCAAGAGATTTTTTACACACTTCCATTCCTTCGTATTTAGTCGAGAAACGTAAACAAATGATTATAAATTTAACGTATGACGTAACAGTGATCTCGCGATAAATTTAGAGGTGGATCAAACATCTGTAATGCATGTACAAACTTTTTCAGTATATACTGCGATACCTGTCTCAGATGATTAGTTTTTAATTTTTTAGGCTTTGATAGAGAGTGTGTGTATATATATATATATATATATATATATATATATATATATATATATATATATATACACACACACACACACACACACACACACACACACACACACACACACACACACACACACACACACACACACACACACATGTATAATATACACACAAGCAAGAGCCATAGCCATATTTTAGTCACTGTCATATCGATCGAATATTTTAATCTAATTTTGCATGCATGTACAGTAAGTATAAGTAGGGAGAAAATTAAAAATGAATATATTGCTATCAAAGTTACAGCCTCGCCATTTTGAACTAAACAAAAAAGAATAAAGAGAAAAATAAGCAGTTAAAAACCTATGCAGATATTTCATATTGTCAAACCTTTAAATTGGAAAATTGGAAATTACACACCTACAAACAGGGACCCGGGGGGGGGGGGGGGGGGGGCACGGATACATTTAGAATGCAAAAATAAAACATTTTTAAAAAAATTATAAACGAGGAAAAAAAATAAAAGTCAGAAAACAACAAAATTAAGGTACGAAAGAAAAATAATATTCATCGTTCGCACTTTTTGATCAAATTAAACACAAAAAAAAAAATACATTAAAAAAATTTTTACAGACTGATCAATTCTCCCCAAAAGTAAAGAATGGTTTTAAGGGGAAGTAAGTCTATGTTTTTAGTAAGATTTTTTTTTTAACTTAAGAATTACGTTTACTCAGAATGGAAAAAAAAATCCACTGATGATAATGAAAAACCATCTATTGTGTGACATAGACCTTTGAGTGCAGTATTATTTTTCACTTTCAATAAAGTAGGTCAAAGGTCAATGACCTACTTTTTGAGCTAATGGCCATTGCATATTTTTTGAAATTTTAAGAAAAATCTCTAAAAATTTTACACTATGATTGAGATTTTCTTAATTGTGAAAGAAATATAAATTCTCTTTTAAAAACTAAATACAGTTTATAAATCGCAGTGGCACTAAATACATACAAAGTATTAAGTTTTCATTGACAATTTTTATAAATATTCCAGTCCGAATTTCCTCTATCAGTTTTCAAATTCCTACCAATTTTTTATCCAAATTAACAAAAAATTGTATGATGATAATACTGAAACATTTATAGAATTAAACTAATTATATTGATCTTATTCTGCGGACATAAAATCTATATTAGGTCAATGATGCAAAATTTAGAGATACGGTGTGTTTTATCGTTTTTTGCATTTTTCAATATTTTTGTTTTGCGTGCCATACGATTATCATAATTCATAAGTGAGCTAAAACCAACAGAAAAATGCAAAATTATGTTGACTAGGAAATAAAATCTTAACTTTGAATATTATGACACTGTCAAAAATATTTCAGCGAAAAACAAAATAAAAATTTAGTCCGAATTTCCTCTGTTTTGCTCTTAGTCCATTTTTGGTTGTGCCTAATTAGTCAGTTCGCGGGTTGACTAATGATGAAACTTAAAATGCGCTTGCGTAAACTGGAATTCTGGGAAGGAATTACTAGACAGTCCGTGTTAGAGAAATTCGAAGGAGTTATGAAACTGGTCAGTTTCTAGGAAAAACTTCGCATAGTCGCATTGTATACGTGTACATAGTCCGAAATATCTGACGTTTTCCTGGCTTTTTTAACGATTTTGATATTTTACATGCCAGGAAAACGTCAGAACCGGCGCCATTACGAAAACTGGAAATTCACCGTCTCCAGCTGGAAGCGGCATTCTAGGCTCGATTTTAAATAGATATATATTTAAACCCAATAATACAGCTTAAAATATAATTTTACTGCACATTATGGTAATCACACTGATAAACAATAGTGTTGTTGACCTATTTTCTCGCGAGATTTCAAAAATGCACGAAATCAAAACAAATCTCAACAGTTCGATAGAATGTGTTCAACAGCCTGTTTATGATATGTAAGGACCCATAAAAACGATATTAGTGAACAGCAAAATCATCGTTTTATTAATTAATTGTGAGTGAAACATTTGATTCCACTCGTAAATATTTAAAATCCAGCCGAGAATGCCGCCTCCAGTTGGAGGCGGCGAATTTCCACTTTTCGTAATGGCGCCGGTTCTGACGTTTTCCTGGCATGTGAAATATCAAAATCGTTAAAAAAAGGCCAGGAAAACGTCAGATATTTCGGACTAACGTGTACACTGCTACACACTAATTTATACTCCACTGGCTGACTTTCTTAGCTTTTAAGAAAGCTAGCCTTGTTCCATAATATAGTGAAAATATCGAATGTTATGTCAATAATAATTCATTTCATAAATACTTTTTGTGTTTAAAACAAATTTTACTCATGGCTTTGAACCTTTTAACAACCCGAATTTGAGAACTCAGACCCTGAGTAAACAACTTCCTTAATAATATTATATAATTCTCCCTCTCTCTCAAAATTAAATTCTTTGATGTTAGTTGATTATAACAGAATATCTCTTAGTTGACAATAATGTAAGGTATGTGTAATTCTTGTTTCATGTTGCGCTCGCCACAACGGTAGCACAGTAAAACATATTAGATAGATAAAACTGATTATAAACATTGCACTATTTTGCAGATTTTTTTGATGCATCATGAATATTCATGATATAAAAAAAATTATTTGATTCACGGTCTGTCACTTTCAACAAATATATATCTCTAGATATATTTATTTATGTATTCATAATGCTTAAAATATCTGATAAGATGTAAATTAGTTCTCAAACTGAAATCGACACATAGGTAAAACATTGCCTGTAACTGTAACACAGCAATGTAACAGAGGAATACCTTACAGAGTTACTGTTCCTTAGGGTCCCCGTGAGAAACACTCTTCCGGCCAGGACCGTAGCAATAGACCGTGGCTATTTAAAGCCACCGTCTAAAAACATTTTGTAATCCTCCTGCTTACAGAGAGAGAGAGAGAGAGAGAGAGAGAGAGAGAGAGAGAGAGAGAGAGAGAGAGACTTGCATATACATGTATTACAATGAGAACGCGTGGTCGACATTTTTCATCAAATTCGGGACAGTTTTTATGTTGTGATAAAAAAAGAAATAAGCTTGTACTGCTTCTACAGAATCGTTTTCTTTTTCTTCTGGGCCCCTTCCTATCAAATCATAAATAAAACCTTAATACCCACTAATTCATTTCCAAAAAACTTATACGGTTTTATATACAACTTGGGACATTTTTCTTCGTGATGCGATCATGCAGTGTTACAGAACCGATTTATTTACAATGTTCAAATATTCAAAGAAAAAAAAAAAACTACGAAATAACATTTGCTGTAGATAAAAGGGGGGGGGGGGGGGAGGGGGATGGTGATGCCCATTAGTTATCAACACATCCGGTCTCGGATGTCCATCTGACGTTTGACCAAATCTGTCAATCAGGGCTCATACTATTGTTTCTTGTTTGATTGACATTCGGTATGTTATTGCTCTCAATCCAGGTAAATTTTAGGGAAGGCGGCTTCAAATTGGGTCTATAATATAGTTCACTATAGTCAATATACACCTATCACAGGGAAGTCGCATTGTACTAGACTCCTCAGTAATATACATGTATCTGGATGTTGCTTTTTGTTACCCATAATCAGAGTTCATCCTATCAGAAAAATAAGTATCTTTTTATCAATTGTCGTACTTTTAGTTCATCATGATAAATAGTGAACAGGCAGTTAAAATTTTCAAACAAATTCACTGCGTTATTTTTTCAGTTGAATGAAAACATTGGATGAGCATCGATGGAACATCGTTACTAGATACTTAAGCAGTTTATGAAACTTGATCAAACTTAAATTGTCACAATTACAATCAAATCACTGAGGATAGAATCTGCTAAAGGTTTCTTTCTGCTTTTCCTTGTCTCCAGGCGCCAATAAAGACAGTTTAGAACCATTTTTACAAGACCTTGCCATGGACTTTCAGAAGGATGTACAAAATAAATTTTCTTTGCATCAAAACAAGTTAAAAATGAGCTGATTTCGAGTGAGATATGCACAGATTGCATAGTCTTAGCTTAAAAGCCAACACACTGTTTGATTTGACTGTTTTACAAATTAGCAGATTTCACATTGTGTTGATTTCAAAGAGCCATGGCTGAGTGGCCAGCAATGAAATAGACAGGCCTACGTCACATTGCTGTTTGACAAAACTACCCAAAGTCCAAGCTCTTGTTATAATGGTTCTTTGTTCCGATTCGCTCATGCCTAACTGATCATTAATCATTAAGGTAGCTCACCAAACCAAGGTTGTACTTTTTTAAGAAACAACGAAACAAGATTGCGATTAAAACGTTTTTGTTTTTAAATTGTATGCATTGATCGATTTTATTGAATTTAATAGCTCAGTATAAGTCAAAGTATATCGAGCTTGTGAACCGCATATCCCGAGTTCAAATCAGACTGAGGCTTTTGTTCATAATTGTTTATATAACGTTATACTGAATTAATTTTACTAAATTATATCCCCCAAATGTTTATTTTTCGCCTACTATAAGCTTGTTTTTCATTGTGCTATCTTTCACATTCAAATCATTTTTGCTAATTTCTTAAATACAGTCAAATCAAACATTGTGTTGATACAAAGGTGCAGTTTAATTAATTAATTAATTAATTAATTAATTAATCATGTTATGATAAATTATACATTTTTGAAAATATAACTTCAAAAGAGAATGTTTATGACAACAAAAAAAATTTATCCAGGAATATTTTGAATAAGGAGAGGGTTGTTGTCGCGTCTAAAATGAGCGCTAATGTTAATGTTACGTTGAATATCACCTTTAACTTAAAAAAAAATACAACTGAAAAACTAAAACTAAATGATGTGTAACGTTAAACGTAAAATAACCTTTACACAGCATTAGTACCAACACGGACATAGCGAATATACGGTATAAGCTAAGTTTTGTCGGGCCCTCTGCAAAATCTAAACAGTTCCTTTACAAAATTTCACTGTTATAACAAACTTGGATATTATCAAATTACCGATATAGCGAACTCATTTGGTATACTGATAATTACATCTCATATAATGAATCACATTTAAAGTCCTATATCATAGTTTATATAAATATAAAGTAAACAATATTTAATTGACTGAAGTTTTTGTAAGTATTTATTTCAACATAAACTTCATTCAATTCACGATCCAAAAACTTTAATTCTCCAATGAAGATTTAGTACATGGGGGAAACATAATATATTAAGAACTCATTGTAGTTAATCAGAAGCCCCTGTGAATGTTACTGATATTCAGCGAAGTACAGTAAATTCTCACTCTCTAGGACTTGGTGTATTAAACCAAGTTTTACTGAAATTATTAGAAGTCATGCTTCTGTATACCAGTAACAGCGTTTAGACACTAAATATAGGATCCATAGGAAACAGTTTCAAATAAACTCGGTCAACAGAGGCATAATTGTAGCCTTAAAAATACACGCGACGTTCTTCAGTTTTAGATAATTTTCCTTGATAGACTATTTCTTCTTTATTTGCATTTAAACTTGTTCATGCCCAAAAATTCGGGATGCATTACCAGGCTATTTTTGGAGTTAGAATATTTTGAATTTATGTATAGCATGCAAAATGTAATTGAATGCTTATTAATAAAGTCATAGGATATATTTTCAATTGAAACTATTTATCCAAATAGAAAAAAATATATATCATAAAACATGAAAATGTAACTTTAGAATTACGCAGTGGAAATCTTCACAATGCGGAGATAGAAAATAGAAAATAATGGAAGATAGGTCGCATCTGACCTTAATATCATCAGAAAGATTCAGTGCGACAGTTTGATTCATTACTGAGCGATGTTCTGTACACATTGCGTTGACATGTCACAGCTTTTCTGAACTGCGATGAAGTCGTTAAGTAGATAAATGGATTGGTACTGAAGTTGATGTATAACCCAAGACGTCCGACATACTGTAAGACGGAAAGCCAACTCCGATGAGCCTCGATACTCCCGGACTCGATCAAGGGAATCTTGATACAGTCATGGACACTACTGGGTAAAGTGGTAACAATGAAGGCAGTGATGATAAAGGTGACCATACGAGACATCCGGCGGACGGTGGACTTCTGACAGGAGGCAAACGACTGGAGCAGTGTCCGGGCCTTCAGGGTGTGCAGGGTCCCGATCAACACAATAGGCAGCATGGACATAACGACAGTGACAGTCAGATTGGTCACTTTTGCCAGATGCACATTGATTCGTCCATTGATGACAACGGCATATAGATAAAATGATGCAATGGCAATGGATAGTACCCAAGTCATGAAGGAAATTAGTTTCACTTTTGTGACTGTAAGCCAAACGTGGCTTTTCAAAGGATGAACCAACAGAACATAACGCATTAATGACAGTAAAATTACGTGTAGAATGGACGAAAAGGCTCCCGATACGGTCAGTAGATCACACACTCTCATGAAATTCAAACTGAAATCGTCTTTTTGGTGGTACCAAAGCCAATAAAGGTTGTCTTTTGGAACTTTCGATAAAACGAAAACAAAATCGGCCAAAGCGAGACATGAAATGGAGACGTACGTCACGGTGTGCAGACGTTTATCTTTGCCAACGACGACAAGGGTTATTCCATTTGAAAAAATCCCGATCGTTCCAATGACACAGCAGACGATGTGGAATCCCATACATATGGACGACTCAAAACAGTGTGTCGCTGTACTATTCAAAGAGGAGTTCACTTGCTCGGACGTGGAATTAAAAGAGATGTTGGCTTCCATATTTTTACAGTACTCAGATAGTAATAGAGACGGTCAGTCCATGTACGTGTGTATAGTTTCAAAGTGAACTAAAAGATGGGTCATTGGCGCGCGCTATTGCTTATCATCTGCAGTGATCTGAATGATCTGAATGATATTTCATCATTTTATATGAAACCATTTTGTGTCAAAGCCCTTGAGCTAACTGAAGACAATGACATATACATCCATTAAGTATTAAGTAAATAACTAAATGAAAGTTAACAGTCATTATCATATAACATCAGCCCCTTTGGCATGAATGCCTCATTTTGGTGACCCCGCAACACGGAATTATTGGTTTTGCATGATGTTGACGTCCTATTTTGGTTTATAAAGCACACAATAATCTGAAGCTTAATATATCAAATAATTGTTCAAACAGGAAAGGAAGGGGGGACGCGTTTTGGGGATTATCGGTCTAAATGTTAGCCTGTAAACCTTAAACATCTAAAAATACTTTGCAAGATTTGCCAAATTGAATATAAACTGCCATCAAAGCATTATTGGATGAGTTTTTAAGTTTTGGGGAAATTTGAGTAAATAAAAAACCACCCTGTCATATCTAGATGAATCGCATCTTCGAATCGTTAACTCGGGAAGCATAACTAAACTAAACTAAACTAAACATTGACAAAACAGAATGTATATTGACAGGTCGTTTAAAAAGTTGTATTAATGATATTTTTGGAATAAAGGTAAACACGTCATCCATTAAATGTTTAGGTATTTTTATTGGACATAACAAAGATGAGTGTTATCAGAAAAATTGGATAGACAAATGTGAAAACATGAAAAGGCTATATGAATCTTGGAAAAGGAGAAAACTCACAATTTTTGGTAAAACTGAAATTGTCAATACACTAGGTATAAGCATCAATCTTACCACTACCAAATGAAGATGTAATTAAAAAACTGTATGGGTATATTTTTAATTTCATATGGAATAATAAAGATAGAATTAAGCGAAAAACAATAATTGGAAAAATAGAAGAGGGCGGGACAGGTATTGTTGATGTACTTTTAAAATTTCAAGCATTAAAAGCAGCTTGGATTCCAAAATTTTTGAGAAATAAAAATAAAAGCATTTGTATGTTAAAGACCTATTCACTGATTATGGGTTTAAAGCATTGAATGAAATTGGTGATGATGTGTACAATAAGGCAAATCTACTGTGAATATAAGATACTTAGATCTGCCTTTAAGAATATTAGAAATATTGTTGACGGAGTTCAAGCAAAATTTAATTAATACATGTGTATAAAAAACAAGAGAAAACGTTTTTGTTTTTTAATCAGTATTGTACAATTGAGAACAAGAAATGTAATTTTTTCTATGATATATTATTATGTAGAAAATTTGAACCTCCAAAATATTATCGTATCTACAAAGAAATGTATAATATATTCCCTGAAAATTGGAAATCTATATATCTTCAAAAAATCAAATTTGCTTTAGATAAAAATATTGCTGAATTCATTTACAATTTGTTACATAACATGTTGTGCTGCAAGAAAATAATGTTTAAGTGGAAAAAAGATAAATGTAACAAGTGCTGTTTGTGTTCAGATATTGAAGATATTCAACATCTTGTATTCACGTGTGAGAATGTACGAAGCATCTGGAACATATTATCTTTTGTTATCAATGTGAAAATTCAATGGAAAGATATTATTTTTGGGTTCTATTTTGAATGTAACAAAAAGACACGCTTATTTAACAACCTCATTTCTTTTGTTGCTTTAAAAATATATAAATACAAGATGTTTTGCAGACTAGAAAGTCTTGATGAAACAGAATATAATCTAAGAAATCATGTCAAAAAGTGTACTATTTTCTGGATAAATGTTTTAAAATATAGTAAATGTGATATAAGAATTGATGTGATTGAAAATGTAACACAATTGTTATAAGATCGTTGTGAAACGCATGTTTTGTTTTATATTTTGTATGATTTATATATATATATATATATATATATATATATATATATATATATATATATATATATATATATATATATAAACTACATATACGAAATTGAATAAAATGATTATAAAAAAAAAATCGGGAAGCATGTTAAATTTCATAAATACAATGTCCAGTAGTTATAAAACTTCTTACTACGAATTACGGCATTTATAGGGCCAGGGTTTGGCCATATAAATGGGATTTCGAAGATTTATATATATAATTTATATGTAAGAAAAGTATTAAAAATATGCTATTGATCGAACTGAAAACCTTTACTCGGGTAAGCGATGTGGGTCATGGGCATTTTTCAAGTTCGTCTTAGTGTTTATGCGTGGTCGTGGTGGTTTGGGTGGGGGGGGGGGGGGGTGAAACTATTATGTTTTAATATAATCACGCCTCTGTGTTTCTTGGTATCTTCTTTCGTATTGTACAATGAAGGGGTTTTAAAAATATTTGGAAAAGGTAAAAATCATAAAAGCCCCAGCGGGATTCAACCCCATGACGTACAGCCTCGTAGTTAACGCTCTAACCCATTGCTTTGTTAGGTAACAATTTCGGGAAAGAAACAAATATGTAAAATTCTTCTTTATTTTATTGTTCATTTCGATAGGAGGTACGTCACAATATGGAGATGTTCCGTACAACCCGATCTAACATTAAATATTAATTATGTGGACTTTCAGATATGTCATCCCAAAAAGTGAACAATAAGGGTGGTGGAAATACACCTACTCAAAAATCAGCAGAAAAAAATCACCAAGAAGTACAGAGCACGTGGAAAGAGAATGTCTTCTCAGAAACGGCAGAAAGTCCGAAGAGTACTATATGATATAGGTAAAAAAATCAATCAATTGGGAAAGCAGCAGAGGAGAATGAGCTCCTATTCATTTCTATATCGACAATGGACAGGTAAAGTATACCAATATACACTGTACAGTGTTGGGGCCATCTCCAGTTTCGGGCAATTTGGGATAGAGGGTGTGCAAGGTTTTAGACTTTGTACAGGCAGTTGTTAATAAAGAAAAGCGCCAGTTGCCGTTTAAAGATGGAAGACCAGGTAAAATAAAATGGTTTTATGCAGTTATGAAAAGAAATGCCCACTATCAACCAAAAGACAGCACTGGAACTACAGAGATCTCAGGTCACAAAAGAAGAAATGGATGCACGGTACGACATATTTCGATAATTTTTGCTAAGCATTGGCCTGATTGACAAACCAAACAAAACATGGAATGCTAACGACACCGGTTTCAATATGGGAAGCAACAAAAGTGACTTCATAGAGCTACCGGGATTTTGTATTGCAAAAGACCCGGATGAAAACGTTGAAAACTTCTGCGAGGTATTCTGAGTGCTTTCTGAATGGAGAAAAGATGTCAACATTCCCCATTATAAACTTCCGTAAGAAATCTGTTTTCGTTCCTAAGAATTTTTCCGAGTAAAAAATGATAATGTGTGAATGAAGTTATCTTGGAAATTTTCCCTTTCATCTATTTCAATTATATTCTTTTACAGGTATGTGTATTTTTATTAAAAATCGCCTAAATGTGCTGCATAATTATCTTGGGACAGACTATAGACGAGACCTTGGTGTGCCTGACATTTCCTTTGAGAAACAGTATCTCACTGTGATGTTTTGCGGCAGTGCCTCTGGTCAAATGATGCCTCCATTTCTTGTATGCCCAGAACCTAAGCAAATGGGTTATAATGCTCTTAATGGGTCTTTAAATGGAACTGAAACTAGAGAAGAAAGGATGAATGGATAGATCAACGTTTTCCAAGTCTGTCGACCATTTCGATAGAGTGCCTAGTTTTGCTTTTTTTCGACAGCGTAAGTAGCCATGTTGATCATGATATTTAATGAAAACCAAATCAAAGGGAATTGAATTACACGGAATTCTTCTTAATGCCACTCACTTGATGCAACCGCTGGATAGAAGTGTTTTAGGTCCACAAAGTCTAAATGGCACATTAAATCAAGAAAGTACACCAGAGAAAATCCAGGAAAAGCAATTGGGCAAGAAAATTTTGCAGTAAAATTTTCAGAGACCTTCTTACATTTTTATAAACCATAAACTGTAATCAATGCTTTTAGAGCTGCAGGTGTGTATCCTGTTGATAGTACAGTCATCACTTGTGAAATGCTGAAACCCTCACTGACTGATAACAGATGTCATGAAGCAAAAAATGTATGTGTAGATGTCGAGAATGAGACAAGTAATGGTAGTCAAGAAGAATCTGAGGAACAGAAGAAAGCCAAAGGCGCTCTTGAGATTTTTCAGAGCACTCTTTCGACTCTTGTCCGACAGTGCTATGCAGATCAATTAGAGTAAGGCTTTGATCTTGAAAGACAGGCTCTTTGTTTTGATGTATATAAAAAGTTGCATGACAAAGCATATCCACCTGACAGAGTTTTGAAAAAAGGAGCAGACATACAAGTAGGACTTCAAGAAGACAGTAACGGAATCCGAGAACGTTCAGATACTGGTGATGTGCTGATTTCTGTTAACATAAAGTTTGGTCTACTCTAAGGCTACTATTATAACTGTTTAAGGAGGCTTGATGGACAACAAATTAACCATCAGATTTGCCTAATATTTTATGATATGATTTAGAACCATTTTAACAAGAGCCTGACTTTGGGTAGTTGTTTCAAACAGCATTGTGACGTAGGCCTATCTATTTCATTGCTGGCCATTCAGCCATGGCTTTTTGAAATCAACAAGATTTGTCTGGCTTTTGAACTAAGACTACGCAATCGGTGTATATTTCGCTTGAAACCAGCGTCATTTTTAAC
This sequence comes from Magallana nippona, assembly GCA_033439105.1. Taxonomy (NCBI): domain Eukaryota; kingdom Metazoa; phylum Mollusca; class Bivalvia; order Ostreida; family Ostreidae; genus Magallana; species Magallana nippona. The sequence goes on along the minus strand of CM065923.1, from coordinate 40,035,162 downwards.
TTGTTTAAATGGTTCTATTTTAGCCATAAACTATTATTAGTAAAGGAAAAATCCATATGTTTTACCTTTTTTAATTTGGATATTTTACTATATTTTTATATAGAGTTCTTCTTCTAAGGGAGATTAATACAGTCTAAAAATGGTCACGACCATCGAGCCCTCTAACGAGAACGCGACTGTCTGTTTACGACACATTCTGATCACCCGACCTCCTCAGAAAGTATCAGACAGTTCTCCTTAAAGCAGCTGGTTAAGTCCTTGCCGTAAAAGAAAACAAAACTTAAGCTTTGGACCAGAGTGATTCTTGTGACAGCTGGGTGCACACAGAGTGCTTATCTTATGAAATTGATGTACATATAAATAAAAGCTTTATATGTGTCAAAAATGCTCCAAAATTTAACCTAACGCTTATTTACGTGATGTTGCATGTAGATGTATTCATAATTTTACTCAAACTTGGAATCCAGTGGATTTTTGTCCGTTACACTGCTTTCAAAAAGAGGTTCAGGGGCCACATCGCTCACCTGAGCAACAATACCAACCTGAAATAACTCTGACCCAAACAGCTTTAATAAATCAAATATGAAAATATTTGTACAATTTTGCAGATTTTATTTAATTTTTAGCACACTTTTCAATACTGAGCCCCAAAGTAAGAATAAAGGTTTTAATGACTTTCTTCAATATATGTAAAAATTAGCATTGTGGTCTAACCTTACCTCCATTTAAAATGATTTGAACAAACTTGTTACTACACTACACGAGAATGCTTCCACATAGGTTTCAACTTATCAGATTTTTAAACAATTAACCTTATATGTTCCTATGTAAATTTGACCCCCCCCCCCCCCCAATGTGTGGCCCAACCCTAACCCCCGGCAATCATGATTGGAATAAATGAATCTACACTTCCTGAGAAAAGAAGCTTCCACATAAGATTCAACTTTACAAGTCAAATTGTATTTGAGAAGAAGATAAAAATTCAGTGTTATATTTTCTTATGTAAAAATTTGAAACCCCCCCCCCCCCCCCCACACACACACTGTGGCCCCACCCTATCCCCTGGCGATCATGATTTGAACAAAATCAAATCTATACTACCTGAAGATATAACACATAGGTTTCAACATTTCTGGGAAAATAGTTTTTGAGAAGAGGATTTTAAAAGATTAAAGATTTTCCCTCATAAATTCCTATGTATGTGACCCCACCCTACCCTTTGGGATCATGATTTGAACAAACCTGAATCTAAATCATCTGAAAATGCTTTGACAATAAATTGCAACTTGCAACTTGTCTTGCCAATATTATTGGTTTTCCAGAAGAAGTAAAAAAAAAAGAAGATTTTCACTATATATTCCCCATTGTGGCCCCGCCCTACTCCCGGGGATCATGATTTTAACAAACTTGAATCTACACTACCTGAGGAAGGTTCCTGATAAGTTTTAACTTTATTATGAAATTTTAGAAGAAATTCTTTTTAAAAATTGATAAAATGTTCATTATTTCCTAATTAACTTCCCTTTAACTAGGACGTGGCCTTTCATTAAAAAAAACTTGAATCAAACTTGAATCCCCTTGGCCCAGAGATGCTTTGTGCTAAGTTTGGTTGAAATTAGCCCAGTAGTTCTGGAAAAGAAGATGAAAATGCAAAAAGACAACGACAACAATTACAACGCCAACGGTAGAAAATGGACAAATTGTTCTGATAATACTATAACCACCGGATTTGTACCGTATTTGATATTTTCCGTATCGGGCGATTACTAGGTAATTAGCTCAACACACGCTGTATTTTCCACATTTATTCCAGTTCATAACACAATTATATAAACAGTTATTCTCCACTCCGTACACATTAAAAAAGGGGAAAACTCGCTTAATAATAATTCTAACTTAATGTTAACCTACGTATGATAGTGAGGGAAAACGTAACGGATTAGACGGACGACTTGTATCTTGACTCTTAACCTCTAACTATTTAAGAAATGAACTCAATGTCTACCCAAGTTATACGAGTATAACCTGGGTTGGGGCAGTTTACGCTTTATAATCCGCGAAGCGGATTATAAAACACCGTATCTTAGATCTTAGATTCATATATAAAACATATAAATAGGATTTTACTGGCGTGACCCTCTAAATAATTGACCTGTATAGTTTATCAAATCAGAGAATATTTCTTTATCCCTAAACTGACCATCGCCTAGGTAAACGCCCATTTATTCACCTGCGTTAATCCGCTAATTGTTATGTAATTGCATTAACTCTATTAGTGTCAAACATACATGTGAGATGAGTCCATTGTCATTCAATCAATTTCTAATAAGTATATTTCCTAAAACTACACTGATTACTTTGATGTTCTATTTCTTTGTTACAGTTAAGACGTTTGATAAACATTTATTTACATTCTATCACATCACAGTCAGGAGGAATTTCATGACAATTAAGAAGAGTAAATAATGTTAATTTACCAACAAGCTAAAACTATAGAAACTGTTCGCAACATGTAAAATATACATTTTACATGGTAATAATAAATTATATGAAATGTAGTATTTAGTGCACGCGATGTGTAAATTTATACATTTTATACAATTGAAACTCTGCTGTAACATATGTGGAAATATTACAGAAAACAGATCTTTATGGTAGTGTGTATTACTACTTTTTCTAGCTTTTGAAGTATACACATGTACGTTTCGTTCCTTTTTCGGTCTACTATGGATGCTGCAATTGAGAAATCCAGCAGTTTAACTACAAGAAAAATTATAATTGACAAAGCTATCATGCATTTAAAATCCGTCCCCCGCAACATCTCCAAGCTCGTTTATGTGTTGACAGGGAATATTCAAACATAAAAGACGTCAATGCGTGTTTGGTAAGGCTCCCACCATTGAACAAATTTCCCCAACATATTTATGGAGAAACGCCAGCTGAAAGTTAGTGACATATAACTGGGCTACCTATCGGACATGTACCCATGTGTCTTTCTGCACATTTTCTTAACATTTTGGATAATGACAGAAATATATGCTGAAGTGACTTGGACAGCCAGTGCCAAGTTTTCCTCCATGGCCAGAACCAAATGAGGAAGGGGGTAGTGTTGTTCTTCCCTGCAAGTACATGTATACGGTGAACGCTACATTAGTACTCGTTACACGTAACAGCCAGTACAGATGCAGTACTCGCCATTTCAGAGTAAACTGCGATCCCTTGGTTTTTGTTTTAATTTTCTGTGGCTTAGATTAGGGGATGATATGCATGCTAAGTATTGTAGGATCAACAATCTAATTTTGTTTTATATAGAATGATTGCCACATCATGTGAAAAAAAATACGAAAAAAAGAGAAAATAAAAAATGTAAAAAACTATGTTGAAGTTGCATATGATCAAATCTAATGGGAATGGGTAATTAAACACCTAAAAATGGGGGGGGGGGGGGGGGGGGGGGGGGGGGGGGGGGGGGAGATTCCTACAACGTATATTAAGCATACAAAATTTAACAAATTAAAAAACAAAATTTACGAAACAAGTGAAAAAATTAAAACTCAGATAACTACAATGAAAACAGAGAAATAATAATTAGAAGCAATTTTTCGTTTACTGATTTCACTGATCAAATTCTCTCCAAAAGTCAAGGGCTGTTTTATGGTCTGGCAAGTTTATGGGATGTAGTCGACAATAAAATCTCGGCGAGATTCGTCGAGATTGAACAATTTTGACGGGCGTCTCTTCTTCTTTCGGAAGAGACGTCTATCAAAATTTTTCAGTCTCGACGAATCTCGCTGAGATTAGTTAAGACCAAACATGAAAGTATGCCTAAATGCACCAAACATGCAAGTTGACCAGGTCCAGACGTCGACGCTATAGCATAAGCTCACCAAGACTTCGTCCCGGTGAGCTAAAAAAAAAAGACCACGCCCTTTTAAAATTTGACTCCTTGTTAAAACACACCACCAAATGAAACAGCAAAATTAGTCTTTAGTAAACAGTTAAGGTTAGTTTAGTTTACAGTACTTATTACATGCTAAATTGAATCAGAACTTTTTTATATACCGGTAATAGTATAGATCACATTTTCATTTTGATTTCAAACGCAAGCAATGGTCTTAAATCTAGAATGACTAAAGTATAACTTTAAATACAAACTGTGCCACACACTGTTTGGTTGGGATTAATCATCTTATTAACGCAATTCATTCACAACAAACTGATCAGCATGTTCAATGAGTTTTTTTTCTCTTTTTATTCATCACATAACAGGTCAATGTATACATACGTAAAACAATGTAATTTCAATAAAATAAATGTATTTTCAAGTAAAATGTTTGATATTTAAAAACTTAATTGTCTTCCATACCAGTGAAAAAGATTTGTCTGTGTCTGTTGTATACATTTATGATTATTGTTTGTTAATTGCAGGGTCTATTGACTCTATTTGCATTGTATATGACATCTATTGGCTTCTCCTTTGAAACACAAATATGCTTTGAGCGAGACATAAATACTAGAGAGCAGCATGTCCAAATGTTGAGTGTTTTGCGTTTCAAACAGTTTTTAATCACACAGTACAGTACATAATTCATGCATCTGACAGTTAAAACATTATTACTTCTCACAAATTTAATACCGGAAATATGAAATCACCGAGAGTAATTAAAGATTTATTGTAAGTGTTAAATTACAAGGGCTTGTTCCTCTTAGGACATAATTTGAAAAAAATACAGTAAAATGCCTCTTGCTCTCCAATAATCTAAGAAATTCAATGATTTATAGGGATGAAAATTTCAATTATGAGAAAATGGTGTCATTTCTATTTTTCATATGTAACCAAATTACCAATAAAAAGATAAATTCTGCTTTCTAATAAAGTTTTATCAACCTAAATTGTGTATATTGGTTGATTAAAACTTATCAAAAAATTCATCACATTTATTCTGATCAAAAATATTTTTGCATACCTACACCAAAAAAAAGCTAAGTACTCTCTGTGATGGTACACTTTTCAAGTTTGTGAAAATAAAGTTCTTAAAGCAATTATTATAGAACCTACTCAAAATACGAAAATCTTTTTACATTCTATTAATAATTTACATAAGCAATAATTTTTATATCACATGTACATAAATCTTCTGTCAAATTTTTTGCATAACAATAATATGAAATTAAAAAAATGGTTCAGATTCTTCACTTAATTTCCAAATTTGCCTGAAAAATTGTTAGAATTGCCATATTATTTTCATAAATTACACATAAACAACACTTGTGGAGCTCATTTAAAAAAAAGAAGAAGAAGAGGAAGAATTAAACTGAGTAAGGGCTTAGAAAATACGTACTAAAATGTATTAGATCATTAACCAAACAATGAAAAATTACTGCAAAAAAAACAGTCTTGCAAGTAAAACTTGATGATGGTAAAAATAAGATGTTTCTGTCATTTTGCTTCAAGTTCATTGCACCACTGAAGTTTAATTTAACAGATGAGATTGAGAGACCAAACTGTAGAGTTGCATCCCTGCACATATCAGCAAATCATACTGCCACACTTTCACCATCAAGCTTCCTCTTACTTTGTGTCAAAGGGATGAAAACTACATGTGTAATGTTCTGCCCTTTTTGTCCTGTGATGACTGGTCCATAGTCTTTGAATGGGTAAAACAAGGGATTTATGCCATAAATACAACAAAAATGATGAAAAACAAAATTAAGACGGCAAATATCTTGATCATTAGCCATCGGTTTGATGTCACTGACTGAAAGTATTTTAAAATTTCACTGTGTGCCGCTTCCACATTTATGACCGCATCATCTGTATTTGAGTCAATTCTGAAAGATAAATGCACAGTACGAATCAGATTTATTTCAGTAAGATAAAAAAAAGTATATATGGAGAAAAATTAAAATGTTGCATAAGAAGACTCAGTCTTCTCATCAACATTAAATACACTGGACTGACCTGTGCACGATTTCCTCCTGCTCTTTAACCATGTGTGCCAGTTGAGTGAATATACCACCAAGCTCTACAATGGTGCTCTCTATATTCTTCATGGTATCTGCTCTGTCCTGTATGTAATCATCCTATACCAAACAAAATCATCGCTGTTAAACGCTTTAAAAAGTTAATTCATAAATCAAAGTCAACAGACTTTCTTTCTTTTTCACTTCCAGTACATTGATTGTACTGGAAGAATTCAGAGATTTAGTAATCATGTGATTTTTCAAAGGAGTGATCATTAATGATTTTAACTTACCTGTTGGTCTACCAGTTGCATTTGTTGCTGAAATCTATTTTTATCCAAACCATCCATATTTATCACAACATCCGCCCCTCCTGTTGCACCCTGGGAATGATTCATTTCATCTTGAAACAATACTGAACCTACAAAACAAAACAGAACTTGCTAATATCCATAATTGCTGTACATTACCTGTATTTACAAAACAAAATAGGCTTTACAAGACAGCAAAATTGAAAACTCTCTACATGTATCAGCATGTACACATTTTTCACATAGATTGTAACAAATCAACTTACTGTGATTGCTGTATGACGTATTGGACATGGATGGAGACTCGGAAAACTGATCTCTTCTAGTCTTTTGATGTTTTAAATTCTATGAACAAAAGGTTCCCACATACCGATTAAACACTGAATGATACTATTTTATGGCATGAATGAATTCTTATGTGAAATATTCTATAGTTTGAAAAAAAATAATAGATACATACTTCTGTCCTAACTTCAAGAACTTGCTTGAAATCATTTGACATGGTGGCAAGCTTGGACTGTGAAAGAAAGGAAAAATAGTAACGTAAGTCAAATTTTACTTGTAAATATGAAAGAAAGTACTATAAAAGAAATACTTTTGCATCAAATCATATCATTATAATGTTTGAAATCATAAAAATTTGGTTAAACCAGTAACAACACAGCTAGAGCCCAGTTTTTTTAAAGATATAGTTGACCTAACACTGCATTATTTTACATTAAAACTAAGTGTTATAGTTGACATGGTTTTATGATTTTCAAAATGGTGTTGGAGTTTAATTATAAATACATGTTAACAATCTGTTAATTTTAACCAACCCTCAGTACCTGGATTAAAACTTTATACAGTGATTAAATAAATATGACTGCCAGCATGTCATTACATGTATCCAAACCCCCGTATCAAATTTAACCATATTTTGAAAAACCAGACCTGGGTATATCTAACTGAAGCACCCACCTGAAGCGACACCACCACTGAGTTGGAGTGACTCTGTACGTGCCTGGCGTTGGGGTGAGAGCGGGCCACCTGCTGAAGCTGGGCTATCTGTTTGTTCAGACCCTGTATGTCCTGGTTAATGATGTAAGTCAGCTCCTGAATCTCCACTGGCTTATCATCAAACAACGACTTCTTCTTGGCCACTGGAGAAAATAATAGGGAACAGTAAAATCAAATAATCACCATGTATTCGGTGAGCTCTGATTGTACAAAATAATGAAACACATTTTTAAAAAAACAAAACAAAATAAACTTGATATAAGCTCAAATTTCTACTAAGTTGTGGTCACACCAACGAGTCGACCCAACCAGTTGTCATATCACTGAAAATGAATTTCACCCTGGCTTTTTTACGCGCCATTCTATTGTTAGCAGGTGCCACAAAGTAAAATATTTAGCACCACTGTCAGATCAAGTTTAGCCACTGTTACAAGGGATGGCTAGTACAGGAAAATATTATTTAAAATGATATGGATTTACCGGTAAAACATTTTATATGTTTATCCTTAAATCTAAACAAGATTCATAAATAGGAACATGCCAATTTAGTTTTCCTAAGAAAACTCTAATACCAGGCATTTAGTTCACCTGATGACACACCTAGAACTCACAGCTGACATGTAGTATTCCTCTTGTCTTAGATAATGTGTTTTTACTTTATTGTTGCAAGAGTATTTTTTGTTTGTTTGTAATCCAATGATCTGTAAATTCGGTTTTGCTTTTCTCCTGACTTGGAATAAGTGAAAACATTTTATAAAAATTTTTTTGTGACCGAGTAACACGGCGATGTAAGATGTATGCTAACACAGGTGAGGCCTGTACAGGGAAATACTTTGAACTGTTTTAAAGTCAGTTGCTTATACATGTATATATGAGTTGTAGGGAGAGCAGCGAGAAAAGAAAAACATTGTTACATCATACACTGCAGAATGCCTTTTGAAGGCATGTTCAGCTTTTAAAATTTGATTTTGTCTGTCATTGCCACAAAATATCAATGATCCCTTAAAAATGTAATTCACTTGTTTTGGGCAACTAACAGTATAATTTAAATGATGGAGAACTCTGGCACCATAATGTATAATTAAATAGAGGATATCAAAAAACATTATGCTGTCACTTACACATGGTCAGTTTTTCAAGTTTTGCAAATGTGTTTGCTAAATCACGTCCAATTTTCCTATTAAAAAAAACAAAGCACACAATTTAATACACCAGTATATGTAAATATGTACAATGATGTAAATACAATCATGATCCTACAATCTGTATCCTATTTCATCATCAATTGTTTTAAAGACTTTTGAATAAAAATTACTACCGGTAATCAATGTATATAGTATATTTAAAGAAAAACTATATCAGTCATTGTTGAGTAACTAACAATTTCTTCATCCTCTTGAGACAACAGGCATAATTAAATTTTACAATCAATAGCCAACAAATATTTTCATTACAAAATATCAGGGCTTCAGGACTACAGTGAAGACAGGGTTTTACAGTGGATGATCTGTGTGTACTTGATACATTTACTGGTTGTCGAACACAGGTAAAACTTATCAAATTATCATAAATGATTTTTAAAAAAAGTTTTATATATGACTCTAAATATGTAGATTAGTAAGATTTAAACAAAATACTAAAAATTGCTATTACTTAGCAATTTGTGTGAATTCACTTCTTTGTCTGAGTGCTGGGTTTCTTTTCTGTGCCAAGGCTCCATTTCCCTACAAAATGTACAATATGCAATAGAATATTCACATACATGTACTTTTCAGTTGTCTTAGATGGAACATTTCCTTATATATTGAAGAAAAGTGGACAATATTCATGAATATTTAATTACACACAACAGATCATCTTACCTGTCTTGACTGTAATAACTTCGCTGCAGAGAAGAATTCATTGGTACGGTCTCTACAAGACATGTCTGTATCTAGCAGGACCTCTGATACAAAAGTTTGACTTGTTTGTGATGATATTCCGTTTTGTTTAGAGTCAGATCCAGAATTGGTGCGACGTCTTCTGGCTATCATTGATCTTGTTAATTAGTCTCATCTAAAAATAGATTGCTTTTTAAATATTCATAACAATTAGTGTTCAAAAATATTACCTGTAACCATGGTTATCATTGACAGTCTGAAGTGAAAGTTAAGACAACTAAGGGCCCTTCTAATGATTTTTAATAAAATACATGTACACATCTGTAGTAATTATTTACTTTGCCTAACTCCTTAAATTTAACGATGCAAATCTAAATTTAAAATATTTGGCCAAACTATGATGCCTTTTTAATAATAAGCAAAAAAGGTTCTGCGATTGTTTATGATGCGATAGTAAAACAAATTAATATTTCATCAATGGAGTCAGCACATAAATCATGAGGCTAATAAAATCTTGTCTTGATCATTATATTTTCCTTTTCATTTTGAACTATAAATGAGGATTGATCTATGACTCAATATTAGAGAGCATCATGTTATGCGTAAAAGTCAATCAAAATTTAAGTTGTACCACTTTATATATCTGTATATCACAATCCAAAAGAATATTATAATCAGTTCTTAAATAATTTTATTTACTTACATTAGAAATAAAGAAGATATGATACTCAGATCTATAGTAGAACTGAGAACTGTATATGTGTTACATACTGGTACCATATGAAATGACAGGCTAAATATATAGATTATATTACAGAATACATACATAATTAAGTGATGAGGGGTTCATGTATATCACGATATGTACATGTACTTTTCTATTCCTTGGCATCTGATACAAATATGCCTCATAGAATTTTTACCTTGGTCGTAATTTAGAAATCCGCCAATTTTTATTGTCATTTACGTACCCAAAATTACAAGACCGTCTCAACGATAACTAAAGTATATGGACTTCCACTTATTGTTTTAGAATATCGCGAGTTTCATTTATAAGTTTAGTTTTCTGTTTTGACACATCAAACACACAAAATCTTCCACGAATCTCTTACGTCACATCCGCCGGGTCCACCGGAACCCATGCGCACATTTATAAAACGAAATCGTGCACTGTGGAAATCATTTGGTCGTGAGACCTCGAGTTGTGCGGTCTGAGGAAGCCGGTGTCATTAGAATTTTAATTACTAACCAAAGTATACAAAATCTCACAATGCCTCCAACAATTTCAGATTCTCCCAAATCATCGGAGACAGGTTTGTGATTTTTTGCATGATTGTCAAACAAGATTATAAAAGCTAACTTTCCTGCAATAAAATCGATCTTTAGTTTGTTTGTCAACAAAAGAGTTATCACCCTTTGATTTATATAAATGAACTTTTGAAAATTGTTTCCTATTGATTTACAAAATTGTTGCATTTGATTTAATTAATTAATTATTAAAAAAATGAACATTAATATTGACAACTATGTTGCATAACTATTGTGAGTTTTATAAAATAAAAATTTACATAATTTTAGTGATGGACAAAATACAGAAAACTCTGCAGGAGCGGATCATGATATTTGATGGTGGAATGGGAACAATGATACAAAAGCATCGCCTGGAGGAAGAAGATTTTAGAGGACAAGAGTTTAAAGATCACACGAAAAGTTTAAAGGGGAACAATGATATTCTTGTTTTAACTCAACCCAAATTAATCCTTGAAATTCACAAGGTGCATATTTGATTATCATTATTGTGACAGTCTTTAGCATTTAATATTAAATGAATGGATCATAACATTATATCAAATAAATGATTTCTAAATACTTCCAAAACCAACATGTATATTTGAATATTTTATGAACAGCTTTTAAATTTTCAGACTAAAGAGAATTATTTACTCTTTTCTTTAAAGGTCTAGAAAAATATGTTTTATGGTGCGATCGTTGGGACGAGCGCAGCATAAATTGAATAAAATACCAAGGGTACATCTGTTTCAGATAAATAATAAATTAAAGCTTGATTTACCATTTGGAGGCATTAATCATTAATGTGATAAAAAATAAAAACAGATAAAATATTTACATGTATAAACATTTATGTTAACGGTGTGGTGGTCTGGAGGGCGAGGCCAGTAGCAACGATCACAATTTCACTATCAGATTAATTAGAAAAGTGCACATGCAGTTGGATCCGTCTATCTATTTATTCATTTACACTAAAGTTCGCATGCTCAGTCTAGACATTATGATGTCACACTAGTAGAGCAGACACTGCTCAACAATTTGCCAAGAAAATAGTGTAAAACAATTACATATGTAGTTGCAAACCATTTTTAAGAATCAACAGAATGTTTTATTCATCTTTTAAATGCATGACATTCTTGAAATACATTTTACCTGTTCTCGCGAGAACATGACATTGGTAATTTACACGGAATTGTGGGTAAGAATCTGATGACAGAATTTTCAGTATGTTAAAGGTAGCAGTAGTCTGATTTTTTGCCGAGGCATTGTTGTTAGAACTCACAGTGCTTGCCAGCGCTTTGTGCCGGCGAGCTGTGCTCGCTATAATATGTCACTTGTAACTTTGATTACACATTTAATGATTTTATTTAGGGACATTGAATTGTTGGAGCGAATCAAAGATCTGATTTTAGTGAGATTGGTTTAAATTGAATTATTTTACATTTTCATTTATTTTTCAATTCTTTTCAGGACTATTTTGAGGCAGGAGCTGACTTTGTAGAGACTAACACATTTAGTGGGACCAAAATTGCACAGGCAGATTATGGAACAGAACATCTGGTATTATTATGAAATATGAATTGAGAAGAAAACAAATAGACATGCGAATTAATGAAGATCTTGTAAAATTGAATAATCCCTTTTATATTTGAATTTCAGACTTACAGATTGAATTATGAAGCTGCTAAAATTGCTAAGAGGGCTGCTGAAGAGGTTACAAACAAGACTAGTTCGTAAACATTGTCTAATTTTATTTACTTTAAATTTGTAATTCACAACTATAGCAAATCTTTTCACAGCTCCCAATGCAAAATTTCGTAAAACAATTTTACTTTAAAAAACATGTATTTATAATGTATTGAAATATCAGATTAAATAAAACCCTTGAAATACCATTGCAAAGCACAAGTGGTTTCTCAAATTTTTAATGTATAAATTTAAATATAGAATATATTGTACTGTTTTGTACTTTTCTGGGTATGGTTATCTGATTTGAAATGCAATTGGCAGGGCAAAATTGATTCTAGAAGTGTGAACTCTAAGAATAAAAGGGCAGTTTTTGTACCCCCATAGCCTCTTCTGCACAAAAGCTCTTAAAATTCAATTAATTCAAAAGGAATATTTGTTTCTTTTTTATTTATACTCATCAATTTTATCAATTTTTTCACATTCATTAACTAGTACTGGTATGTTTGATTTATTGACACAACCAACATCAATATGATTTAAACTTCGGAAATGACTTGATCATTATAGAAAGTATATTTTATAGGTATTCAGAAATATGTAGCAGGAGCAATGGGTCCAACCAACAGAACTCTGTCCATATCTCCCTCTGTTGAGAAACCAGAGTTTAGGAATGTCAGTAAGTGATAAGATCTCAAAACAATTTGTGTTAGGGACTTAAGGAGGTAGGATGGTTCAACAAATTAACCATCAGATCTGCCTTAAACTTTTAAATATTAATGTTTGGGGCCATGAAGTATTATTTAGTAAAGAAAAAATACAAATAGTTAGCTCTACAATTTGAACATTTTCCTATATCTTTATACAAAGCTCTTCATCTAATGGAGGTAAATATAGCATAAAATTGGCCATGACCATCGAGCCCTCTTAATCACTTAAACAAAAAATATTGAATTTCAATTGCACAAATACAGACAGATTTTTGGAATGCTATGCTGAAGTTTTCAACAATACGATAGCTTGATGTAGTAGAATACATTTAATGTTGTTTTACTGATGTTAACCATACTGTTAATTTGAATTAACTTTTCCACAGCTTTTGATGAACTTGTGGAAGCCTACACAGAACAAGCCAAGGGATTATTAGAGGGAGGCGCAGATGTTCTTCTGGTGGAGACAATATTTGACACTGCGAATTCCAAAGCAGCCCTCTTTGCTATCGAGGAGCTGTTTAGGAATGAGAAGTTTACCTGCCCGGTGTTTGTGTCCGGTACGATTGTCGACAAGAGTGGGAGAACTCTCTCTGGACAGACCACAGAGGCTTTTCTCATCAGTGTGTCCCACGGAAATCCAATGTGGTCAGTATTTTGTACAAAAGAAATGCTTTACTGATATCAATTAATTTTTATCAGATACATGTATATGCCTTGATATTTATTTTTCCCCTGTGTTTGTAATAAACATGTATAAGCATGTATCAATTGACTTGCTAATTTTATTCCTTTGTTTTTAGTATTGGACTTAATTGTGCATTGGGGGCAAATGAAATGAGACCTTTCATAGAGGCTGTCAGCAAAAACACTACAGCATACACTATATGCTATCCAAATGCAGGTACATGTACATGCCTATTGAAAGGAAAACATTGTTTTGTACAATTTACATGAATCTATTGCCTCTTCTCACATAGCATGGAAATGCATATTTATTCTATGTTTTATTAATTATTTAACTGAATTATTTTTTGTTTTAAGGGTTACCAAATACTTTTGGAGATTATGACGAAACTCCAGAGAGCATGTGTGAGCAACTTTCAGTAAGAAAACTTTTTTTTAATGTGTTAAAAAAAAAAAACCCATCAACCATGTTAAAATGTTATGTAAGCTTCTCTTTGAATTTGTTATTATAATGTACATGTACAAATCTAAAGTTTATTTTGATTGATGTTTTAGAATTTTGCACGAGATGGTCTACTGAACATTGTGGGTGGATGTTGTGGCACTACTCCTGAGCATATAAAGTAAACTTTGCATAAATCACATTTATATAGTTTTACCTTCATGTACATATAGATTGTGTGTTGTATAATGTGTAAGATTTTTCTCCCTTTAAAATCCAAATCAATGTTATTTTTCAGAGCAATTGCAGAAGGTGTGTCTCAATTCAAACCAAGAGTCCCACCAGATGAACTCAGAAAGGCATTCATGAAGCTCTCAGGTATACTTCTAGTGTAAATGAATCTGATATTTAATTCAAATATATAATTAACTCTATTGTGATGTTCGTTAAATTAAACACCATACAAATGCAGTAACTAAATGATTTTTGACTTTTTAAAGGACTTGAACCTACATATCTTGGACCCTATACCAACTTTGTTAATATTGGGGAGAGATGCAATGTAGCTGGATCTCGGAAGTTTGCCAGACTTATTAAGGATGGAGATTATGAGGTCAGCAAATGTTAAAAAAATGTTAAGAAATATTTGATAGATTTCTTTGATAAACATGCATGAATTTATAGGTTACCATTGTATGGGATCCTATGTACAATTGACCGGGCATTCATAAACATAGGGTTAATTAAAAGGAAATATTTTGATATAAATAATAAATGTCCTTCAAATATTAAAAGTTGCCTTTTATAAATACAAAAATTACCTTCTTAAGCATGTGAAGTGTGTATCCTTACACAGCTTATGATCTATATAAATTGCATCGACGCAAGTGATTAATGACATTAAATCAAAAATATTTTTTTGAAAAATCCTTCAATAAGGAATGTATTTTGCAGTTCTTGCTGGGGGTTCATATTAATATTTCGTTTATTTGAAATATAGTCAAAACATTTCACCCCATCAGTGAAATTAGGCACATTTTTACATTTTAAGCTCGATTTACACAAAATTGGGTAAACTGGTAGGTTTCCCCCAGCATGATTCACATTGGTACCTATTTTCTCTCCCAGTTTCATGCAAAATATACTAAGATTGTATTGATCTTTCACTTGTGCCAAGCAATTTTTTACATGCATAAAATATCTCCATTCATTAGTTTACACGTAGCAGGGGGAGTCTCCAAACCATTTGTTTATAAATAGTCATTTACCTAATACGAAGCTTTGAAACTGCTGATTTTTTTATACTCAGTATTGATAATACAGTGTATTGAATTTAGTATCACTAGTATTTAAAACGGTGTCTATGTAAGGGAATCAAGCGGTTTAATAATGTTCAGTAAAATTCAAACAAACCTTTATTAATTTTTTTTACCGGTAACTATAAAGTCTTACAAGTATTGCCACAGTTAATATTTTTTCTGAGTTCATCAAACAGTACCTATTGTGAATTGCAGGAGGCTTTAAGTATTGCTAAAACCCAAGTAGAGAATGGAGCGCAAATCCTGGACATCAACATGGATGAAGGGATGTTGGATGGTGTGGCTTGTATGACAAAATTTGTCAATCTCATCGCGTCAGAACCAGAAATCTCTAAGGTGAATGAAATAGCCAAATACATACAGTAAAGTCTCATGTATAGTACGCACCTGTGTATATTATGCACCCCACAAGTGCGTACTAAACACAAGACTATACAGTACAATAAAGAAACATAAAATCAATGGCTTTTCATACATGTATTTTGTATACCAGGTTTAAGCTCATTGATGCTAATGAATATTTTTTCAAAATTTAATCAGGTACCCCTGTGTATAGATTCCTCCAACTTTGCAGTGATTGAGGCTGGATTGAAATGTACTCAGGGAAAGTGTATTGTCAACAGTATCAGCATGAAAGAGGGAGAGGAGGACTTTGTAGAAAAAGCCAGAAAAATCAAACAATATGGGGCTGCTGTGGTTGTCATGGCATTTGATGAAGAGGGACAGGTACATAAAGATAAGAATCTGTAAAGCCTATAGATGTTATGTTCTCTCAGTTTTTATAAGGGCATTTTGAAAAAAAATTTTGGCAAAGTTTTTGATACTGAATTAAATTAAATGACAGTCTCAGTTTTATTGAGTAAGCAAAAAATCCACTTAGTCACTTCTTGGTAAATTTTTGTACTTTTATTCCTCATAACTTAAGGCAGAAAATAATGTCATTGATAATTTCTGAATTGTATACACTTTTTGTCCATCAATAGTATTTGGGTTTTGTCCATTCATTCAAGATGTACCATATATATTTATGCTTTCAGGCAGCAGACAGAAAAAGAAAGTTTGAAATTTGTCAGAGATCCTACAGGATTCTTGTTGACAAGGTCAAGTTCAATCCAAATGATATTATATTTGACCCTAACATCCTTACCATTGCAACAGGGATAGAGGAGCACAACTCGTATGGAGTTGATTTCATCATGGCAACCAAAGACATTAAGGTAGTATTACTGTATACAGGGAAATATTCGCCCCGTTGTATTTTCGCCCTTTTCGTCCTTGTTGTCCATGGGCAAATTTAAGACTGGTCGAATTCTAATGTCTTAACTTATCTCTCATCAAACACAACTTTGTCTGGGCGAATTCAAGACGGGGTGAAACTGTTTGCAAGTCAAGAAGGGCGAAAATAACACAGGACGAAAATAACCCTGTATACAGTACTTTAACAATTATATATAGTCCTTTACATGTTCATCCTTCTGAAGAGACTTTATAAATATTTACTTCTTTTGTTAACATTTCTGTACAGGAGAATTTGCCTGGAGCGAGAGTAAGTGGGGGTGTATCCAATTTCTCGTTTTCTTTCCGAGGCATGGAAACTGTCAGAGAGGCCATGCACAGCGTCTTCTTGTATCATTCCATAAAGGTATGGATATTCATGTAACAGCAACCTTTTATGACAAATATATTAGCAAAAAGTAAAGCCCTTTGAAGCCTATACTAGGTACTCTTTTTTATTACTATTTGACAGAGTGCATGAATACACTTGTATTTCAATGATTCATCCATCTTTATTGGTATATTCAAATTTCATATGCAGTTATCCTCTTTTCATGGTTTTACATTTAGAATGGCATGGATATGGGGATAGTGAATGCTGGATGTCTGCCTGTATATGATGATATTGAACCAAAACTTTTGGAAATGTGTGAAAACTTACTTTGGAACAAAGATCCTGATGGGACAGAAAAACTGCTCGCTTATGCCCAGGTCAGTGTTGAAAATAATATTCACACACCTTTTAGAGCTAAATGATTAATAAATTATAATTACTCGAAGCAGTAAGAATAAGAAGAATCAAACTGCATTTTGCAATAATAAGGTTCATTTTATCACATTTATAAAGTACCAGTGCCTATTTGATGTTGAATTTTAAATAGCTATGTTGTTTAATGACAGAGTATGGGAAAAGATGCCAAGAAAGCTGTTGTCAGTGATGAATGGAGGAACAAGAATGTAGAGGAAAGGCTTGAGTTCTCTCTCATCAAGGTCTGTACTGTTACAGACACTTCTTGTGTGTGGGAAATGTTATTTAAATATTTGTTCATGGTGATAAATATCCCTGATGATGGTGTAATTGTGATTTCTTGAATTTCATGATTTCTCTCAATTTTTTCTATATAGTATTCAATCAAGAAATGTAAAAAAAAAAATTAAGTCATTTTATTGATTTACATTGAATGGCTTATTTTTAGGGAATTGACAAATACATCGTAGATGACACTGAAGAGGCGCGACAGAACCAAGAGCTGTACCCCCGACCCCTGAACGTCATTGAGGGTCCCCTGATGAAGGGCATGAGTGTTGTGGGGGATCTCTTCGGAGCGGGGAAAATGTTTCTGCCCCAGGTGATCAAGTCAGCGCGAGTGATGAAGAAAGCAGTGGGCCATCTCATACCTTTCATGGAAATAGAGAAAGAGGAGAGGATGAAACGGACAGGGAATGTTGTGAGTGTTATTTTATTTGTATTGTCTAGAAAATGAAATGCTGACAACATTGAAAGATCACACGTAATATGGATGATATTGTCAAATTTTATTTACTATTGATCCTGTGAATGATAAGATATATATGCTAAAAACTAGATTAACTGTACACTATGAAGCACAGATGACTCAAAAAGACCAATGAGGTTTTCAGGGTTCTTCTTACTCTTTTACAATAATATATTGTCACACATAATATTGTTTTTATTTGATAGGAATCGGGATACTCAGGAGTGATAGTTTTGGCCACTGTGAAAGGAGATGTCCATGACATTGGCAAAAACATTGTAGGGGTAGTGTTGGCATGTAACAATTTCAAGTGAGTGACAAACCTTACCATATACATGTACTACTATACTATTTATAAAGAATTAAATGTCATGATGTAAGACTTGTGAGATTATTTTAAATAGAAGAACTGTAATGTTGATGCTATTGTTATACATGATGTTTGGATATTTTCAAAGAGTGATAGATTTGGGAGTGATGACACCCTGCGAAAAAATTCTCCAAACAGCAATGGATGAAGATGCAGGTAAAATGATTGATTTTTTCTTTGAGATTTTATGTTAAGCATTTGAAAGCTCATTAAGACAAGAATAGAGATGATATACAATGTATGTATATTGATCCAATCTTTCTCTGCATTGCAGACATCATTGGTTTGTCTGGACTTATCACACCCTCCCTTGATGAGATGATCTATGTTGCCAAGGAGATGGAAAGAATTGGCTTGAGAGTTCCTCTGCTGATAGGTGGAGCCACTACCTCTAAGTAAGCTCAGTTTATCTTACATAAAATGATATTAACTACATTATATGTAAAAAAAAACATTATTAAAGGTTATCTATTTGAGTTTCTGTGTGGTAAATACTTTTATGATTTTGATATTGTGATTTAAAAAAATATCATTTTCCTTTTGACTCCTAAATTTGTATTGGAATTATATTTTGATTTCTTATTGTAGAACTCATACTGCTGTGAAGATTGCCCCACAATACAAATCACCAACAGTTCATGTGCTGGATGCCTCCAAAAGTGTCGTAGTGGTAAGCTCAGCAAATATTCAGTGAAATAAACAGGGTTACACTTATTACTTATAGTAAGTACAATTCAACCATGATAATAGAAAGTTACCTTCATTTAATCCCAGTTTAGTAGATGTATATAAACCTGAAATTATCACTGAATTAAAAGCAATGTACGGTAGGAGATAAATTAGATGTAGATTGATGTAGGAAGAGTTGGTTTTATTACATTGTAACTTATTGTTTATTAACAGTGTTCCCAGCTCCTGGATGAGGAAAACAGAGAAGATTACATGGAAGAAGTTACAGAAGAGTATGCTGAAATCAGAACAGATCATTACAACTCCCTGAAAGTAAGTTTCTTTGGATCCATTAAAAGCAATAAATGGTAAAACATTGTATGATATGATTTTAACTTGGTACAACTCCATTAAATGGGGGATCCAGTTTTCTTTAAAATGGGTGACTATTGTCATTGTGAAAATATTTGCATGGTGGAAATTTTTGCAAATTTGACAGTGACTAAAGAAATGCAGAATTTAGCACCATGCAAACAATTAAAAAAGTAACTACAACTGTACATGTAATAGCATTAAAAACCTTTAAAATTAATTTTTTAAGTTATTTAATTCCTTATAAAATTTCCATGTGAATGCTTTGTTACCTAAATTCTGAAGATTTATAATACTTCATAAAGTCATCCTTGTTTAAGTAAACAGTAGTATTTTAAATCATAATTTGTGTTACAATTTGATGTGATTTTTAGGACAGGAAATATTTATCAATAGAGAAAGCAAGAGAAAAGAAACTTAACATTGACTGGTCAGCCTACCCACCAGGTTTGTTGGAATAATAATCTTTAGAAGAATTATTGTACGAAAACAAAAAAAATTTTTTAACAACATCCATCATTCCTTCCTCCAAACTCATAAATTTCATTTTTAATTTTCTTGGAAGAACATGTAGACTGTTTAAACAGCTGAATGTTGATAATTTTTCTAGTGTTAATTTGAAATGTTTAATGATGCAGTGCCTGAGCCATCTGTGATAGGAGTGAAAACATTTGAGAATTACGACCTATCTCGACTCCTCCCATACATCGACTGGAAGCCTTTCTTTGATGTGTGGCAACTCAGAGGAAAATACCCAAACCGAGGCTATCCAAAAATATTCAAGGATAAAACTGTAGGTAAGTGCAAGTATTATTGATTGTAAAAGATGTTTTCATTGTATTTTGATCAGGACATAAACATTGTACAATTAACATCCTAGAAGAGCAATATTGTTTAGCATTTTTGGAATGAAATACATATACACAGCAGTGAAAATATTGGAGAAATAGAGCCTGTATCGTAATTTGTTCATTACTGAATGATAGGTCAAGAGGCCAAGAGAGTTTACAATGATGCCCAGAACTTGCTGAAAACAATCATCACCACCAACAAGTTACAGGCCCACGGGGTGGTCGCCTTCTACCCCGCCAACAGTGTGGGAGATGATATAGAGTTATATGATGAGAATGGGGAGGTGATAGAAGTGCTTCATGGACTCAGACAGCAGGTAAGAAAACCAGAACTTGTACATGTATATTTTTTATTGGAAGCGATGCTCCTAAAAAGGTTGTACTGAATTAATTTTTATTTTTCAACTCTTTGAGTCATCAAACCAGTGTACTGTAGATTCCTTATTTTACGTGGGTACTTTATTCCTGGATTACAATGTGTTGTGTAAAATTGTGAAAATATAAAATTGTGCGTGCCAAAGTTTTGCTGTAATTTCAATGTCACTTTGAGAATAATAAATGTGAAATTTTAAAATCTGTCCGGGATTTTTCTCACGATTTTAAGCAGACCATAATTCCTCACGTAAGTTAGGAAATTAAAGTAACCAGTGGCATAACTTTTTTGGTGGTTAGATCATTTTGTCTTTGGTGATATAAGAATAAATTTTGTATAATTTGAAATTCACCTGAATTAAATCTACTTTCAGGCTGAAAAGGAAGCTCTTGATAAATCCCCATATCTGTGTCTCTCTGACTTCATTGCACCAAAAAGTTCTGGCAAGAAAGATTACATAGGAATGTTTGCTGTCACGGCGGGACATGGTGTGGACAAAATGTGCAAAGTGTAAGAATACATACTTATTCTTCTTATTAGCTTAAAGGGAATTGTATGATGGATTTCTACTTATCTTTGCAGCCAACAAAGTTTTAGTGAAATAAATCTTATCTTCTTGAAATTTTACCCCAACTTTAGATACGAAGAAAAGTATGATGACTATGGAATTATTATGGTCAAAGCTTTGGCTGACAGACTTGCAGAGGTATAGTGAATATTTGAGAAGTTTAACTAGTTTCCTTGAATTCTGTCTTCTTCTTTGAGACAAAAATCGATATGATTTTTACATGCATAACCATTATTTTGGTTTTGCAGGCTTTTGCAGAAGAGTTGCATGAAAGAGTGCGAAAGGAGATTTGGGGATACTCAAGAGAGGAATTGTTGGAAGCTAACGATTTACACAAAATTAAATATCAGGTATCTTCACCTTTTATTACATAACAAATCACTGACTGCGTGTTCAATATTGTTGCTGTATTGCAATGTACTAAGTTGATGTACATTCTTTTTGTATCTATGGTTAGTATTTGGTAATATTTGTCTGAAGAATGTATAGTATATTGATAGAACTTCTTCACTGACAGAAAAATAAGGTTTATAAATTTCTCTTATTCATTGTTTGGAAAAACCTATATAGAGGATTTGATTAAATCCCAATTACATGATTGTCATCTTGTACAAATGTGATTTCTTATATGATGTTCTACCTTATACTATTTCTCTCTTCTCTCTAATGCTAAGATTTGGTCTTATTCATTTTTACATCAGAGTATAAAGTTTGAAACATATTGATTATTAAAAAAAATTATGAATAGGGAATTCGACCAGCCCCTGGATACCCTAGTCAGCCAGATCACACTGAAAAGGAAGTGATGTGGCGCCTCCTAAAGGGAGACAAAGTGGGGATAGCTCTGACTGAATCTTTAGCAATGTGTCCAGCTGCCTCTGTGTCTGGGTTGTACTTTGCACATCCAAAGTCCGAGTATTTTGCTACCGGAAAGTTACAAAAAGACCAGGTAAGTACACACTGCAATTGTGTCTTTATTTTGAAATTTGATAAGATTTCTTATTGACATCTGGTATTTTTTTATTATCCAGATTGTTGATTACTCCGCAAGGAAGTCTGTAGATGTTTCTGTAACCGAGAAGTGGTTAAGTTCTGTACTAGCTTATGATTCATGATAAAAGTTTTGCCTAAGAGTATTAATTATTGATGGAGATTGAACTGCTTCAGGACTATATTGACAACCACAGCACAAACATATTACAGTACCTATAGCTTATGGAAATCCTACCGTGTAGGAAGAAAATGTCTTGACTTTGATTTCTGATTATGGTAAATCAAGGTTATTAATTCCTGCTTGAGATTATGGACTCTATCTAAAACCATCATACATACTTGCTACAGTACCTACCATGTGGAAATCCCACTGTGTAGGTGGAGAATGTCTTGACTTTGATGTATGATTATGATAACGTTATATCTGATATTGCCTATATTCACATGTATGTTTTTACATGATTATTTACATAATTCATGAAAAGAAATAAATAAATATAATTATGATTGTTACGAAATTTATTTCTCACATCCCAATACACATTCCCTGTTGCAATGAAAGTCCATATAAACCATATCAATAAGTGAAATTCTGTTTAATACATCGTATGATCACAAGTCACTATGTATTAAAATGTTTTATTCAAGTATTCTTTGTTTACAATTACCAAATCATTGTCGAAAATATCGGCGAGAAATCATCCCGAATTTCCTCGACGGCATTGTCGGTCAGGTGTTTCATCCCAAGTGCATCGGAATGCATTGTTGATTTCATGCTTTCCAGTCACAAATTCCATTTGTTATACGAATGATACATGTCAGTTTCTTGTTACAGCGCTTTTATTCGCGTGGTTTAATTCTCTGTCTTGAACCATAGAACTATGGCGGGTATTTGCGGGTCATACTAAAACACGCCTGCCGACGCCTGCCGGGGAAAACACGCCTGCCGAGAAAATCTAGACGCCTGCCGTTTACCTGACGGATTATTTTGATTTTTTCTTTGATATTTTATTTTACTTAACTAAATTATTGATCATAGAAATAAAAAGTTGACTTTATATTGATTATTTAGCTCAAAATTAGCAAAAATGTTCAATGTTGGTAAAGATAGATAACTCTTACGTAGAATTTTTACGCCTGCCGAGGAAATCTATACGCCTGCCGTTTAATTGATGGATTATGTTCATATTTTCTTTGATATTTTATTTCACTTATCTAAATAAATGATAATACAAATAAAAAGTTGACTTTATATTCATTAATTAACACAAAATTAATAAAAATCGGCTAAGAAGATAACTCTTACGCAGAACTCACACGCCCGCCGAGAAAATCTATACGCCTGCCGTTTATCTGATGGATTATTTTAATATTTTCTAAAAATATGATAATAGAAATAAAAAGTTGACTTTATATTCATTAATTAACACAAAATTAGTGAAAATCGGGTAAGTAGATAACTCGTACGCAGAATTCATACGCCCGCCGAGAAAATCTATACGCCTGCCGTTTATCTGATGGATGATATTAATTTTTTCTTTGATCTTTTATATTTCCCAACTAAATTAATGCTCAAAGAAATAAAAAGTAACTTTATAGTCATTAATTAACAAAAAAATTAGTAAAAGTGTTCAAAGTCTTTAAACAAGACGAAGAGTTCTTACCCTGCTTACGCCCGCCGAGACACTGGGTTGTACGCCTGCCGATTTAGTCATTTATCCATGCCTTTTTACTTCAGCTTTCCACATAGTTATCGTTATATCGTATAAGTGTTTTGATACCTTTATTTCTTTGTTGTTGCAAATAATTGAATATATATTAAAAACTCGAATTTTAAGATTATACTAGATAATCTCGAATGTTTCGAAGAACCCTTAAAATATGCATGTATTTTATTAACGTGTAATTAAAATATTTTTTGTCATCTATTTATTCTAAAAGTGGTGTCTGAAATAAGAATGGAGGTATATATGAATATATATAATGCACTGTTAAGTTCAGAAATACGCTTGGGGTTTTTTCCAATAGCTATAGTGTCATACTGCAAATATTGTGTTTGGTGTACATGTAAATACAAAATGCAAGACACGTAATGTAAATTTGTATTAACACCAACTCAATCAATTCAAAAGGTACAATTCGACAATATTATTCCTTTAGAGAAGTGGACTGGCATAGCCTTTCTTTATCCATGTATGAAGGCTATATTATGTAATCTATAAAAAGAACAGGCTAACGTACTTGTAAGCATTCCAGATTTTAAAAATATTTATTCTCCTAAATTCGTAATTTTAGTAAATGTATATGGGGAAAAGTTAGACGCTTTAAGCAAAGTGCATGAATATTTTCGTACACATTTAGTTCTGTACAATGTTAGTAACTGTTTACATCTTGAAAAACTTGTTCGTCTCTAGATGTAAGACTTTCACTGCCTAGTTCACCAAACTATATCTAAAACTTCAGGTCCTGGTTCTGTTTCGCCGCGTATTTAAAAACAAATATTAAACAGATCATTCATAAGCTTGTAGCAAATTTTACATTGCATGATATCAATGTAGCGGACAATTATTCCATACAAGGGAAAGGAGGGGGGGGGTATTAGTTTAAACATTTTAAAAACCGTCCTCTTCTATCAAGAAAATCTAACATAGACTGGATGATACCCCACCATAGACTTTTGAAACCCAATACATGCTTAACCTTTCCAGTGATGACCTATTCTGTTCATTGAAGAAAAAATGGCAGACCACTACCTTATGAAATCCGTAGGCTTTTCAATTTTCAATTAGACACAAACTTAATCTGTCCCTGTTTACCTGTTCTGTCCTTGGAAGAAATGGAACAAAATAATATATTAAGTGAATGCATGATCAATCATCTCCCCGCTCAAGTTTATATATAGAAGCATTTATTTGCAAAATTTACTATAAATCCACTGCTTTTTTAAGTCTTAATTATTGTGATCGTGCAAGTCAACATAAAAAAAAACCAAACAGGTGACACACGAATTGGAAGGATAACAAAAGTCCGAAATCTTACTCGAAAATAAGTAATCTGATAAAAAAAAAAACAACAACAAAGTTATAGAGAAATTACCAAATCAAATAAGAACTCTGTGGTTTGATTCAATATTCAACACAGTCAATATATGCATTATAGCTTCAATAATGTAGCACTCTCGTTTGTGTGTTGTTTTTCTCTTTTTCTTTTTTTTGGGGGGGGGGGGGGGGGCAGATGAAAATATATCGAAGGTGGTTACATTATTGCAGCTACATGTATAGTATATACTTTATTTTAAGGTTATCAGTATTAAGATTTTTTTTTTTACCAAGCTGTTGAAAAATGTGCCGGGTTAAATTTTCACGACTTTTGGTCTCAATTTTTAATGCAGAAAAAACACCCCAGTTCAATAATTAACGTTGTAAAATGATTCAACTCATGTCAACATTCTTGGTTATACGCCTGAACTGTTTCGTATAGATAATAATGAATAATACTTTCCCTTACAAAATATTTTTTTTATTTTATAAATATGTTTACGGTTATGAATAGACTAATAGTATATACGTTTTATGAAGAGACGTAGGTGTAAGTTTGACTAGTTGATGGCTTATAAACCAGAAATATTTTTGATTAAGTGTTTGTACATGAGATATATAAGGATAAAGTGGTATTCGTCTTCAATTTCATATAGATTACATATAAGTTACATATAAGTGTCAGAAACCCTGATAATCCTGTTATAGCGACCCTGCTCTATCAATGGGAATAATAAAAGTGTACTACTGCAAGGTTTTAATAGTCCTTTTCGATTGATAATTTGGTGTAAGTTCGTACACTATACATAATATCTTAAAACATAACTTTTTGTGTTTCGTATATCGACTCGTTTATAACTATTTTCCCTAGTTACCTAAAACATTTGAGAGAGAGAGAGAGAGAGAGAGAGAGAGAGAGAGAGAGAGAGAGAGAGAGAGGGGGGGGGGGGGGCTTGTGTACAAGGTGTGCTTCACGGTCGTCTTCCAATATACAGGTAGGTAAAGGTCTATTGTTTCTTTAGAGACAAAAAACCGTTCAATTCACACAGAATATA
This sequence comes from Magallana nippona, assembly GCA_033439105.1. Classification (NCBI taxonomy): domain Eukaryota; kingdom Metazoa; phylum Mollusca; class Bivalvia; order Ostreida; family Ostreidae; genus Magallana; species Magallana nippona. The sequence continues at coordinate 40,008,814 of CM065923.1, read as the reverse complement.
CAAGAAACTAACACGGGAATACACGTGTATAGGTAGAGCAACGATCACTAATTATCTTTGGACTTGTAGCCCCAGCCCCACTCGCCCCAAATATTATACATGTAGTAAAGAAAATAATGAGCAAGTTACTTTGTAATTAGTACATTATTTGTACATGTAATAAAATGAGATAAAAATACAATAATCTACATGTACATGTTCAGATTGTGACAATGGTCCCGTTTCCTTTTTACAAAACACTGCGTTTAACCGTTTGAGGGATAGTGAAGTGAATGATTGTATTTCATACGGAAAACATCTGCACATGTCAATATGAATGCATGCAATATTATTTACTTTTTTATCAAAACATTTCTCGACCTACGATTAATTCTGTTCAGTGTGATTCATTAAAATTGTCGGAATGACATTTTGCATTCAACATGTTCAAAGATACCGATCTGCATAGATTGTGTTCATTTATGACTTGGAAAATTTTGACTTCAATATGAAATCAATAGAATGTGAATGTTGCAGTGACACACTTACCGACTCGCTACAAAAATAACAAAATCTGTCTATATGTTTGCAAATGAGTGATTTATTGGCACATATGTGTTGTGCATGTCCTATCAATTTATTTTTCCTGCACATTCAATCCCGTTTGCTTGATAGTTTTCTCTATATTTTTATTTAAAAATGCATGTACTAGAACAGTTAAACAAAGTTCAACTATACATAAGTATTTTTTTTCTCTCGATGTTTGTATTGTTTTCCCGTTCATGAAGAGAGAAAGAAAGAGAAGGCAGTGGATGGAAAAGAAAAAGAGAGAGAGGAAGTGAACGAAGGAGGGGAGACAAAGAAAGAGGGAGAGAGAAAGTGATGCATGTTTATAGATAAACATATTTGTATACATATACGCTTGTATGATTCTAGCAGTTATCAAAATATCGATAAAATAAGAAGACGAAAACATTTAAGTCAAACGTTCTTTTTTACATATATATTTTTCCATAGTTTCCGAATTAATTTAGGGAATATATTGGAAATCTCGAGAAAACGGCTTCAGTTGACTCCTTGCTGAGAATTGACTAGCAAACAACTATATATGTACACGTTTCCAAAGCCCTCTCTTTTATTATAAGGGTTTCCAAATATAGGAAACCACTGATATCACGATTCCTGTTGGTTACCACTTTTTGAAACAAGATTTTTCATCCAGTATTCAGAAAAACATTAATTAAAACAGGATTGGTCTATAGACCAAAAGATCGTGGAACAGTTTTATAGATCGACTCTCGTGATCAGTAAACTGCCGTAGACTAGGATACTTCAATATCAATGTTCTTGCTGACAATAACAATTTAATAACAAATAGATGTTACTATAACTCATGAACTTCCATCAAATATCTATTTCAGTCACCATTCATTAATTTTTTGGGGTAGATATAAGGATTTTTCCTTGGCTTTGTAGATGATATTCACTCGCATACTTTTCATGAGCTGATCTAATTTAAACATATTTTACGACGATATTTTGACGATTCAAAAGGATTGGGCAACAGGCTAAGCCTATGTACACCCTCTCCAAAACAAAAGGTCAAGCAGTGGTTATAATAAATAATTTACAAATTTACAAACCCACCACCTCATTTATACCCACATACATACAAACATTAGATTGGGGTTTTTATGATCCAGCCCATTTGAAAAGAACAATAAATAAAAAAGAGTAATTATAAATAGCTAAATATATTATGATAATAACTAAATAAGTTTAAGCAGTGTATCTTTAGAGAGTCAAAAGTGCTTAGAAGCTCTGATATAACTCTAAACATAAGAAAATATTTTACAATTTTTAAAAGTTGCATAAAAAGTCAGAACTACCATAAAGAATATAGTTGATATGAAAGGGCACACTAATGTCATGAGGTTGCTTAGAAAGTTCATCTCTTAGTTGAGTGTATCTTGGACATTCAAGAAAAATGAGCTGATCTAGACGGGGGTCGGGGGGGGGGGGGTGGAGTTCCGCCCCCCCCCCCACCTGGAAAAAATCTAATTTCTTAAATTTACGTGGTAAAATTACCAAAAATATGCTTTGAACCCCTCCCCCCAGACAAACCTGAATATCCCCCCTAAAAAATATTCTGGATGCACGCATGATTCTTATTACGTTTTAATATTATTAAAAATCTAATTGTTATTTCTTGAATCGTTTACTTGGTTGAGTTAAATGAAATACTGTTTGAAAAACCACGATCATCCATTTTTACGTAAAGCGAAAAAATAAATAATCCATTAATATAGGTATTCGACAAGCGTAAAAGCCTGCACATATATATTCCTTGTGTGTTTCGTATAGACTTGTTCATAAATCTTTCACTGAATTATAATTTATCATAAAAGCTTCATTGACAGGCATAATAATGAAATTATTATGTTTTATTAAATTAAAAAAAACTGGGTCAAACTTAAAAGGGATGATATACGGATTATATCAAACTAGTATCAAACGAATTCATGTAATATGATAATTAATCACAGCAATAAGTACAGTTCTGAACATAATTATAAGGCAAAATGTTAACTCTATAGCCGTCTGAAGTAATTCATAAATTAGTTCATACAAATAAAAATGACATAGATAAAATGGCAGGCGTGTATCTTAAATCGACTGTCGCAAGAATTCTGCGTTAGAGTTTTCCCTTTATTTTTAAGTCCTTCGCGGATTTTTTTTTCTAATTTTGCGTAAAGAAATGAATAAAAAAATCGCCTTTTTATATATGCTAATTTCTTTAGTACAGTGAAATAAAATACTAACATTTTTTTTTAATAATCCATCAGGCAAACGGCAGGCGTATACTTTTCTCGGCGGGCGTATGAATTCTGCGTACGAGTTATCTACTTACCCGATTTTCACTAATTTTGTGTTAATTAATGAATATAAAGTCAACTTTTTATTTCTATTATCATATTTTTAGTTAAGTGAAATAAAATATCAAAGAAAATATTAAAATAATCCATCAGATAAACGGCAGGCGTATAGATTTTCTCGGCGGGCGTATGAGTTCTGCGTAAGAGTTATCTTCTTAGCCGATTTTTATTAATTTTGTGTTAATTAATGAATATAAAGTCAACTTTTTATTTGTATTATCATTTATTTAGATAAGTGAAATAAAATATCAAAGAAAATATGAACATAATCCATCAATTAAACGGCAGGCGTATAGATTTCCTCGGCAGGCGTAAAAATTCTACGTAAGAGTTATCTATCTTTACCAACATTGAACATTTTTGCTAATTTTGAGCTAAATAATCAATATAAAGTCAACTTTTTATTTCTATGATCAATAATTTAGTTAAGTAAAATAAAATATCAAAGAAAAAATCAAAATAATCCGTCAGGGAAATGGCAGGCGTCTAGATTTTCTCGGCAGGCGTGTTTTCCCCGGCAGGCGTCGGCAGGCGTGTTTTAGTATGACCGGGTATTTGCATGTTGTGATCATGACGTCACAAATATCGATCCCGATGTCAATAAATAGCGAGCTGGAATCAGGACAACATAATGTATTATGATTGATCAATCTATTTTTCATACTATATAGAATTTTTTTCTGATATATTCTATTTAGGCAAATAAAGGGTTTTTTTTTTCTAAACTGATGATTTAATGAACAGTACACAAATATAGCACTTAGTTATAATTATATTATGAGTATGACCAATGTAATTATGACCTCAACGATCAATTAAACGATTGATTCTTTTCTTGTGATAGGACCTTTTGATAATCATTGAAATAACATAATCATTTATAATGAAACCCAATTAAAAACTTAAGATGTGTTCATTAAAATGTCTTAACTGTGATGACTAATTAACGTATGGCAAGCTCATTGGTTTTAATGAATTAAATTTAAATTAAGATGATTGTATAATTGACAGATCCAATTAAGCTTCTAAGCCGCATCAAAGTATGGAAAACAAGAAACAAAGTATTCAACAGTCAAGAAACTTGCTAAAACAGGATAAACGAATGTGCATGTATACTAATTCATATAAAATATAATTATATGAAAAGTGAGCGGATAAACGAACTAAAGTATAAAAAAATATCTCTATTAGTGCTTATGTGAAAACAATGTTCATTTCAAATAGTTCTTATATATATAGGGAGTATTTTACATTAAAATCAAGAAACTATAAACATTTCATGTTGTGGTTTTCGAAAAAATATTGAAATAGTAACAAATTTGCAAATCAAAAACGTATGAAATATGTTGTTAAATAATGGGGCCAGTTGTCTTGTTAGGGGGCGAGTTATCCTATTTTGGGGGCGAGTTGTCTTAGACTGGTGGCGAGCTGTCTTGGGGGCGAGTTGTCAAGCATTCGGCGAGCTCAGCTGTTTGCACAGTGAGTTGGGTTCTGCACGTCTGCAGATCTGCCACGGCAGAGCAAGATAAGCCTCAGACTCCCAATTCTGGTAAAATATATTTAAGCATTTAAATTCTCTTTATACTACAGAAACCAATTTTAATATATTTGATTCGAATTTGTGAAAGAAAACAGAGACAATATAAAATAAAACCCAAACAATCATGACGTTATTGCTTTCCACAAGTCGAAAAATTATTAGAAATCGACGTATTTTGTATAATTATATGTTGTTCGGTATAATAAAACATTTATTGCATAGCCCTCGGGAAATATGATTTTTCTTGGGGGAATAAATCTTCATATTTCCCTCACCATCATGCAATAAATGTATATTATTACATTTATAAGGGTTTTGATTTCTATGATTATTCTAGTATTTGTATTGCCATCCCATTAAGTTTGGGAATTTATCAAATCATTTATACATATACTTCCAGAGTTCTGGGATTAACAATAAATTGGAGATACCTTTGTTTTATTTAAATCCTGACTTTGAGTTTTCTTTGATGCCAATGCACAGATTTGGGAGACCCACAAGTTGCAAATAGTATCCCGGATTAACAAGAATAAAACCCAATATTGGGGTTGTAAGATTAATAAGCGGGATACCCGGAAAAACGCAACATGATTTTAAGTTCCTAAATAAGAGGGGAAAAATGAGAGAAAAACTTTGTCAAATAACCAGGTGTAACAAAGAATAAAAAAGTTCATGCGGAATGATGACCATAGTATATAAATGAATATGTTACATGAATGATAATTGTATGAGTGTGTGTGATGTGGGGATTGCCATTTCACTGTTGTCCCCGAGTGTATACCATGAGTAGATAAAACACATTTTTTACATCATGGTACATAATTAATACACACACATTGTTATTCTGAATTCGCATTTAAAGAAGGGGGCATAATAATCACAATGTTTAAGGATAAATGTTAACCATGACCCGAGGGTGTGTTGTGACCTGGATATAGGGTCAATAGCCAAGGTCAAGGTCATATCTTGACATATATCTATATGAGACAACGCAGGTTATGTAATTTTTTTTTCTGCAATGATCGCTACCTTCATTCGTGGGCGCCGGAGGGTATTTTATATTGGGGCGGCGAATTTGAGCGGGTAGCTGCAATAATGTAGCCCTCTCCGATTTTTTATATCTTATGATTACTGAAGAGGGCTAAAATTCCATTGGATCTCCGTAAAGGTGCAAAATTATTTTTTTAATGCGGCTGACTTCGGTCTGAAAAGATCGTTTTTATGTTTGACTTCCTTTAGGTAAGATGATTTTTTTTTAAAATTCAGGTTGAACAAACTAACCGTATATAAATCAAAACCAGATAAAACACATCAGCATGTTTATCGTGCCGTCATGTGTTTCCGACAGTCATGTGTTTCCGATAGTCTATTTTAGTCGCGTGAGTTTTCTCCAAACTGACGTCATTTCTTAATTACTTAGGACACGGCACTAACGAAATCTCCTTTCTTCATTAAACATATATACTATCAAAGTAATGCTGTGTTAAATGGCCAAAATCACACAATTACTCAAGGGACTCATAAGAAACCTATTTTTACTATTACTTTAATTAATGTCACTAAAATTGCCCAAAATCCCAACTGTAATATCACAGTATCTGAAATTACTTATTGTCCGGTAAAATAGACCTCTGATGATGTATTTACATGCTAGAATTATCATGACCGTGTAAAGTTTTTCTTAGTTTTCAATCCTAGGAGCGCTATGAATTAAGCTTCTTCTGAAATAGAAACGTTATTAATAATCACACAAATGACGGTATTGTAATAATCATTAGTGATAAAATGAAGTTATGGGGAAAATTAAATATTTGGACGATTTACGTTGAAATAAAAGACTTGAAACAATTGAAAACAATATAGAATATATTCAAAAGGTCATATCACATTTATGTTAAGTATTATTGAAAAAAAATGTAGATGAATTATACTATCGGAAACACATGACGCACATTTTCATTGCGGCATTGCGGTCAAATGCGGCATCCAGTTTATTTTGTATCGGCGATTTTCAATGCTATGTCTGAGGTTAAAAATGATAAAGTATCAAAATTGTGAACAAAAAAGACAGTCATTAGAGCAAGCGTTTAGTGTTAGACAATCGGAAACCCATGACGCCAGGATACCAGTCGTGTTTTTCAGCAGCCATGACAGTTCTCGCGTGATTTTATCGGATATACGCTTGGAGTTTTGATGGGATTGATCACGTGAATGTCAGTGTAAATAAGCGATCTTACCTCGTTCTATCACTAAAAATTCATATTTACCGCGTTAATTATGTTTACAATAGGGGAATTCCTATATTCCGTTCAAGATCATAACCCACATGAATCATATAAAAAAGCATTTTATTGTTTATATTTACATCTCTCTTTTATTAAATTAATAAATTGATCGTAAAAAGTAAGAAAAATTAACTTAATTATTGTTAATATATATCAGTACGTTAGATAAAAGAAACAGCAAAATCGTCTCCTTTGGGACTTTAAGTCTGACATCAGCATGATTATTTCGTGCAGTCCGTGATTTTTCTCAGGCTGCTGAAGGTTTCGACCAATCGATAAAAGGGGCGTGTAGATTACAGTCTTGTCAGTTTCTATAGAGCTACGATATGTTCAATCAATTTCCGTAAGAAATAGAAGGAATCATGCTTGGTAGATGTAAATATATACATATGACTACATCCTCTTGATACACGTTTGTAATAGGCACTATCATAATTACATACATAGTTAAATTTCATCATAATTTGTAATGGAACAGGAATTACAAAGAAAATTAGAGACGTATATACTTAAAAGAACATACAAGCTACACTGTTAAAACTAAACATATAACTCACACTGATATACTATTAGTAACAGAACGTGTGCCATGCACTATTGCAACGAAATGTGTTACAAGCACCGATATATATATATATATATATATATATATATATATATATATATATATATATATATATATATATCCAAAATACCAAACTATTTCCACAGTGTCCGGTAATAAATATGAAAATAAGAAAAAAAAGCAACTTACACTAATTGTAAAACGTTAGCGCTTTCATTTCATATCTTCATTTGTATATGTATATATATATATATATATATATATATATATATATATATATATATATATATATATATATATATTATATATATAAAAGGCACGCCAAATTTACAAAAATAAGCTAAATATGGTTTCAAAGTCGATAATCTACGATTGTGAACTATAGTTTACGAACCGTGAACTATATTTTTCATCTCTAAAACCAATTTAATGGTTGTATACTGTACTTTGCTAATGCTATCTGTCTATAGATTTTTCTGATTAACATAGGTTCACATCTTGTTAACTATGATTTACAGTCGTTAACTTTAGTTATGAGTTGTTAATCATAGTTTCACAAATCGTAAAACTATATTTATCTGATATATTCTGTTCTACATTCGTTTTATATATTAGATCTCGGTCGTAAATTAAATTATAGCTAACTCTCATTTATACTCTTAAACTGTATGCAACACAAGTATAGTATTGTATAGTCCTGACAAGTAAAACTGTGTCTATTACATTTTTATGAATTTGGCGCCTGTCTATAAACTGTAATTCGCTTATTATAGTTTAGAGTCGTTGACTATAGTTTACAATAGCAAATGATTGTTTCGGTGTTAATTATAGTAAACACTTCCGAACCTTCTGAAACATGGATTATCGAGTTAACTATGGTTTACAAATGTGAAATAAAGATTAACGGCGTTAACTTTTAACAGTTAACCGTCCGTTAACTATAGTTTGCAGCCAATAAACCCTATTTATTGTCTAAATCTGTTTAGCTCATTTTTGTGAATTTGGGGTGCCATAGATATAACTTAAATACCGTAACGGTGTAACCTTAACAAGAGCTAAATTAAATGTTAAAAAAAGCCCCGTGATTAGCTATTCGAAAAATTTATTGGTAACCATTTTCGGAGTGCCCAAATCGAATGGGGAGGAACAATTTTAACAACATAACACTAGTGCTAGTACTCCGTACATGTTTTATGCGAGAAACTATTCCTTCTGGCAAAATTACCTTGATTCAACACAGTTTTCTGAAGTGAGTAGTTTTACAATTTCAATTATAAAAAAAACATGTATAGATTTGGTCATTTTTAACATAGCATGTCTTTTGAGCCAGTGGATAAGAAAATACTATAATCTCTCAAATTTTGTCGAGGAAGGACCATGGGAGGAGAGGAAGATATCAAGCTTTTTCATCTCATAATTATTTAGAATTCAGGAGAGAATTTCAGGTCTGTTTTTCTTCAAAATTGTAAATTCATCTTTAAAACCGAAGCTTCAAAGGTTGGAATAATTTGATCTGCTTTAGTGTGAAATCAGAATTGTACGAAAGACGAATAGGGCCTCATTAAAATAATATTTTTCTCCTCGCATTATCACCTGTGTGTGATCGGTTTATCCAGTGTGAGATTTTTCTGTCTTACACTGTGTATTACTACGCCGCCTTAAAATGTAAACAAACATGGTATTCTATAAATAAATGATAAATGATAGAATAAGCTGATCCATTAAGTCCTCATTTTGATTAATTGATCCTCGTCCTAGACAGTGAATCTTGTCCCCTAGGTGGAATTTCACTATTCCACAGTCGTAATAATGATGATTCTATTAATCTCGTAATTACGAGAAAATATCTCGTTATTATGAGTTAAATATCTCAATATTACGAGAAAAGTTCTCGTGATTTCGAGAAAAGATATCGTTATTACGAGAAAAGATATCTTTATTACGAGAAAATATTTCGTAATAACGAGAAAAGATCCAGCACTGCTTTAACACAATGTACAATTGACAAAATGTCCATGTTTATTAATGTTATAACGAGTTAAAAATCACCGTAGTAAGAAAGACGAATAGGGTCACATAAAGAATATTTTTATCTCGTAATAACGAGAAAAGATCTCGTAATTACGACAAAGGATCTCGTAATAACGAGAAAAGATCTCGTTAGAACGAGAAAATTAAGATCTCTTTAAAACGAGAAAAGATCTCGTTTTTACGAGTTAATCATGTCGTTATTACGAGTTAATCATCTCGTTATTACGAACAAAGATCTTGTAATATCGAGAAATGATCTCGTAATAACGAGAAAAGATCTATATAAAATGGTGCTTTTCTGGAAAGACCTCCAAGCCGATTTGTTCACACTTTCAATATATTTCTTTTTTTCCAGAAACGTTAATTCAATTTAGATTCTTTATTAAGTAACAACGATCATTATTCAGGGATTGATTAATTACTTTGAAAATTGTTTAAAGAGGTTCGTTCCTCTCTTTTTGGGTAACTATTTTATGTCACCTCTAGTCTAAAATCATATATTAATTCTATTTGTATATTTATATTTTACAATACCAAATAAACCATATTGAATTAAATTGTTAAAAGAAATTTACATATTTAGAGTTTAGTAAGGGACTATATTTTATGGTGGAAGGTTTTCAAGAAGAAAATGAACAATTTTCATAACTCAATAGTTTTAGAGTATTGCTACATTTGCTTCCTAATTTTCAGCGCAGACCAGATAGTTTGTGTATTACGATATATTCATGTTGTTCTAAAAACATATTTGAACAATATTTTGATATTTCTATAAATATATTTTGGCATATTTAGCTTTTATTTCATAGAAGTCAAGAAAAAATGAACTCCAATTTTTGCCTAAAATTAGCTTATTTCATGCCATATCTCAATTTGTTTTAGATCTGACCTCTACCTTTTTTTACTTTTACATGAGACATTAAATGTATGTCTATTTGTTTGCAAAGATTTGGAAAGGTGGCATTACTAATATTTTTTTATTTGCGTTATAATTTGATTAATCCAAAATTTTGTAACAATCTTAACATCTGCTATTGTGTCCATTATGTGTTAGCATTTGAAGCCACCATTAAAGCAAGGTTTTTAAAACTTTGACTCAGATATTACTTTTATAGTTACTACATGTGTTCAACTTCATACTGTGCTGAAATTGAATAATAGTTCAAACTATAAATATTTGTTTGATTTCTTCAAATAGTCAATTTCCATACCAAATTTTAGCAATAATATCAGGAAAATTATCATTTCTGTTTGGAGCCCCATATTTCCAAAAAATGGCATGTGACATGGGTCACAAATAAAATAAATGAACATTTAGTTCCCCATCTGTGCATCCAAGTGGTTTTTGGATGATTGACATTACTAGTATTTCAGGTGCCAACCTCCTTAAATTCTTTCGAATACATTGATAATTTTGTCAATAACTTGCAATTACAATTTCATTGATTTTTCTAAATGTAATAAGAACTCTTAATTACTTTGACAAATGTAATAAATACATTTCAATTTCTTCAGTTTTATTTCTTAAAACAACAAATACATGTATCAACAGCAATGAATTACACAAGGCTTTGTGTACAATGATGTTTTAAAATGTTGAAGCTCATTTAATTATTATTCATAGATTTTTGCTTTCAAATCGTGTTTGGTTCTGAACAAGATTTTCAATATAGGGAATTTTTATTCGCGTAAATATGTTTATTCAGAAAGTAAACAACTTTGGGTAGTTCAGCCCATCAGTATATAAAATAATAATGACTACAATTCTGAAGAATAAGATATTTAGACTCCCTTGAGTTTAAAATAGGGGGTTTCTTGGGTATGAGAGGGTTCACACCTGGAAAAAATTAGACCTTTACCTATTGCCCTGGGCATTCTGATATGCTGTATAAACATAAACATGTATCAAACATTATAAGACATTTAATTTTTGTATAAACAAAAGCCCATGCCAAAGAGGTATACAAACTAAACATCATCATAAGACAAATTTTTAAACTTGGATAAAAAGTAATTGAAATGTAAATGAAAAGTAATTGAAAATGCATGATAATTTTGGAATCTATTTAAATACATCAATTACTTGTAATTGAAGGAAGAGTCAACTACAAATTACTTCCAATTACTTTGAAAAATTTAAGTAATTACACTCAATTACAATACTTTTTTTTCAATTACCCCATCCCTATCATTATCTATTAATTTCTACTTTTTCTACATAAAATGATCGGATTTAACATTTTATATTACATGAATAGGTGGAAAGGAAAGAACTTCATGAAATTTTACTTTTCAATCCCACTCCGATGTAAATACCAGGTAGTCTTAGTAAAAAAAAAAACCATGATTCTTATAGTTACAAATGACTATATAGATTCAATCATGGATATACGGGATTTACCCTGAATTGTATTTTATATATTCATACACAACCTATATTAAAAATAATTGTTTTGTATATTAACATTTTGGAGTCTGAAAACAAATTATCCTTCATATTAATAATTTGGTTAATTAAATTATTTATCAATCTGCTTTGCTCATTCTTCTAAAATTTCTTTTACTAATCTACTGATTTATAATGTTCATCCATTTTACATAAAGAGAAGGTAGCTAGGACAATAAAATGCACCATTTTATATTAATAGATCTTTTAACATAAAAACGAGATCTTTACTCGTATTTACGAGATCTTTTCTCATAATACCGAAATAATTAACTCGTAATAACGAGATCTTTTCTCGAAATTACGAGATAAAAATTTTTTTTTTATGTGGCCCTATTCGTCTTTCGTACAAATCCGATCGTTTTAATTTGTAGAAATTAATAAATAATGATCGTTGTTATTTGAAAATTAATCAAAACTGAATTACCGTTTTTGGAAAGAAAAAAAACCATGAAAGGATGAACTAATCGACTTGGAGGTCTTACTCGAAACGCACCATTTTAAATAGATCTTTTCTCGTAATAAGGAGATCTTTTCTTGCAATAACGAGATAATGAACTCGTTAAAACGAGATCTTTTCTCGTAATTACGAGATATTTTCTCTTTAAAACGAGATATTTTTTCGTAAAAACGAGATAATTAACTCGTAATAACGAGATCTTTTCTCGTACTAACGAGATCTTTTCTCGCATTGTCGAGATCTTTTCTCGGAATAACGAGATAATTAACTCGTAAAATTGAGACATTTTCTCGTAATAATGAGATCTTTTCCCGTTATCATGAGATCTTTTTTCGTAATTACGAGATAAACATATTTCTTTATGTGGCCCTATTCGTCTTTCATACTATAGAGTAGCATTGCAAATAAATAAATAATAAGAAAAAGACTCCTTGTTTGAAAAAAAAAATAGGTTTACGGCCATTTTCAGACAGTTTTTAATTGCGTGCGAAAAAAACTTTTGAACTACGGACAGAGGAAAATATTATGAACACATTAATTCTAAAGCTAAATAATTTTTAATTGATAAAAAAATAAATACGGCATCTTCAATCTGTCTGATTGGTTATTAGTTGAGCGCCCAGGCTTTTCATACTTTCATATAACTGTATGTATGCTGTTTTTGTTTTGGAAAACATAAATATAGGGCTTCAAAGTAAAAATGATTTTAAGAAGTTTTCTTTCTTAATTTATATTATATTTATATAGTGTGTGCATGTAACAAAATACCGTGCTGTATGATAATTGAATAATAAATAAAACAAAATTCGTTAACATTAATTTTCGTAGTTTTAGTTGGATTGCGAGTTTCAAGATGACGTGAATATGTGGAAATGGTCCTTTTGATAATACATGTTGTCACAAATCTTACTTAGATAAGCATTTTGATTTCACATCATCAATAAAGAAATCCCCGAACATTGATGTACAAGGATAATTGATGAAACCAAAGTATGCAGAAATCATGTGAAACTTAAAAATAGTAAAAAACATGTTCTGAAAAAATATTGAAAAGAATCCCACAACACATACCGAAATTATTGAATAAAGCAATAAGTCGGAAAAACGTATTTAAAAAAAAAAACCTTGCGATTATTGTACATCTCTTGAATATAACCAAAAATTTAATACTGTAAATTTGATATGAGTGATTTTATATGTACAAAAAATCTACAATCACAGGAGCATGAACTAATTGTCCTCAAAATCACGAATGACAGCTTGTGTTTTTTTTTCAACATGAAATGTATGCAGCAATTTATGCGCCGTATTGGTCGCGATCACTGTCCCCGTCCGAGATGGCAATCCCAGCTGAGCAGCTGTTTTACTATTGTGATGTGGTGTATATTACGATATAAGATGATTGTTGCTTCAAGAAGCCATCTGAAAGGGCATCAAATTTGCCATTCCATGTTTGTTGATTAATTCTTTGTTATAACCATAAATGAAGAATACACACGAGGCCCGATCACCTGTGTGTTTCTATGAAAAAAAATATAAGGATCAATGAAGACTTGCTATATAAGAGCGGTGATACGTTAGGTATTTCCGACCAAATATGGAAACCAGGCGATACCTATCCCATGTCCTGGCCATAGTTGTCCTTTGTTATCTAGAATTGTCGCATTGTTTAAGTGAGTACCAATCTGTAGAAGATCACAATATTTATGACCTTTCAGATCTCTGAGATTTTTTTGTCTTGAAATGCTTATTATACTTTTTACTTATTTGGTGAACATATAATATAAAAGCTAACATCACGAATAACGAACGAAGATAACTGCAAATAAGAATTATACAATCTTGAGATATATGATGCTAATGGTAACATTTAAAGCAGAATGGATTTTTATCGTGTCACTATTGCATATCATGACCTTGTTTCAGCAGTGAAGGCATATTTCATTATACAGGTAACTCTTAATGGCTCAAACTTCGATATCTCGAAGTTCGTCGCTCGAAGTGAGTCTTCGGTTCGATCTCTTTCCAATTTAAGAGTGCTAAACTTATGTAATGACAACAATGTCAATAGCAAACCTGACAAACCTGACATGTTTGAATAAGTCTCTAAACAAGAAATGACTTCTCAAATAAGTGTGTGATTATAAATGTACATAAATAAGTGTTTTTTATAGCACTGAATGGCATTTGAGTGCCAAAATATTCTACCACTCAACAACTTAGGAGTGCCAAAACTATGTATTGCCAACATTGTGATCGATGCTCATTTCGTTTTCATCCTTCCATAAAACACCGAATAATGTTTAACTAGACACCATTGTATTTTAGATGTAGAAAAATGCAGAAAAGAGCAGAGGCAAATATCATGCACCAGCTCCACCAAAAAAGGGAAGGATGTACGTTCCATCTGCAAACCGAACATTCCTTGGAATATACAAAATGTACAAATTAAACTTGTCAAACAAAATCGTGGGTCTAAGCCATGCAGGAAGAACAAGTCGTTTAACTTGAGAAAGAAACAGAAAAAATGGCAGGTTGAAGTAAGCAATGGATGTCGCGGGGTATTCAAAATCACTTATCGCAAGAAGTGTAAGTGTTCACTTGTTTTGATCTCCTATTAAAAATGCAAATTGCTGCTTGTACCTACCGTCTTGATTCAGATTTTAAAGTGTTTATGACATATTCTAAGAAAGATTTCGTTCTTTAACATCGCAGTCTGCGTCAAGACATGCGGTGCCAATGCCTTTAGGAGGACAAAAAGCGGCAAATGTCGGTGTAAGAAAGGCTATCGTGGAAACCCAAAGAAGGGTTGCACAGGTTAGTTCGTTTATTGTTTCTTTTCACCCAAATAGAATATTTGAATATGTCGTTACATTTCGAGTGAATATAGCAGTAAAGTCGGACGATACAAACGTGAATCGTTATTTCACACGGTGTTTGTAAACGCTTTATAAAACTATTACAGTATATTCATCAACTTGAAATTGTTTCACACCGGTTGTGTGGCATTATCATCTTCTTGTGATCAATGGTTTAGCCACTGAGTTTCAAAGCAAAGCGTAGAAAAAACGTGACAAACCTCTGACATGTTTGAATAAGTCTTTAAACAAGAAATGATAAGTGTGTGAATATGCATTTCCATAAATTAGTATTTTGACATCAATGAATCGTAATTGAGTGAAGCAAAAGTTAAAGTAGTCATGATCGTTGAAATCAACCCAGCCGAATTTGATTTCCAAATATTCTACCATTCAACAACTTAGGGGTGCTAAAATCATGTAGTGACAACAATGTGTTTGATGCTGATTCCTTTTTTATCCTTCCAGAAAACACCGAATAACATTTCACTACAAACTGTTGTATTTTAGTTGTAGAAAAATGCAGAAAAGAGCAAAGGCAAATATCGTGCAGCAGCTCCACCAAAAAAGGGAAGGATGTACGTTCCATCTGCAAACCGAACATTCCTCGGAATATAGAAAATGTACAAATTAAACTTGTCAAACAAAATCGTGGGTCTAAGCCATGCAGAAAGAACAAGTCGTTTAACTTGAGAAAGAAACAGAAAAAATGGCAGGTTGAAGTAAGCAATGGATGTCGCGGGGTATTCAAAATCACTTATCGCAAGAAGTGTAAGTGTTCACTTGTTTTGATCTCCTATTAAAAATGCAAATTGCTGCTTGTACCTACCGTCTTGATTCAGATTTTAAAGTGTTTATGACATATTCTAAGAAAGATTTCGTTCTTTAACATCGCAGTCTGCGTCAAGACATGCGGTGCCAATGCCTTTAGGAGGACAAAAAGCGGCAAATGTCGGTGTAAGAAAGGCTATCGTGGAAACCCAAAGAAGGGTTGCACAGGTTAGTTCGTTTATTGTTTCTTTTCACCCAAATAGAATATTTGAATATGTCGTTACATTTCGAGTGAATATAGCAGTAAAGTCGGACGATACAAACGTGAATCGTTATTTCACACGGTGTTTGTAAACGCTTTATAAAACTATTACAGTATATTCATCAACTTGAAATTGTTTCACACCGGTTGTGTGGCATTATCATCTTCTTGTGATCAATGGTTTAGCCACTGAGTTTCAAAGCAAAGCGTAGAAAAAACGTGACAAACCTCTGACATGTTTGAATAAGTCTTTAAACAAGAAATGATAAGTGTGTGAATATGCATTTCCATAAATTAGTATTTTGACATCAATGAATCGTAATTGAGTGAAGCAAAAGTTAAAGTAGTCATGATCGTTGAAATCAACCCAGCCGAATTTGATTTCCAAATATTCTACCATTCAACAACTTAGGGGTGCTAAAATCATGTAGTGACAACAATGTGTTTGATGCTGATTCCTTTTTTATCCTTCCAGAAAACACCGAATAACATTTCACTACAAACTGTTGTATTTTAGTTGTAGAAAAATGCAGAAAAGAGCAAAGGCAAATATCGTGCAGCAGCTCCACCAAAAAAGGGAAGGATGTACGTTCCATCTGCAAACCGAACATTCCTCGGAATATAGAAAATGTACAAATTAAACTTGTCAAACAAAATCGTGGGTCTAAGCCATGCAGAAAGAACAAGTCGTTTAACTTGAGAAAGAAACAGAAAAAATGGCAGGTTGAAGTAAGCAATGGATGTCGCGGGGTATTCAAAATCACTTATCGCAAGAAGTGTAAGTGTTCACTTGTTTTGATCTCCTATTAAAATGCAAATTGCTGCTTGTACCTACCGTCTTGATTCAGATTTTAAAGTGCTTTTGACATATTCTGAGAAAGATTTCGTTTTTCAACATCGCAGTCTGCGTCCGGAAATGCGGTGCCAATGCCTTTTGGAGGGCAAAAAGAGGCAAATGTCGGTGTAAGAAAGGCTATCGTGGAAACCCAAAGAAGGGTTGCACAGGTTAGTTCGTTTATTGTTTCTTTTCACCTAAATAGAATATTTGAATATATCGTTACATTTCGAGTGAATGTAGCAGTAAAGACGGACGATACAAACGTGAATCGTTATTTCATACGATGTTTAAAAACGCTTTTTAAAACAATGACTGTTTGTTTTGAATTTTAATTGTTTATCGAAAACTAGTGAATCTCGCTTTTTTAAAGTGTAGCGCCGATGTATTTTTTTTTTTGGTTTAAATAAAAAAGAAGTATTGAAAGACCAGGTCTTGCAATTTACAGGCAATCCGAATAGAAGAGTCTTACATTTACTTCCTGGATTGCTTATTTCTATTTACTTCAAAGAGTAACGGAAATGATCTTGTTTCCTATTTACATGCTTGTGTGAGCGTTCAAAGCTGTATTCTTGTAAACGAACGAATGACCGCACACAATACAAGTCATTCAATCAATCAGAGTGTTCATTTCGCTTCAGCTTCCTGCGTGTGTCGTGCATCCGGAGACCCGCATTACAAAACGTACGACGGGTCGAAAATTCACTTCATGGGGGTTTGCAAGTACACACTGACCAAATCGACAAAGGACACCCCATGTGCTTTCAACATCATGGTATCAAACGAAAGGCGAAACAATAAAAAGACAGTGTCCTATACAAAGCAAGTCGATGTCGAGATCGGTGGCAGCTACATCGTGTTATACAAAGGCGGGAAAACTGAGGTAAGAGCTTTCGTGCAAACAGGGATGATGACACACAGATACATGTATAGTAAAGTCACGAGCACTTCTGAATGTATACCAAACTTGATTCAACCCATTCTCGTTTAAGGTGAATGGTACAGAGATTGATGTGAGAAAAGCACGCTTCCAGAGAGATGGCATTTTGCTGACAACAGTTGCACGTCGTTTTGTTAAGCTCCAGTCAGCTTCGTGCGGAATGACAGTTCTTTGGGATGGTAAACACTCCGTAGAGGTTACTGCTGATAGGAGCAAATACGGCGGAAAGTTGACTGGAATCTGTGGAGACTGCAACGGAAAGCGGGACGATTTCCGACTGGCCAACGGAACTAGTGTTTCTCGTTTACAAGCCAAAGACAAATACAGAGAGATCGGGGACAGCTATCGTGTGGTTGACGCACAGAATCCGTTATCAGCGTAAGTATGACGTAAATTCAAATCGAATCGTGTTGACCGTAATCAGTTGATTTTTTTTTTCAATACTTCATTTGTTCGGTGAATGATGGCTATTGTTCTCTCTGCATGTTTCGTGCACAGATGCGGTCCAACACCGGCCTTTTCCAGCTGCACGAAGATGCAGACTGAAAAATATAGCAAAACTGAAGCTTGTGGCTTGATGTCGGACACATCGTATAGAAACCCCTTCAGAAAATGCGTAGAATGGATGACAAATTCAAAGGAGCCGGACGGAATCAATCCGTTCTCATCATGTCTCATTGATGCCTGCAACAATGACGGACCTGCCCTGAAGAAGATTGTCTGCTCAGCGCTCGAAGAATTTGAGGAACAATGTGTAGAAAATGGATACTCACCGCCGGAGAACAATGATTGGAGAAAGGTCGCCTCATGCCGTAAGTATTGTTGCTTCTTGACGGTCACGCGCTATATTTTGTATCATTTAGAGGTGTATCCAATTGCTATGAGTGACTGCATTACATATCGTTTCCAGCGTTACCCGCGTCCCAAAAGTGTCGAGAAAACGAGGAGTACGTGGAAGACGGAAGTGGATGTCCCAACACTTGTCAGTCACCGAAAGCAGAGGATACATGTACCGACGCCGATATTGCCGGATGCCAGTGCAAGAAAGGTTACGTTAGAGAGGGAGATGAGTGTGTACCATTAAGCCAATGTGGATGCATGATGCAAGGTCGCTATTATCCAGTGAGTAGACTGATCGTCAAGAAAAGCAGGTTACATTTCTCCACTATGTACGCTTATGATTTGACTGAATAACGCTTCTGATTACAGCAAGGAACCTCCATCCTCTCCAAAAGCTGCAGAATGAAAATGTCCTGTAAGTTAGAGGGCAAGCGTCCTATAACTGTTATGGTCAAAAACAATTGTGGCAGAGGAGAAACCTGCAGAGCCACTAAAGGAATAGGCAAATGTCTAGGGAAAGGTAATCCTCATCTAACGTGATAAGGCACACGCTGTCTTATCGTGAATGTATTATCTTATTGTGATCAATGTTTTAACCACTGAGCTTCAAAGCGAAGCTGAGCAAACCTGACAAACCTCTGACATGTTTGAGTTATTCTTTAAACACGGAAAGACTTCTCGAATGTGTTTGTGAATATGCATTAATATAAATTAGTAATTTCAAATCGGTAAATCGTAATTGAGTGTAGCAAAAGTGAAAGTAGTCATGATCGTTGAAATCAGCCCAGTCGGAATTTGATTCTACCATTCAACAACTTAAGAGTGCTAAAATTATGTAGTGACAACAATGTGTTTGATGCTGATTCCTTTTTTTATCCTTCCAGAGAACAAGGAATAATCTTTCACTACAAACTGTTGTATTTTAGTTGTAGAAAAATGCAGAAAAGAGCAAAGGCAAATATCGTGCAGCAGCTCCACCAAAAAAGGGAAGGATGTACGTTCCATCTGCAAACCGAACATTCCTCGGAATATAGAAAATGTACAAATTAAACTTGTCAAACAAAATCGTGGGTCTAAGCCATGCAGAAAGAACAAGTCGTTTAACTTGAGAAAGAAACAGAAAAAATGGCAGGTTGAAGTAAGCAATGGATGTCGCGGGATATTCAAAATCACTTATCGCAAGAAGTGTAAGTGTTCACTTGTTTTGATCTCCTATTAAAAATGCAAATTGCTGCTTGTACCTACCGTCTTGATTCAGATTTTAAAGTGTTTATGACATATTCTGAGAAAGATTTCGTTCTTTAACATCGCAGTCTGCGTCCGGAAATGCGGTGCCAATGCCTTTAGAAGGGGAAAAAGCGGCAAATGTCGGTGTAAGAAAGGCTATCGTGGAAACCCAAAGAAGGGTTGCACAGGTTAGTTCGTTTATTGTTTCTTTTCACCCAAATGGAATATTTGAATATGTCGTTACATTTCGAGTGAATATAGCAGTAAAATCGGACGATACAAACGTGAATCGTTATTTCACACGGTGTTTGTAAACGCTTTATAAAACTATTACAGTATATTCATCAACTTGAAATTGTTTCACACCGGTTGTGTGGCATTATCATCTTCTTGTGATCAATGGTTTAGCCACTGAGTTTCAAAGCAAAGCGTAGAAAAAACGTGACAAACCTCTGACATGTTTGAATAAGTCTTTAAACAAGAAATGATAAGTGTGTGAATATGCATTTCCATAAATTAGTATTTTGACGTCAATGAATCGTAATTGAGTGAAGCAAAAGTTAAAGTAGTCATGATCGTTGAAATCAACCCAGCCGAATTTGATTTCCAAATATTCTACCATTCAACAACTTAGGGGTGCTAAACTCATGTAGTGACAACAATGTGTTTGATGCTGATTCCTTTTTTATCCTTCCAGAAAACACCGAATAACATTTCACTACAAACTGTTGTATTTTAGTTGTAGAAAAATGCAGAAAAGAGCAAAGGCAAATATCGTGCAGCAGCTCCACCAAAAAAGGGAAGGATGTACGTTCCATCTGCAAACCGAACATTCCTCGGAATATAGAAAATGTACAAATTAAACTTGTCAAACAAAATCGTGGGTCTAAGCCATGCAGAAAGAACAAGTCGTTTAACTTGAGAAAGAAACAGAAAAAATGGCAGGTTGAAGTAAGCAATGGATGTCGCGGGGTATTCAAAATCACTTATCGCAAGAAGTGTAAGTGTTCACTTGTTTTGATCTCCTATTAAAAATGCAAATTGCTGCTTGTACCTACCGTCTTGATTCAGATTTTAAAGTGTTTATGACATATTCTGAGAAAGATTTCGTTCTTTAACATCGCAGTCTGCGTCCGGAAATGCGGTGCCAATGCCTTTAGAAGGGGAAAAAGCGGCAAATGTCGGTGTAAGAAAGGCTATCGTGGAAACCCAAAGAAGGGTTGCACAGGTTAGTTCGTTTATTGTTTCTTTTCACCCAAATGGAATATTTGAATATGTCGTTACATTTCGAGTGAATATAGCAGTAAAGTCGGACGATACAAACGTGAATCGTTATTTCACACGGTGTTTGTAAACGCTTTATAAAACTATTACAGTATATTCATCAACTTGAAATTGTTTCACACCGGTTGTGTGGCATTATCATCTTCTTGTGATCAATGGTTTAGCCACTGAGTTTCAAAGCAAAGCGTAGAAAAAACGTGACAAACCTCTGACATGTTTGAGTTATTCTTTAAACAAGAAATGATAAGTGTGTGAATATGCATTTCCATAAATTAGTATTTTGACATCAATGAATCGTAATTGAGTGAAGCAAAAGTTAAAGTAGTCATGATCGTTGAAATCAACCCAGCCGAATTTGATTTCCAAATATTCTACCATTCAACAACTTAGGGGTGCTAAACTCATGTAGTGACAACAATGTGTTTGATGCTGATTCCTTTTTTTATCCTTCCAGAAAACACCGAATAACATTTCACTACAAACTGTTGTATTTTAGTTGTAGAAAAATGCAGAAAAGAGCAAAGGCAAATATCGTGCAGCAGCTCCACCAAAAAAGGGAAGGATGTACGTTCCATCTGCAAACCGAACATTCCTCGGAATATAGAAAATGTACAAATTAAACTTGTCAAACAAAATCGTGGGTCTAAGCCATGCAGAAAGAACAAGTCGTTTAACTTGAGAAAGAAACAGAAAAAATGGCAGGTTGAAGTAAGCAATGGATGTCGCGGGGTATTCAAAATCACTTATCGCAAGAAGTGTAAGTGTTCACTTGTTTTGATCTCCTATTAAAAATGCAAATTGCTGCTTGTACCTACCGTCTTGATTCAGATTTTAAAGTGTTTATGACATATTCTGAGAAAGATTTCGTTCTTTAACATCGCAGTCTGCGTCCGGAAATGCGGTGCCAATGCCTTTAGAAGGGGAAAAAGCGGCAAATGTCGGTGTAAGAAAGGCTATCGTGGAAACCCAAAGAAGGGTTGCACAGGTTAGTTCGTTTATTGTTTCTTTTCACCCAAATGGAATATTTGAATATGTCGTTACATTTCGAGTGAATATAGCAGTAAAGTCGGACGATACAAACGTGAATCGTTATTTCACACGGTGTTTGTAAACGCTTTATAAAACTATTACAGTATATTCATCAACTTGAAATTGTTTCACACCGGTTGTGTGGCATTATCATCTTCTTGTGATCAATGGTTTAGCCACTGAGTTTCAAAGCAAAGCGTAGAAAAAACGTGACAAACCTCTGACATGTTTGAATAAGTCTTTAAACAAGAAATGATAAGTGTGTGAATATGCATTTCCATAAATTAGTATTTTGACGTCAATGAATCGTAATTGAGTGAAGCAAAAGTTAAAGTAGTCATGATCGTTGAAATCAACCCAGCCGAATTTGATTTCCAAATATTCTACCATTCAACAACTTAGGGGTGCTAAACTCATGTAGTGACAACAATGTGTTTGATGCTGATTCCTTTTTTATCCTTCCAGAAAACACCGAATAACATTTCACTACAAACTGTTGTATTTTAGTTGTAGAAAAATGCAGAAAAGAGCAAAGGCAAATATCGTGCAGCAGCTCCACCAAAAAAGGGAAGGATGTACGTTCCATCTGCAAACCGAACATTCCTCGGAATATAGAAAATGTACAAATTAAACTTGTCAAACAAAATCGTGGGTCTAAGCCATGCAGAAAGAACAAGTCGTTTAACTTGAGAAAGAAACAGAAAAAATGGCAGGTTGAAGTAAGCAATGGATGTCGCGGGGTATTCAAAATCACTTATCGCAAGAAGTGTAAGTGTTCACTTGTTTTGATCTCCTATTAAAAATGCAAATTGCTGCTTGTACCTACCGTCTTGATTCAGATTTTAAAGTGTTTATGACATATTCTGAGAAAGATTTCGTTCTTTAACATCGCAGTCTGCGTCCGGAAATGCGGTGCCAATGCCTTTAGAAGGGGAAAAAGCGGCAAATGTCGGTGTAAGAAAGGCTATCGTGGAAACCCAAAGAAGGGTTGCACAGGTTAGTTCGTTTATTGTTTCTTTTCACCCAAATGGAATATTTGAATATGTCGTTACATTTCGAGTGAATATAGCAGTAAAGTCGGACGATACAAACGTGAATCGTTATTTCACACGGTGTTTGTAAACGCTTTATAAAACTATTACAGTATATTCATCAACTTGAAATTGTTTCACACCGGTTGTGTGGCATTATCATCTTCTTGTGATCAATGGTTTAGCCACTGAGTTTCAAAGCAAAGCGTAGAAAAAACGTGACAAACCTCTGACATGTTTGAGTTATTCTTTAAACAAGAAATGATAAGTGTGTGAATATGCATTTCCATAAATTAGTATTTTGACATCAATGAATCGTAATTGAGTGAAGCAAAAGTTAAAGTAGTCATGATCGTTGAAATCAACCCAGCCGAATTTGATTTCCAAATATTCTACCATTCAACAACTTAGGGGTGCTAAACTCATGTAGTGACAACAATGTGTTTGATGCTGATTCCTTTTTTTATCCTTCCAGAAAACACCGAATAACATTTCACTACAAACTGTTGTATTTTAGTTGTAGAAAAATGCAGAAAAGAGCAAAGGCAAATATCGTGCAGCAGCTCCACCAAAAAAGGGAAGGATGTACGTTCCATCTGCAAACCGAACATTCCTCGGAATATAGAAAATGTACAAATTAAACTTGTCAAACAAAATCGTGGGTCTAAGCCATGCAGAAAGAACAAGTCGTTTAACTTGAGAAAGAAACAGAAAAAATGGCAGGTTGAAGTAAGCAATGGATGTCGCGGGGTATTCAAAATCACTTATCGCAAGAAGTGTAAGTGTTCACTTGTTTTGATCTCCTATTAAAAATGCAAATTGCTGCTTGTACCTACCGTCTTGATTCAGATTTTAAAGTGTTTATGACATATTCTGAGAAAGATTTCGTTCTTTAACATCGCAGTCTGCGTCCGGAAATGCGGTGCCAATGCCTTTAGAAGGGGAAAAAGCGGCAAATGTCGGTGTAAGAAAGGCTATCGTGGAAACCCAAAGAAGGGTTGCACAGGTTAGTTCGTTTATTGTTTCTTTTCACCCAAATGGAATATTTGAATATGTCGTTACATTTCGAGTGAATATAGCAGTAAAGTCGGACGATACAAACGTGAATCGTTATTTCACACGGTGTTTGTAAACGCTTTATAAAACTATTACAGTATATTCATCAACTTGAAATTGTTTCACACCGGTTGTGTGGCATTATCATCTTCTTGTGATCAATGGTTTAGCCACTGAGTTTCAAAGCAAAGCGTAGAAAAAACGTGACAAACCTCTGACATGTTTGAATAAGTCTTTAAACAAGAAATGATAAGTGTGTGAATATGCATTTCCATAAATTAGTATTTTGACGTCAATGAATCGTAATTGAGTGAAGCAAAAGTTAAAGTAGTCATGATCGTTGAAATCAACCCAGCCGAATTTGATTTCCAAATATTCTACCATTCAACAACTTAGGGGTGCTAAACTCATGTAGTGACAACAATGTGTTTGATGCTGATTCCTTTTTTATCCTTCCAGAAAACACCGAATAACATTTCACTACAAACTGTTGTATTTTAGTTGTAGAAAAATGCAGAAAAGAGCAAAGGCAAATATCGTGCAGCAGCTCCACCAAAAAAGGGAAGGATGTACGTTCCATCTGCAAACCGAACATTCCTCGGAATATAGAAAATGTACAAATTAAACTTGTCAAACAAAATCGTGGGTCTAAGCCATGCAGAAAGAACAAGTCGTTTAACTTGAAAAAGAAACAGAAAAAATGGCAGGTTGAAGTAAGCAATGGATGTCGCGGGGTATTCAAAATCACTTATCGCAAGAAGTGTAAGTGTTCACTTGTTTTGATCTCCTATTAAAAATGCAAATTGCTGCTTGTACCTACCGTCTTAATTCAGATTTTAAAGTGCTTTTGACATATTCTGAGAAAGATTTCGTTTTTCAACATCGCAGTCTGCGTCCGGAAATGCGGTGCCAATGCCTTTTGGAGGGCAAAAAGAGGCAAATGTCGGTGTAAGAAAGGCTATCGTGGAAACCCAAAGAAAGGTTGCACAGGTTAGTTCGTTTATTGTTTCTTTTCACCCAAATAGAATATTTGAATATATCGTTACATTTCGAGTGAATGTAGCAGTAAAGACGGACGATACAAACGTGAATCGTTATTTCATACGATGTTTAAAAACGCTTTTTAAAACAATGACTGTTTGTTTTGAATTTTAATTGTTTATCGAAAACTAGTGAATCTCGCTTTTTTAAAGTGTAGCGCCGATGTATTTTTTTTTTTTTTTTGGTTTAAATAAAAACGACGTATTGAAAGACCAGGTCTTGCAATTTACAGGCAATCCGAATAGAAGAGTCTTACATTTACTTCCTGGATTGCTTATTTCTATTTACTTCAAAGAGTAACGGAAATGATCTTGTTTCCTATTTACATGCTGGTGTGAGCGTTCAAAGCTGTATTCTTGTAAACGAACGAATGACCGCACACAATACAAGTCATTCAATCAATCAGAGTGTTCATTTCGCTTCAGCTTCCTGCGTGTGTCGTGCATCCGGAGACCCGCATTACAAAACGTACGACGGGTCGAAAATTCACTTCATGGGGGTTTGCAAGTACACACTGACCAAATCGACAAAGGACACCCCATGTGCTTTCAACATCATGGTATCAAACGAAAGGCGAAACAATAAAAAGACAGTGTCCTATACAAAGCAAGTCGATGTCGAGATCGGTGGCAGCTACATCGTGTTATACAAAGGCGGGAAAACTGAGGTAAGAGCTTTCGTGCAAACAGGGATGATGACACACAGACACATGTATAGAAAAGTCACGAGCACTTCTGAATGTATACCAAACTTGATTCAACCCATTCTCGTTTAAGGTGAATGGTACAGAGGTTGATGTGAGAAAAGCACGCTTCCAGAGAGATGGCATTTTGCTGACAACAGTTGCACGTCGTTTTGTTAAGCTCCAGTCAGCTTCGTGCGGAATGACAGTTCTTTGGGATGGTAAACACTCCGTAGAGGTAACTGCTGATAGGAGCAAATACGGCGGAAAGTTGACTGGAATCTGTGGAGACTGCAACGGAAAGCGGGACGATTTCCGACTGGCCAACGGAACTAGTGTTTCTCGTTTACAAGCCAAAGACAAATACAGAGAGATCGGGGACAGCTATCGTGTGGTTGACGCACAGAATCCGTTATCAGCGTAAGTATGACGTAAATTCAAATCGAATCGTGTTGACCGTAATCAGTTGATTTTTTTTTTCAATACTTCATTTGTTCGGTGAATGATGGCTATTGTTCTCTCTGCATGTTTCGTGCACAGATGCGGTCCAACACCGGCCTTTTCCAGCTGCACGAAGATGCAGACTGAAAAATATAGCAAAACTGAAGCTTGTGGCTTGATGTCGGACACATCGTATAGAAACCCCTTCAGAAAATGCGTAGAATGGATGACAAATTCAAAGGAGCCGGACGGAATCAATCCGTTCTCATCATGTCTCATTGATGCCTGCAACAATGACGGACCTGCCCTGAAGAAGATTGTCTGCTCAGCGCTCGAAGAATTTGAGGAACAATGTGTAGAAAATGGATACTCACCGCCGGAGAACAATGATTGGAGAAAGGTCGCCTCATGCCGTAAGTATTGTTGCTTCTTGACGGTCACGCGCTATATTTTGTATCATTTAGAGGTGTATCCAATTGCTATGAGTGACTGCATTACATATCGTTTCCAGCGTTACCCGCGTCCCAAAAGTGTCGAGAAAACGAGGAGTACGTGGAAGACGGAAGTGGATGTCCCAACACTTGTCAGTCACCGAAAGCAGAGGATACATGTACCGACGCCGATATTGCCGGATGCCAGTGCAAGAAAGGTTACGTTAGAGAGGGAGATGAGTGTGTACCATTAAGCCAATGTGGATGCATGATGCAAGGTCGCTATTATCCAGTGAGTAGACACAACGTCCACTGATCGTCAAGAAAAGCAGGTTACATTTCTCCACTATGTACGCTTATGATTTGACTGAATAACGCTTCTGATTACAGCAAGGAACCTCCATCCTCTCCAAAAGCTGCAGAATGAAAATGTCCTGTAAGTTAGAGGGCAAGCGTCCTATAACTGTTATGGTCAAAAACAATTGTGGCAGAGGAGAAACCTGCAGAGCCACTAAAGGAATAGGCAAATGTCTAGGGAAAGGTAATCCTCATCTAACGTGATAAGGCACACGCTGTCTTATCGTGAATGTATTATCTTATTGTGATCAATGTTTTAACCACTGAGCTTCAAAGCGAAGCTGAGCAAACCTGACAAACCTCTGACATGTTTGAGTTATTCTTTAAACACGGAAAGACTTCTCGAATGTGTTTGTGAATATGCATTAATATAAATTAGTAATTTCAAATCGGTAAATCGTAATTGAGTGTAGCAAAAGTGAAAGTAGTCATGATCGTTGAAATCAGCCCAGTCGGAATTTGATTCTACCATTCAACAACTTAAGAGTGCTAAAATTATGTAGTGACAACAATGTGTTTGATGCTGATTCCTTTTTTTATCCTTCCAGAGAACAAGGAATAATCTTTCACTACAAACTGTTGTATTTTAGTTGTAGAAAAATGCAGAAAAGAGCAAAGGCAAATATCGTGCAGCAGCTCCACCAAAAAAGGGAAGGATGTACGTTCCATCTGCAAACCGAACATTCCTCGGAATATAGAAAATGTACAAATTAAACTTGTCAAACAAAATCGTGGGTCTAAGCCATGCAGAAAGAACAAGTCGTTTAACTTGAGAAAGAAACAGAAAAAATGGCAGGTTGAAGTAAGCAATGGATGTCGCGGGATATTCAAAATCACTTATCGCAAGAAGTGTAAGTGTTCACTTGTTTTGATCTCCTATTAAAAATGCAAATTGCTGCTTGTACCTACCGTCTTGATTCAGATTTTAAAGTGTTTATGACATATTCTGAGAAAGATTTCGTTCTTTAACATCGCAGTCTGCGTCCGGAAATGCGGTGCCAATGCCTTTAGAAGGGGAAAAAGCGGCAAATGTCGGTGTAAGAAAGGCTATCGTGGAAACCCAAAGAAGGGTTGCACAGGTTAGTTCGTTTATTGTTTCTTTTCACCCAAATGGAATATTTGAATATGTCGTTACATTTCGAGTGAATATAGCAGTAAAATCGGACGATACAAACGTGAATCGTTATTTCACACGGTGTTTGTAAACGCTTTATAAAACTATTACAGTATATTCATCAACTTGAAATTGTTTCACACCGGTTGTGTGGCATTATCATCTTCTTGTGATCAATGGTTTAGCCACTGAGTTTCAAAGCAAAGCGTAGAAAAAACGTGACAAACCTCTGACATGTTTGAATAAGTCTTTAAACAAGAAATGATAAGTGTGTGAATATGCATTTCCATAAATTAGTATTTTGACGTCAATGAATCGTAATTGAGTGAAGCAAAAGTTAAAGTAGTCATGATCGTTGAAATCAACCCAGCCGAATTTGATTTCCAAATATTCTACCATTCAACAACTTAGGGGTGCTAAACTCATGTAGTGACAACAATGTGTTTGATGCTGATTCCTTTTTTATCCTTCCAGAAAACACCGAATAACATTTCACTACAAACTGTTGTATTTTAGTTGTAGAAAAATGCAGAAAAGAGCAAAGGCAAATATCGTGCAGCAGCTCCACCAAAAAAGGGAAGGATGTACGTTCCATCTGCAAACCGAACATTCCTCGGAATATAGAAAATGTACAAATTAAACTTGTCAAACAAAATCGTGGGTCTAAGCCATGCAGAAAGAACAAGTCGTTTAACTTGAGAAAGAAACAGAAAAAATGGCAGGTTGAAGTAAGCAATGGATGTCGCGGGGTATTCAAAATCACTTATCGCAAGAAGTGTAAGTGTTCACTTGTTTTGATCTCCTATTAAAAATGCAAATTGCTGCTTGTACCTACCGTCTTGATTCAGATTTTAAAGTGTTTATGACATATTCTGAGAAAGATTTCGTTCTTTAACATCGCAGTCTGCGTCCGGAAATGCGGTGCCAATGCCTTTAGAAGGGGAAAAAGAGGCAAATGTCGGTGTAAGAAAGGCTATCGTGGAAACCCAAAGAAGGGTTGCACAGGTTAGTTCGTTTATTGTTTCTTTTCACCTAAATAGAATATTTGAATATATCGTTACATTTCGAGTGAATGTAGCAGTAAAGACGGACGATACAAACGTGAATCGTTATTTCATACGATGTTTAAAAACGCTTTTTAAAACAATGACTGTTTGTTTTGAATTTTAATTGTTTATCGAAAACTAGTGAATCTCGCTTTTTTAAAGTGTAGCGCCGATGTATTTTTTTTTTTTTTGGTTTAAATAAAAACGACGTATTGAAAGACCAGGTCTTGCAATTTACAGGCAATCCGAATAGAAGAGTCTTACATTTACTTCCTGGATTGCTTATTTCTATTTACTTCAAAGAGTAACGGAAATGATCTTGTTTCCTATTTACATGCTGGTGTGAGCGTTCAAAGCTGTATTCTTGTAAACGAACGAATGACCGCACACAATACAAGTCATTCAATCAATCAGAGTGTTCATTTCGCTTCAGCTTCCTGCGTGTGTCGTGCATCCGGAGACCCGCATTACAAAACGTACGACGGGTCGAAAATTCACTTCATGGGGGTTTGCAAGTACACACTGACCAAATCGACAAAGGACACCCCATGTGCTTTCAACATCATGGTATCAAACGAAAGGCGAAACAATAAAAAGACAGTGTCCTATACAAAGCAAGTCGATGTCGAGATCGGTGGCAGCTACATCGTGTTATACAAAGGCGGGAAAACTGAGGTAAGAGCTTTCGTGCAAACAGGGATGATGACACACAGACACATGTATAGAAAAGTCACGAGCACTTCTGAATGTATACCAAACTTGATTCAACCCATTCTCGTTTAAGGTGAATGGTACAGAGGTTGATGTGAGAAAAGCACGCTTCCAGAGAGATGGCATTTTGCTGACAACAGTTGCACGTCGTTTTGTTAAGCTCCAGTCAGCTTCGTGCGGAATGACAGTTCTTTGGGATGGTAAACACTCCGTAGAGGTAACTGCTGATAGGAGCAAATACGGCGGAAAGTTGACTGGAATCTGTGGAGACTGCAACGGAAAGCGGGACGATTTCCGACTGGCCAACGGAACTAGTGTTTCTCGTTTACAAGCCAAAGACAAATACAGAGAGATCGGGGACAGCTATCGTGTGGTTGACGCACAGAATCCGTTATCAGCGTAAGTATGACGTAAATTCAAATCGAATCGTGTTGACCGTAATCAGTTGATTTTTTTTTTCAATACTTCATTTGTTCGGTGAATGATGGCTATTGTTCTCTCTGCATGTTTCGTGCACAGATGCGGTCCAACACCGGCCTTTTCCAGCTGCACGAAGATGCAGACTGAAAAATATAGCAAAACTGAAGCTTGTGGCTTGATGTCGGACACATCGTATAGAAACCCCTTCAGAAAATGCGTAGAATGGATGACAAATTCAAAGGAGCCGGACGGAATCAATCCGTTCTCATCATGTCTCATTGATGCCTGCAACAATGACGGACCTGCCCTGAAGAAGATTGTCTGCTCAGCGCTCGAAGAATTTGAGGAACAATGTGTAGAAAATGGATACTCACCGCCGGAGAACAATGATTGGAGAAAGGTCGCCTCATGCCGTAAGTATTGTTGCTTCTTGACGGTCACGCGCTATATTTTGTATCATTTAGAGGTGTATCCAATTGCTATGAGTGACTGCATTACATATCGTTTCCAGCGTTACCCGCGTCCCAAAAGTGTCGAGAAAACGAGGAGTACGTGGAAGACGGAAGTGGATGTCCCAACACTTGTCAGTCACCGAAAGCAGAGGATACATGTACCGACGCCGATATTGCCGGATGCCAGTGCAAGAAAGGTTACGTTAGAGAGGGAGATGAGTGTGTACCATTAAGCCAATGTGGATGCATGATGCAAGGTCGCTATTATCCAGTGAGTAGACACAACGTCCACTGATCGTCAAGAAAAGCAGGTTACATTTCTCCACTATGTACGCTTATGATTTGACTGAATAACGCTTCTGATTACAGCAAGGAACCTCCATCCTCTCCAAAAGCTGCAGAATGAAAATGTCCTGTAAGTTAGAGGGCAAGCGTCCTATAACTGTTATGGTCAAAAACAATTGTGGCAGAGGAGAAACCTGCAGAGCCACTAAAGGAATAGGCAAATGTCTAGGGAAAGGTAATCCTCATCTAACGTGATAAGGCACACGCTGTCTTATCGTGAATGTATTATCTTATTGTGATCAATGTTATAACCACTGAGCTTCAAAGCGTAACTGAGCAAACCTGACAAACCTATGACATGTTTGAGTTATTCTTTAAACACGGAAAGACTTCTCGAATGAGTTTGTGAATATGCATTAATATAAATTAGTAATTTCAAATCGGTAAATCGTAATTGAGTGTAGCAAAAGTGAAAGTAGTCATGATCGTTGAAATCAGCCCAGTCGGAATTTGATTCTACCATTCAACAACTTAAGAGTGCTAAAATTATGTAGTGACAACAATGTGTTTGATGCTGATTCCTTTTTTTATCCTTCCAGAGAACAAGGAATAATCTTTCACTACAAACTGTTGTATTTTAGTTGTAGAAAAATGCAGAAAAGAGCAAAGGCAAATATCGTGCAGCAGCTCCACCAAAAAAGGGAAGGATGTACGTTCCATCTGCAAACCGAACATTCCTCGGAATATAGAAAATGTACAAATTAAACTTGTCAAACAAAATCGTGGGTCTAAGCCATGCAGAAAGAACAAGTCGTTTAACTTGAGAAAGAAACAGAAAAAATGGCAGGTTGAAGTAAGCAATGGATGTCGCGGGGTATTCAAAATCACTTATCGCAAGAAGTGTAAGTGTTCACTTGTTTTGATCTCCTATTAAAAATGCAAATTGCTGCTTGTACCTACCGTCTTGATTCAGATTTTAAAGTGTTTATGACATATTCTGAGAAAGATTTCGTTCTTTAACATCGCAGTCTGCGTCCGGAAATGCGGTGCCAATGCCTTTAGAAGGGGAAAAAGCGGCAAATGTCGGTGTAAGAAAGGCTATCGTGGAAACCCAAAGAAGGGTTGCACAGGTTAGTTCGTTTATTGTTTCTTTTCACCCAAATGGAATATTTGAATATGTCGTTACATTTCGAGTGAATATAGCAGTAAAGTCGGACGATACAAACGTGAATCGTTATTTCACACGGTGTTTGTAAACGCTTTATAAAACTATTACAGTATATTCATCAACTTGAAATTGTTTCACACCGGTTGTGTGGCATTATCATCTTCTTGTGATCAATGGTTTAGCCACTGAGTTTCAAAGCAAAGCGTAGAAAAAACGTGACAAACCTCTGACATGTTTGAATAAGTCTTTAAACAAGAAATGATAAGTGTGTGAATATGCATTTCCATAAATTAGTATTTTGACATCAATGAATCGTAATTGAGTGAAGCAAAAGTTAAAGTAGTCATGATCGTTGAAATCAACCCAGCCGAATTTGATTTCCAAATATTCTACCATTCAACAACTTAGGGGTGCTAAACTCATGTAGTGACAACAATGTGTTTGATGCTGATTCCTTTTTTTATCCTTCCAGAAAACACCGAATAACATTTCACTACAAACTGTTGTATTTTAGTTGTAGAAAAATGCAGAAAAGAGCAAAGGCAAATATCGTGCAGCAGCTCCACCAAAAAAGGGAAGGATGTACGTTCCATCTGCAAACCGAACATTCCTCGGAATATAGAAAATGTACAAATTAAACTTGTCAAACAAAATCGTGGGTCTAAGCCATGCAGAAAGAACAAGTCGTTTAACTTGAGAAAGAAACAGAAAAAATGGCAGGTTGAAGTAAGCAATGGATGTCGCGGGGTATTCAAAATCACTTATCGCAAGAAGTGTAAGTGTTCACTTGTTTTGATCTCCTATTAAAAATGCAAATTGCTGCTTGTACCTACCGTCTTGATTCAGATTTTAAAGTGTTTATGACATATTCTGAGAAAGATTTCGTTCTTTAACATCGCAGTCTGCGTCCGGAAATGCGGTGCCAATGCCTTTAGAAGGGGAAAAAGCGGCAAATGTCGGTGTAAGAAAGGCTATCGTGGAAACCCAAAGAAGGGTTGCACAGGTTAGTTCGTTTATTGTTTCTTTTCACCCAAATGGAATATTTGAATATGTCGTTACATTTCGAGTGAATATAGCAGTAAAGTCGGACGATACAAACGTGAATCGTTATTTCACACGGTGTTTGTAAACGCTTTATAAAACTATTACAGTATATTCATCAACTTGAAATTGTTTCACACCGGTTGTGTGGCATTATCATCTTCTTGTGATCAATGGTTTAGCCACTGAGTTTCAAAGCAAAGCGTAGAAAAAACGTGACAAACCTCTGACATGTTTGAATAAGTCTTTAAACAAGAAATGATAAGTGTGTGAATATGCATTTCCATAAATTAGTATTTTGACATCAATGAATCGTAATTGAGTGAAGCAAAAGTTAAAGTAGTCATGATCGTTGAAATCAACCCAGCCGAATTTGATTTCCAAATATTCTACCATTCAACAACTTAGGGGTGCTAAACTCATGTAGTGACAACAATGTGTTTGATGCTGATTCCTTTTTTATCCTTCCAGAAAACACCGAATAACATTTCACTACAAACTGTTGTATTTTAGTTGTAGAAAAATGCAGAAAAGAGCAAAGGCAAATATCGTGCAGCAGCTCCACCAAAAAAGGGAAGGATGTACGTTCCATCTGCAAACCGAACATTCCTCGGAATATAGAAAATGTACAAATTAAACTTGTCAAACAAAATCGTGGGTCTAAGCCATGCAGAAAGAACAAGTCGTTTAACTTGAGAAAGAAACAGAAAAAATGGCAGGTTGAAGTAAGCAATGGATGTCGCGGGATATTCAAAATCACTTATCGCAAGAAGTGTAAGTGTTCACTTGTTTTGATCTCCTATTAAAAATGCAAATTGCTGCTTGTACCTACCGTCTTGATTCAGATTTTAAAGTGCTTTTGACATATTCTGAGAAAGATTTCGTTTTTCAACATCGCAGTCTGCGTCCGGAAATGCGGTGCCAATGCCTTTTGGAGGGCAAAAAGAGGCAAATGTCGGTGTAAGAAAGGCTATCGTGGAAACCCAAAGAAAGGTTGCACAGGTTAGTTCGTTTATTGTTTCTTTTCACCTAAATAGAATATTTGAATATATCGTTACATTTCGAGTGAATGTAGCAGTAAAGACGGACGATACAAACGTGAATCGTTATTTCATACGATGTTTAAAAACGCTTTTTAAAACAATGACTGTTTGTTTTGAATTTTAATTGTTTATCGAAAACTAGTGAATCTCGCTTTTTTAAAGTGTAGCGCCGATGTATTTTTTTTTTTTTTTTGGTTTAAATAAAAACGACGTATTGAAAGACCAGGTCTTGCAATTTACAGGGAATCCGAATAGAAGAGTCTTACATTTACTTCCTGGATTGCTTATTTCTATTTACTTCAAAGAGTAACGGAAATGATCTTGTTTCCTATTTACATGCTGGTGTGAGCGTTCAAAGCTGTATTCTTGTAAACGAACGAATGACCGCACACAATACAAGTCATTCAA
Source organism: Magallana nippona (assembly GCA_033439105.1). Taxonomy (NCBI): domain Eukaryota; kingdom Metazoa; phylum Mollusca; class Bivalvia; order Ostreida; family Ostreidae; genus Magallana; species Magallana nippona. The sequence goes on along the minus strand of CM065923.1, from coordinate 39,973,799 downwards.
TCAATCAGAGTGTTCATTTCGCTTCAGCTTCCTGCGTGTGTCGTGCATCCGGAGACCCGCATTACAAAACGTACGACGGGTCGAAAATTCACTTCATGGGGGTTTGCAAGTACACACTGACCAAATCAACAAAGGACACCCCATGTGCTTTCAACATCATGGTATCAAACGAAAGGCGAAACAATAAAAAGACAGTGTCCTATACAAAGCAAGTCGATGTCGAGATCGGTGGCAGCTACATCGTGTTATACAAAGGCGGGAAAACTGAGGTAAGAGCTTTCGTGCAAACAGGGATGATGACACACAGACACATGTATAGAAAAGTCACGAGCACTTCTGAATGTATACCAAACTTGATTCAACCCATTCTCGTTTAAGGTGAATGGTACAGAGGTTGATGTGAGAAAAGCACGCTTCCAGAGAGATGGCATTTTGCTGACAACAGTTGCACGTCGTTTTGTTAAGCTCCAGTCAGCTTCGTGCGGAATGACAGTTCTTTGGGATGGTAAACACTCCGTAGAGGTAACTGCTGATAGGAGCAAATACGGCGGAAAGTTGACTGGAATCTGTGGAGACTGCAACGGAAAGCGGGACGATTTCCGACTGGCCAACGGAACTAGTGTTTCTCGTTTACAAGCCAAAGACAAATACAGAGAGATCGGGGACAGCTATCGTGTGGTTGACGCACAGAATCCGTTATCAGCGTAAGTATGACGTAAATTCAAATCGAATCGTGTTGACCGTAATCAGTTGATTTTTTTTTTCAATACTTCATTTGTTCGGTGAATGATGGCTATTGTTCTCTCTGCATGTTTCGTGCACAGATGCGGTCCAACACCGGCCTTTTCCAGCTGCACGAAGATGCAGACTGAAAAATATAGCAAAACTGAAGCTTGTGGCTTGATGTCGGACACATCGTATAGAAACCCCTTCAGAAAATGCGTAGAATGGATGACAAATTCAAAGGAGCCGGACGGAATCAATCCGTTCTCATCATGTCTCATTGATGCCTGCAACAATGACGGACCTGCCCTGAAGAAGATTGTCTGCTCAGCGCTCGAAGAATTTGAGGAACAATGTGTAGAAAATGGATACTCACCGCCGGAGAACAATGATTGGAGAAAGGTCGCCTCATGCCGTAAGTATTGTTGCTTCTTGACGGTCACGCGCTATATTTTGTATCATTTAGAGGTGTATCCAATTGCTATGAGTGACTGCATTACATATCGTTTCCAGCGTTACCCGCGTCCCAAAAGTGTCGAGAAAACGAGGAGTACGTGGAAGACGGAAGTGGATGTCCCAACACTTGTCAGTCACCGAAAGCAGAGGATACATGTACCGACGCCGATATTGCCGGATGCCAGTGCAAGAAAGGTTACGTTAGAGAGGGAGATGAGTGTGTACCATTAAGCCAATGTGGATGCATGATGCAAGGTCGCTATTATCCAGTGAGTAGACACAACGTCCACTGATCGTCAAGAAAAGCAGGTTACATTTCTCCACTATGTACGCTTATGATTTGACTGAATAACGCTTCTGATTACAGCAAGGAACCTCCATCCTCTCCAAAAGCTGCAGAATGAAAATGTCCTGTAAGTTAGAGGGCAAGCGTCCTATAACTGTTATGGTCAAAAACAATTGTGGCAGAGGAGAAACCTGCAGAGCCACTAAAGGAATAGGCAAATGTCTAGGGAAAGGTAATCCTCATCTAACGTGATAAGGCACACGCTGTCTTATCGTGAATGTATTATCTTATTGTGATCAATGTTTTAACCACTGAGCTTCAAAGCGAAGCTGAGCAAACCTGACAAACCTCTGACATGTTTGAGTTATTCTTTAAACACGGAAAGACTTCTCGAATGAGTTTGTGAATATGCATTAATATAAATTAGTAATTTCAAATCGGTAAATCGTAATTGAGTGTAGCAAAAGTGAAAGTAGTCATGATCGTTGAAATCAGCCCAGTCGGAATTTGATTCTACCATTCAACAACTTAAGAGTGCTAAAATTATGTAGTGACAACAATGTGTTTGATGCTGATTCCTTTTTTTATCCTTCCAGAGAACAAGGAATAATCTTTCACTACAAACTGTTGTATTTTAGTTGTAGAAAAATGCAGAAAAGAGCAAAGGCAAATATCGTGCAGCAGCTCCACCAAAAAAGGGAAGGATGTACGTTCCATCTGCAAACCGAACATTCCTCGGAATATAGAAAATGTACAAATTAAACTTGTCAAACAAAATCGTGGGTCTAAGCCATGCAGAAAGAACAAGTCGTTTAACTTGAGAAAAAAACAGAAAAAATGGCAGGTTGAAGTAAGCAATGGATGTCGCGGGGTATTCAAAATCACTTATCGCAAGAAGTGTAAGTGTTCACTTGTTTTGATCTCCTATTAAAAATGCAAATTGCTGCTTGTACCTACCGTCTTGATTCAGATTTTAAAGTGTTTATGACATATTCTGAGAAAGATTTCGTTCTTTAACATCGCAGTCTGCGTCCGGAAATGCGGTGCCAATGCCTTTAGAAGGGGAAAAAGCGGCAAATGTCGGTGTAAGAAAGGCTATCGTGGAAACCCAAAGAAGGGTTGCACAGGTTAGTTCGTTTATTGTTTCTTTTCACCCAAATGGAATATTTGAATATGTCGTTACATTTCGAGTGAATATAGCAGTAAAGTCGGACGATACAAACGTGAATCGTTATTTCACACGGTGTTTGTAAACGCTTTATAAAACTATTACAGTATATTCATCAACTTGAAATTGTTTCACACCGGTTGTGTGGCATTATCATCTTCTTGTGATCAATGGTTTAGCCACTGAGTTTCAAAGCAAAGCGTAGAAAAAACGTGACAAACCTCTGACATGTTTGAATAAGTCTTTAAACAAGAAATGATAAGTGTGTGAATATGCATTTCCATAAATTAGTATTTTGACATCAATGAATCGTAATTGAGTGAAGCAAAAGTTAAAGTAGTCATGATCGTTGAAATCAACCCAGCCGAATTTGATTTCCAAATATTCTACCATTCAACAACTTAGGGGTGCTAAACTCATGTAGTGACAACAATGTGTTTGATGCTGATTCCTTTTTTTATCCTTCCAGAAAACACCGAATAACATTTCACTACAAACTGTTGTATTTTAGTTGTAGAAAAATGCAGAAAAGAGCAAAGGCAAATATCGTGCAGCAGCTCCACCAAAAAAGGGAAGGATGTACGTTCCATCTGCAAACCGAACATTCCTCGGAATATAGAAAATGTACAAATTAAACTTGTCAAACAAAATCGTGGGTCTAAGCCATGCAGAAAGAACAAGTCGTTTAACTTGAGAAAAAAACAGAAAAAATGGCAGGTTGAAGTAAGCAATGGATGTCGCGGGGTATTCAAAATCACTTATCGCAAGAAGTGTAAGTGTTCACTTGTTTTGATCTCCTATTAAAAATGCAAATTGCTGCTTGTACCTACCGTCTTGATTCAGATTTTAAAGTGTTTATGACATATTCTGAGAAAGATTTCGTTCTTTAACATCGCAGTCTGCGTCCGGAAATGCGGTGCCAATGCCTTTAGAAGGGGAAAAAGCGGCAAATGTCGGTGTAAGAAAGGCTATCGTGGAAACCCAAAGAAGGGTTGCACAGGTTAGTTCGTTTATTGTTTCTTTTCACCCAAATGGAATATTTGAATATGTCGTTACATTTCGAGTGAATATAGCAGTAAAGTCGGACGATACAAACGTGAATCGTTATTTCACACGGTGTTTGTAAACGCTTTATAAAACTATTACAGTATATTCATCAACTTGAAATTGTTTCACACCGGTTGTGTGGCATTATCATCTTCTTGTGATCAATGGTTTAGCCACTGAGTTTCAAAGCAAAGCGTAGAAAAAACGTGACAAACCTCTGACATGTTTGAATAAGTCTTTAAACAAGAAATGATAAGTGTGTGAATATGCATTTCCATAAATTAGTATTTTGACATCAATGAATCGTAATTGAGTGAAGCAAAAGTTAAAGTAGTCATGATCGTTGAAATCAACCCAGCCGAATTTGATTTCCAAATATTCTACCATTCAACAACTTAGGGGTGCTAAACTCATGTAGTGACAACAATGTGTTTGATGCTGATTCCTTTTTTATCCTTCCAGAAAACACCGAATAACATTTCACTACAAACTGTTGTATTTTAGTTGTAGAAAAATGCAGAAAAGAGCAAAGGCAAATATCGTGCAGCAGCTCCACCAAAAAAGGGAAGGATGTACGTTCCATCTGCAAACCGAACATTCCTCGGAATATAGAAAATGTACAAATTAAACTTGTCAAACAAAATCGTGGGTCTAAGCCATGCAGAAAGAACAAGTCGTTTAACTTGAGAAAGAAACAGAAAAAATGGCAGGTTGAAGTAAGCAATGGATGTCGCGGGGTATTCAAAATCACTTATCGCAAGAAGTGTAAGTGTTCACTTGTTTTGATCTCCTATTAAAAATGCAAATTGCTGCTTGTACCTACCGTCTTGATTCAGATTTTAAAGTGTTTATGACATATTCTGAGAAAGATTTCGTTCTTTAACATCGCAGTCTGCGTCCGGAAATGCGGTGCCAATGCCTTTAGAAGGGGAAAAAGCGGCAAATGTCGGTGTAAGAAAGGCTATCGTGGAAACCCAAAGAAGGGTTGCACAGGTTAGTTCGTTTATTGTTTCTTTTCACCCAAATGGAATATTTGAATATGTCGTTACATTTCGAGTGAATATAGCAGTAAAGTCGGACGATACAAACGTGAATCGTTATTTCACACGGTGTTTGTAAACGCTTTATAAAACTATTACAGTATATTCATCAACTTGAAATTGTTTCACACCGGTTGTGTGGCATTATCATCTTCTTGTGATCAATGGTTTAGCCACTGAGTTTCAAAGCAAAGCGTAGAAAAAACGTGACAAACCTCTGACATGTTTGAATAAGTCTTTAAACAAGAAATGATAAGTGTGTGAATATGCATTTCCATAAATTAGTATTTTGACATCAATGAATCGTAATTGAGTGAAGCAAAAGTTAAAGTAGTCATGATCGTTGAAATCAACCCAGCCGAATTTGATTTCCAAATATTCTACCATTCAACAACTTAGGGGTGCTAAACTCATGTAGTGACAACAATGTGTTTGATGCTGATTCCTTTTTTATCCTTCCAGAAAACACCGAATAACATTTCACTACAAACTGTTGTATTTTAGTTGTAGAAAAATGCAGAAAAGAGCAAAGGCAAATATCGTGCAGCAGCTCCACCAAAAAAGGGAAGGATGTACGTTCCATCTGCAAACCGAACATTCCTCGGAATATAGAAAATGTACAAATTAAACTTGTCAAACAAAATCGTGGGTCTAAGCCATGCAGAAAGAACAAGTCGTTTAACTTGAGAAAGAAACAGAAAAAATGGCAGGTTGAAGTAAGCAATGGATGTCGCGGGATATTCAAAATCACTTATCGCAAGAAGTGTAAGTGTTCACTTGTTTTGATCTCCTATTAAAAATGCAAATTGCTGCTTGTACCTACCGTCTTGATTCAGATTTTAAAGTGCTTTTGACATATTCTGAGAAAGATTTCGTTTTTCAACATCGCAGTCTGCGTCCGGAAATGCGGTGCCAATGCCTTTTGGAGGGCAAAAAGAGGCAAATGTCGGTGTAAGAAAGGCTATCGTGGAAACCCAAAGAAAGGTTGCACAGGTTAGTTCGTTTATTGTTTCTTTTCACCTAAATAGAATATTTGAATATATCGTTACATTTCGAGTGAATGTAGCAGTAAAGACGGACGATACAAACGTGAATCGTTATTTCATACGATGTTTAAAAACGCTTTTTAAAACAATGACTGTTTGTTTTGAATTTTAATTGTTTATCGAAAACTAGTGAATCTCGCTTTTTTAAAGTGTAGCGCCGATGTATTTTTTTTTTTTTTTTGGTTTAAATAAAAACGACGTATTGAAAGACCAGGTCTTGCAATTTACAGGCAATCCGAATAGAAGAGTCTTACATTTACTTCCTGGATTGCTTATTTCTATTTACTTCAAAGAGTAACGGAAATGATCTTGTTTCCTATTTACATGCTGGTGTGAGCGTTCAAAGCTGTATTCTTGTAAACGAACGAATGACCGCACACAATACAAGTCATTCAATCAATCAGAGTGTTCATTTCGCTTCAGCTTCCTGCGTGTGTCGTGCATCCGGAGACCCGCATTACAAAACGTACGACGGGTCGAAAATTCACTTCATGGGGGTTTGCAAGTACACACTGACCAAATCGACAAAGGACACCCCATGTGCTTTCAACATCATGGTATCAAACGAAAGGCGAAACAATAAAAAGACAGTGTCCTATACAAAGCAAGTCGATGTCGAGATCGGTGGCAGCTACATCGTGTTATACAAAGGCGGGAAAACTGAGGTAAGAGCTTTCGTGCAAACAGGGATGATGACACACAGACACATGTATAGAAAAGTCACGAGCACTTCTGAATGTATACCAAACTTGATTCAACCCATTCTCGTTTAAGGTGAATGGTACAGAGGTTGATGTGAGAAAAGCACGCTTCCAGAGAGATGGCATTTTGCTGACAACAGTTGCACGTCGTTTTGTTAAGCTCCAGTCAGCTTCGTGCGGAATGACAGTTCTTTGGGATGGTAAACACTCCGTAGAGGTAACTGCTGATAGGAGCAAATACGGCGGAAAGTTGACTGGAATCTGTGGAGACTGCAACGGAAAGCGGGACGATTTCCGACTGGCCAACGGAACTAGTGTTTCTCGTTTACAAGCCAAAGACAAATACAGAGAGATCGGGGACAGCTATCGTGTGGTTGACGCACAGAATCCGTTATCAGCGTAAGTATGACGTAAATTCAAATCGAATCGTGTTGACCGTAATCAGTTGATTTTTTTTTTCAATACTTCATTTGTTCGGTGAATGATGGCTATTGTTCTCTCTGCATGTTTCGTGCACAGATGCGGTCCAACACCGGCCTTTTCCAGCTGCACGAAGATGCAGACTGAAAAATATAGCAAAACTGAAGCTTGTGGCTTGATGTCGGACACATCGTATAGAAACCCCTTCAGAAAATGCGTAGAATGGATGACAAATTCAAAGGAGCCGGACGGAATCAATCCGTTCTCATCATGTCTCATTGATGCCTGCAACAATGACGGACCTGCCCTGAAGAAGATTGTCTGCTCAGCGCTCGAAGAATTTGAGGAACAATGTGTAGAAAATGGATACTCACCGCCGGAGAACAATGATTGGAGAAAGGTCGCCTCATGCCGTAAGTATTGTTGCTTCTTGACGGTCACGCGCTATATTTTGTATCATTTAGAGGTGTATCCAATTGCTATGAGTGACTGCATTACATATCGTTTCCAGCGTTACCCGCGTCCCAAAAGTGTCGAGAAAACGAGGAGTACGTGGAAGACGGAAGTGGATGTCCCAACACTTGTCAGTCACCGAAAGCAGAGGATACATGTACCGACGCCGATATTGCCGGATGCCAGTGCAAGAAAGGTTACGTTAGAGAGGGAGATGAGTGTGTACCATTAAGCCAATGTGGATGCATGATGCAAGGTCGCTATTATCCAGTGAGTAGACACAACGTCCACTGATCGTCAAGAAAAGCAGGTTACATTTCTCCACTATGTACGCTTATGATTTGACTGAATAACGCTTCTGATTACAGCAAGGAACCTCCATCCTCTCCAAAAGCTGCAGAATGAAAATGTCCTGTAAGTTAGAGGGCAAGCGTCCTATAACTGTTATGGTCAAAAACAATTGTGGCAGAGGAGAAACCTGCAGAGCCACTAAAGGAATAGGCAAATGTCTAGGGAAAGGTAATCCTCATCTAACGTGATAAGGCACACGCTGTCTTATCGTGAATGTATTATCTTATTGTGATCAATGTTTTAACCACTGAGCTTCAAAGCGAAGCTGAGCAAACCTGACAAACCTCTGACATGTTTGAGTTATTCTTTAAACACGGAAAGACTTCTCGAATGAGTTTGTGAATATGCATTAATATAAATTAGTAATTTCAAATCGGTAAATCGTAATTGAGTGTAGCAAAAGTGAAAGTAGTCATGATCGTTGAAATCAGCCCAGTCGGAATTTGATTCTACCATTCAACAACTTAAGAGTGCTAAAATTATGTAGTGACAACAATGTGTTTGATGCTGATTCCTTTTTTTATCCTTCCAGAGAACAAGGAATAATCTTTCACTACAAACTGTTGTATTTTAGTTGTAGAAAAATGCAGAAAAGAGCAAAGGCAAATATCGTGCAGCAGCTCCACCAAAAAAGGGAAGGATGTACGTTCCATCTGCAAACCGAACATTCCTCGGAATATAGAAAATGTACAAATTAAACTTGTCAAACAAAATCGTGGGTCTAAGCCATGCAGAAAGAACAAGTCGTTTAACTTGAGAAAGAAACAGAAAAAATGGCAGGTTGAAGTAAGCAATGGATGTCGCGGGGTATTCAAAATCACTTATCGCAAGAAGTGTAAGTGTTCACTTGTTTTGATCTCCTATTAAAAATGCAAATTGCTGCTTGTACCTACCGTCTTGATTCAGATTTTAAAGTGTTTATGACATATTCTGAGAAAGATTTCGTTCTTTAACATCGCAGTCTGCGTCCGGAAATGCGGTGCCAATGCCTTTAGAAGGGGAAAAAGCGGCAAATGTCGGTGTAAGAAAGGCTATCGTGGAAACCCAAAGAAGGGTTGCACAGGTTAGTTCGTTTATTGTTTCTTTTCACCCAAATGGAATATTTGAATATGTCGTTACATTTCGAGTGAATATAGCAGTAAAGTCGGACGATACAAACGTGAATCGTTATTTCACACGGTGTTTGTAAACGCTTTATAAAACTATTACAGTATATTCATCAACTTGAAATTGTTTCACACCGGTTGTGTGGCATTATCATCTTCTTGTGATCAATGGTTTAGCCACTGAGTTTCAAAGCAAAGCGTAGAAAAAACGTGACAAACCTCTGACATGTTTGAATAAGTCTTTAAACAAGAAATGATAAGTGTGTGAATATGCATTTCCATAAATTAGTATTTTGACATCAATGAATCGTAATTGAGTGAAGCAAAAGTTAAAGTAGTCATGATCGTTGAAATCAACCCAGCCGAATTTGATTTCCAAATATTCTACCATTCAACAACTTAGGGGTGCTAAACTCATGTAGTGACAACAATGTGTTTGATGCTGATTCCTTTTTTATCCTTCCAGAAAACACCGAATAACATTTCACTACAAACTGTTGTATTTTAGTTGTAGAAAAATGCAGAAAAGAGCAAAGGCAAATATCGTGCAGCAGCTCCACCAAAAAAGGGAAGGATGTACGTTCCATCTGCAAACCGAACATTCCTCGGAATATAGAAAATGTACAAATTAAACTTGTCAAACAAAATCGTGGGTCTAAGCCATGCAGAAAGAACAAGTCGTTTAACTTGAGAAAGAAACAGAAAAAATGGCAGGTTGAAGTAAGCAATGGATGTCGCGGGGTATTCAAAATCACTTATCGCAAGAAGTGTAAGTGTTCACTTGTTTTGATCTCCTATTAAAAATGCAAATTGCTGCTTGTACCTACCGTCTTGATTCAGATTTTAAAGTGTTTATGACATATTCTGAGAAAGATTTCGTTCTTTAACATCGCAGTCTGCGTCCGGAAATGCGGTGCCAATGCCTTTAGAAGGGGAAAAAGCGGCAAATGTCGGTGTAAGAAAGGCTATCGTGGAAACCCAAAGAAGGGTTGCACAGGTTAGTTCGTTTATTGTTTCTTTTCACCCAAATGGAATATTTGAATATGTCGTTACATTTCGAGTGAATATAGCAGTAAAGTCGGACGATACAAACGTGAATCGTTATTTCACACGGTGTTTGTAAACGCTTTATAAAACTATTACAGTATATTCATCAACTTGAAATTGTTTCACACCGGTTGTGTGGCATTATCATCTTCTTGTGATCAATGGTTTAGCCACTGAGTTTCAAAGCAAAGCGTAGAAAAAACGTGACAAACCTCTGACATGTTTGAATAAGTCTTTAAACAAGAAATGATAAGTGTGTGAATATGCATTTCCATAAATTAGTATTTTGACATCAATGAATCGTAATTGAGTGAAGCAAAAGTTAAAGTAGTCATGATCGTTGAAATCAACCCAGCCGAATTTGATTTCCAAATATTCTACCATTCAACAACTTAGGGGTGCTAAACTCATGTAGTGACAACAATGTGTTTGATGCTGATTCCTTTTTTATCCTTCCAGAAAACACCGAATAACATTTCACTACAAACTGTTGTATTTTAGTTGTAGAAAAATGCAGAAAAGAGCAAAGGCAAATATCGTGCAGCAGCTCCACCAAAAAAGGGAAGGATGTACGTTCCATCTGCAAACCGAACATTCCTCGGAATATAGAAAATGTACAAATTAAACTTGTCAAACAAAATCGTGGGTCTAAGCCATGCAGAAAGAACAAGTCGTTTAACTTGAGAAAGAAACAGAAAAAATGGCAGGTTGAAGTAAGCAATGGATGTCGCGGGATATTCAAAATCACTTATCGCAAGAAGTGTAAGTGTTCACTTGTTTTGATCTCCTATTAAAAATGCAAATTGCTGCTTGTACCTACCGTCTTGATTCAGATTTTAAAGTGCTTTTGACATATTCTGAGAAAGATTTCGTTTTTCAACATCGCAGTCTGCGTCCGGAAATGCGGTGCCAATGCCTTTTGGAGGGCAAAAAGAGGCAAATGTCGGTGTAAGAAAGGCTATCGTGGAAACCCAAAGAAAGGTTGCACAGGTTAGTTCGTTTATTGTTTCTTTTCACCTAAATAGAATATTTGAATATATCGTTACATTTCGAGTGAATGTAGCAGTAAAGACGGACGATACAAACGTGAATCGTTATTTCATACGATGTTTAAAAACGCTTTTTAAAACAATGACTGTTTGTTTTGAATTTTAATTGTTTATCGAAAACTAGTGAATCTCGCTTTTTTAAAGTGTAGCGCCGATGTATTTTTTTTTTTTTTTTGGTTTAAATAAAAACGACGTATTGAAAGACCAGGTCTTGCAATTTACAGGCAATCCGAATAGAAGAGTCTTACATTTACTTCCTGGATTGCTTATTTCTATTTACTTCAAAGAGTAACGGAAATGATCTTGTTTCCTATTTACATGCTGGTGTGAGCGTTCAAAGCTGTATTCTTGTAAACGAACGAATGACCGCACACAATACAAGTCATTCAATCAATCAGAGTGTTCATTTCGCTTCAGCTTCCTGCGTGTGTCGTGCATCCGGAGACCCGCATTACAAAACGTACGACGGGTCGAAAATTCACTTCATGGGGGTTTGCAAGTACACACTGACCAAATCGACAAAGGACACCCCATGTGCTTTCAACATCATGGTATCAAACGAAAGGCGAAACAATAAAAAGACAGTGTCCTATACAAAGCAAGTCGATGTCGAGATCGGTGGCAGCTACATCGTGTTATACAAAGGCGGGAAAACTGAGGTAAGAGCTTTCGTGCAAACAGGGATGATGACACACAGACACATGTATAGAAAAGTCACGAGCACTTCTGAATGTATACCAAACTTGATTCAACCCATTCTCGTTTAAGGTGAATGGTACAGAGGTTGATGTGAGAAAAGCACGCTTCCAGAGAGATGGCATTTTGCTGACAACAGTTGCACGTCGTTTTGTTAAGCTCCAGTCAGCTTCGTGCGGAATGACAGTTCTTTGGGATGGTAAACACTCCGTAGAGGTAACTGCTGATAGGAGCAAATACGGCGGAAAGTTGACTGGAATCTGTGGAGACTGCAACGGAAAGCGGGACGATTTCCGACTGGCCAACGGAACTAGTGTTTCTCGTTTACAAGCCAAAGACAAATACAGAGAGATCGGGGACAGCTATCGTGTGGTTGACGCACAGAATCCGTTATCAGCGTAAGTATGACGTAAATTCAAATCGAATCGTGTTGACCGTAATCAGTTGATTTTTTTTTCAATACTTCATTTGTTCGGTGAATGATGGCTATTGTTCTCTCTGCATGTTTCGTGCACAGATGCGGTCCAACACCGGCCTTTTCCAGCTGCACGAAGATGCAGACTGAAAAATATAGCAAAACTGAAGCTTGTGGCTTGATGTCGGACACATCGTATAGAAACCCCTTCAGAAAATGCGTAGAATGGATGACAAATTCAAAGGAGCCGGACGGAATCAATCCGTTCTCATCATGTCTCATTGATGCCTGCAACAATGACGGACCTGCCCTGAAGAAGATTGTCTGCTCAGCGCTCGAAGAATTTGAGGAACAATGTGTAGAAAATGGATACTCACCGCCGGAGAACAATGATTGGAGAAAGGTCGCCTCATGCCGTAAGTATTGTTGCTTCTTGACGGTCACGCGCTATATTTTGTATCATTTAGAGGTGTATCCAATTGCTATGAGTGACTGCATTACATATCGTTTCCAGCGTTACCCGCGTCCCAAAAGTGTCGAGAAAACGAGGAGTACGTGGAAGACGGAAGTGGATGTCCCAACACTTGTCAGTCACCGAAAGCAGAGGATACATGTACCGACGCCGATATTGCCGGATGCCAGTGCAAGAAAGGTTACGTTAGAGAGGGAGATGAGTGTGTACCATTAAGCCAATGTGGATGCATGATGCAAGGTCGCTATTATCCAGTGAGTAGACACAACGTCCACTGATCGTCAAGAAAAGCAGGTTACATTTCTCCACTATGTACGCTTATGATTTGACTGAATAACGCTTCTGATTACAGCAAGGAACCTCCATCCTCTCCAAAAGCTGCAGAATGAAAATGTCCTGTAAGTTAGAGGGCAAGCGTCCTATAACTGTTATGGTCAAAAACAATTGTGGCAGAGGAGAAACCTGTAGAGCCACTAAAGGAATAGGCAAATGTCTAGGGAAAGGTAATCCTCATCTAACGTGATAAGGCACACGCTGTCTTATCGTGAATGTATTATCTTATTGTGATCAATGTTTTAACCACTGAGCTTCAAAGCGAAGCTGAGCAAACCTGACAAACCTCTGACATGTTTGAGTTATTCTTTAAACACGGAAAGACTTCTCGAATGAGTTTGTGAATATGCATTAATATAAATTAGTAATTTCAAATCGGTAAATCGTAATTGAGTGTAGCAAAAGTGAAAGTAGTCATGATCGTTGAAATCAGCCCAGTCGGAATTTGATTCTACCATTCAACAACTTAAGAGTGCTAAAATTATGTAGTGACAACAATGTGTTTGATGCTGATTCCTTTTTTTATCCTTCCAGAGAACAAGGAATAATCTTTCACTACAAACTGTTGTATTTTAGTTGTAGAAAAATGCAGAAAAGAGCAAAGGCAAATATCGTGCAGCAGCTCCACCAAAAAAGGGAAGGATGTACGTTCCATCTGCAAACCGAACATTCCTCGGAATATAGAAAATGTACAAATTAAACTTGTCAAACAAAATCGTGGGTCTAAGCCATGCAGAAAGAACAAGTCGTTTAACTTGAGAAAGAAACAGAAAAAATGGCAGGTTGAAGTAAGCAATGGATGTCGCGGGGTATTCAAAATCACTTATCGCAAGAAGTGTAAGTGTTCACTTGTTTTGATCTCCTATTAAAAATGCAAATTGCTGCTTGTACCTACCGTCTTGATTCAGATTTTAAAGTGTTTATGACATATTCTGAGAAAGATTTCGTTCTTTAACATCGCAGTCTGCGTCCGGAAATGCGGTGCCAATGCCTTTAGAAGGGGAAAAAGCGGCAAATGTCGGTGTAAGAAAGGCTATCGTGGAAACCCAAAGAAGGGTTGCACAGGTTAGTTCGTTTATTGTTTCTTTTCACCCAAATGGAATATTTGAATATGTCGTTACATTTCGAGTGAATATAGCAGTAAAGTCGGACGATACAAACGTGAATCGTTATTTCACACGGTGTTTGTAAACGCTTTATAAAACTATTACAGTATATTCATCAAATTGAAATTGTTTCACACCGGTTGTGTGGCATTATCATCTTCTTGTGATCAATGGTTTAGCCACTGAGTTTCAAAGCAAAGCGTAGAAAAAACGTGACAAACCTCTGACATGTTTGAATAAGTCTTTAAACAAGAAATGATAAGTGTGTGAATATGCATTTCCATAAATTAGTATTTTGACATCAATGAATCGTAATTGAGTGAAGCAAAAGTTAAAGTAGTCATGATCGTTGAAATCAACCCAGCCGAATTTGATTTCCAAATATTCTACCATTCAACAACTTAGGGGTGCTAAACTCATGTAGTGACAACAATGTGTTTGATGCTGATTCCTTTTTTATCCTTCCAGAAAACACCGAATAACATTTCACTACAAACTGTTGTATTTTAGTTGTAGAAAAATGCAGAAAAGAGCAAAGGCAAATATCGTGCAGCAGCTCCACCAAAAAAGGGAAGGATGTACGTTCCATCTGCAAACCGAACATTCCTCGGAATATAGAAAATGTACAAATTAAACTTGTCAAACAAAATCGTGGGTCTAAGCCATGCAGAAAGAACAAGTCGTTTAACTTGAGAAAGAAACAGAAAAAATGGCAGGTTGAAGTAAGCAATGGATGTCGCGGGATATTCAAAATCACTTATCGCAAGAAGTGTAAGTGTTCACTTGTTTTGATCTCCTATTAAAAATGCAAATTGCTGCTTGTACCTACCGTCTTGATTCAGATTTTAAAGTGCTTTTGACATATTCTGAGAAAGATTTCGTTTTTCAACATCGCAGTCTGCGTCCGGAAATGCGGTGCCAATGCCTTTTGGAGGGCAAAAAGAGGCAAATGTCGGTGTAAGAAAGGCTATCGTGGAAACCCAAAGAAAGGTTGCACAGGTTAGTTCGTTTATTGTTTCTTTTCACCTAAATAGAATATTTGAATATATCGTTACATTTCGAGTGAATGTAGCAGTAAAGACGGACGATACAAACGTGAATCGTTATTTCATACGATGTTTAAAAACGCTTTTTAAAACAATGACTGTTTGTTTTGAATTTTAATTGTTTATCGAAAACTAGTGAATCTCGCTTTTTTAAAGTGTAGCGCCGATGTATTTTTTTTTTTTTTTTGGTTTAAATAAAAACGACGTATTGAAAGACCAGGTCTTGCAATTTACAGGCAATCCGAATAGAAGAGTCTTACATTTACTTCCTGGATTGCTTATTTCTATTTACTTCAAAGAGTAACGGAAATGATCTTGTTTCCTATTTACATGCTGGTGTGAGCGTTCAAAGCTGTATTCTTGTAAACGAACGAATGACCGCACACAATACAAGTCATTCAATCAATCAGAGTGTTCATTTCGCTTCAGCTTCCTGCGTGTGTCGTGCATCCGGAGACCCGCATTACAAAACGTACGACGGGTCGAAAATTCACTTCATGGGGGTTTGCAAGTACACACTGACCAAATCGACAAAGGACACCCCATGTGCTTTCAACATCATGGTATCAAACGAAAGGCGAAACAATAAAAAGACAGTGTCCTATACAAAGCAAGTCGATGTCGAGATCGGTGGCAGCTACATCGTGTTATACAAAGGCGGGAAAACTGAGGTAAGAGCTTTCGTGCAAACAGGGATGATGACACACAGACACATGTATAGAAAAGTCACGAGCACTTCTGAATGTATACCAAACTTGATTCAACCCATTCTCGTTTAAGGTGAATGGTACAGAGGTTGATGTGAGAAAAGCACGCTTCCAGAGAGATGGCATTTTGCTGACAACAGTTGCACGTCGTTTTGTTAAGCTCCAGTCAGCTTCGTGCGGAATGACAGTTCTTTGGGATGGTAAACACTCCGTAGAGGTAACTGCTGATAGGAGCAAATACGGCGGAAAGTTGACTGGAATCTGTGGAGACTGCAACGGAAAGCGGGACGATTTCCGACTGGCCAACGGAACTAGTGTTTCTCGTTTACAAGCCAAAGACAAATACAGAGAGATCGGGGACAGCTATCGTGTGGTTGACGCACAGAATCCGTTATCAGCGTAAGTATGACGTAAATTCAAATCGAATCGTGTTGACCGTAATCAGTTGATTTTTTTTTTCAATACTTCATTTGTTCGGTGAATGATGGCTATTGTTCTCTCTGCATGTTTCGTGCACAGATGCGGTCCAACACCGGCCTTTTCCAGCTGCACGAAGATGCAGACTGAAAAATATAGCAAAACTGAAGCTTGTGGCTTGATGTCGGACACATCGTATAGAAACCCCTTCAGAAAATGCGTAGAATGGATGACAAATTCAAAGGAGCCGGACGGAATCAATCCGTTCTCATCATGTCTCATTGATGCCTGCAACAATGACGGACCTGCCCTGAAGAAGATTGTCTGCTCAGCGCTCGAAGAATTTGAGGAACAATGTGTAGAAAATGGATACTCACCGCCGGAGAACAATGATTGGAGAAAGGTCGCCTCATGCCGTAAGTATTGTTGCTTCTTGACGGTCACGCGCTATATTTTGTATCATTTAGAGGTGTATCCAATTGCTATGAGTGACTGCATTACATATCGTTTCCAGCGTTACCCGCGTCCCAAAAGTGTCGAGAAAACGAGGAGTACGTGGAAGACGGAAGTGGATGTCCCAACACTTGTCAGTCACCGAAAGCAGAGGATACATGTACCGACGCCGATATTGCCGGATGCCAGTGCAAGAAAGGTTACGTTAGAGAGGGAGATGAGTGTGTACCATTAAGCCAATGTGGATGCATGATGCAAGGTCGCTATTATCCAGTGAGTAGACACAACGTCCACTGATCGTCAAGAAAAGCAGGTTACATTTCTCCACTATGTACGCTTATGATTTGACTGAATAACGCTTCTGATTACAGCAAGGAACCTCCATCCTCTCCAAAAGCTGCAGAATGAAAATGTCCTGTAAGTTAGAGGGCAAGCGTCCTATAACTGTTATGGTCAAAAACAATTGTGGCAGAGGAGAAACCTGTAGAGCCACTAAAGGAATAGGCAAATGTCTAGGGAAAGGTAATCCTCATCTAACGTGATAAGGCACACGCTGTCTTATCGTGAATGTATTATCTTATTGTGATCAATGTTTTAACCACTGAGCTTCAAAGCGAAGCTGAGCAAACCTGACAAACCTCTGACATGTTTGAGTTATTCTTTAAACACGGAAAGACTTCTCGAATGAGTTTGTGAATATGCATTAATATAAATTAGTAATTTCAAATCGGTAAATCGTAATTGAGTGTAGCAAAAGTGAAAGTAGTCATGATCGTTGAAATCAGCCCAGTATGAATTTGATCATACCATTCAACAACTTAAGAGTGCTAAAATTATGTAGTGACAACAATGTGTTTGATGCTGATTCCTTTTTTTATCCTTCCAGAGAACAAGGAATAATCTTTCACTACAAACTGTTGTATTTTAGTTGTAGAAAAATGCAGAAAAGAGCAAAGGCAAATATCGTGCAGCAGCTCCACCAAAAAAGGGAAGGATGTACGTTCCATCTGCAAACCGAACATTCCTCGGAATATAGAAAATGTACAAATTAAACTTGTCAAACAAAATCGTGGGTCTAAGCCATGCAGAAAGAACAAGTCGTTTAACTTGAGAAAGAAACAGAAAAAATGGCAGGTTGAAGTAAGCAATGGATGTCGCGGGATATTCAAAATCACTTATCGCAAGAAGTGTAAGTGTTCACTTGTTTTGATCTCCTATTAAAAATGCAAATTGCTGCTTGTACCTACCGTCTTGATTCAGATTTTAAAGTGCTTTTGACATATTCTGAGAAAGATTTCGTTTTTCAACATCGCAGTCTGCGTCCGGAAATGCGGTGCCAATGCCTTTTGGAGGGCAAAAAGAGGCAAATGTCGGTGTAAGAAAGGCTATCGTGGAAACCCAAAGAAAGGTTGCACAGGTTAGTTCGTTTATTGTTTCTTTTCACCTAAATAGAATATTTGAATATATCGTTACATTTCGAGTGAATGTAGCAGTAAAGACGGACGATACAAACGTGAATCGTTATTTCATACGATGTTTAAAAACGCTTTTTAAAACAATGACTGTTTGTTTTGAATTTTAATTGTTTATCGAAAACTAGTGAATCTCGCTTTTTTAAAGTGTAGCGCCGATGTATTTTTTTTTTTTTTTTGGTTTAAATAAAAACGACGTATTGAAAGACCAGGTCTTGCAATTTACAGGCAATCCGAATAGAAGAGTCTTACATTTACTTCCTGGATTGCTTATTTCTATTTACTTCAAAGAGTAACGGAAATGATCTTGTTTCCTATTTACATGCTGGTGTGAGCGTTCAAAGCTGTATTCTTGTAAACGAACGAATGACCGCACACAATACAAGTCATTCAATCAATCAGAGTGTTCATTTCGCTTCAGCTTCCTGCGTGTGTCGTGCATCCGGAGACCCGCATTACAAAACGTACGACGGGTCGAAAATTCACTTCATGGGGGTTTGCAAGTACACACTGACCAAATCGACAAAGGACACCCCATGTGCTTTCAACATCATGGTATCAAACGAAAGGCGAAACAATAAAAAGACAGTGTCCTATACAAAGCAAGTCGATGTCGAGATCGGTGGCAGCTACATCGTGTTATACAAAGGCGGGAAAACTGAGGTAAGAGCTTTCGTGCAAACAGGGATGATGACACACAGACACATGTATAGAAAAGTCACGAGCACTTCTGAATGTATACCAAACTTGATTCAACCCATTCTCGTTTAAGGTGAATGGTACAGAGGTTGATGTGAGAAAAGCACGCTTCCAGAGAGATGGCATTTTGCTGACAACAGTTGCACGTCGTTTTGTTAAGCTCCAGTCAGCTTCGTGCGGAATGACAGTTCTTTGGGATGGTAAACACTCCGTAGAGGTAACTGCTGATAGGAGCAAATACGGCGGAAAGTTGACTGGAATCTGTGGAGACTGCAACGGAAAGCGGGACGATTTCCGACTGGCCAACGGAACTAGTGTTTCTCGTTTACAAGCCAAAGACAAATACAGAGAGATCGGGGACAGCTATCGTGTGGTTGACGCACAGAATCCGTTATCAGCGTAAGTATGACGTAAATTCAAATCGAATCGTGTTGACCGTAATCAGTTGATTTTTTTTTTCAATACTTCATTTGTTCGGTGAATGATGGCTATTGTTCTCTCTGCATGTTTCGTGCACAGATGCGGTCCAACACCGGCCTTTTCCAGCTGCACGAAGATGCAGACTGAAAAATATAGCAAAACTGAAGCTTGTGGCTTGATGTCGGACACATCGTATAGAAACCCCTTCAGAAAATGCGTAGAATGGATGACAAATTCAAAGGAGCCGGACGGAATCAATCCGTTCTCATCATGTCTCATTGATGCCTGCAACAATGACGGACCTGCCCTGAAGAAGATTGTCTGCTCAGCGCTCGAAGAATTTGAGGAACAATGTGTAGAAAATGGATACTCACCGCCGGAGAACAATGATTGGAGAAAGGTCGCCTCATGCCGTAAGTATTGTTGCTTCTTGACGGTCACGCGCTATATTTTGTATCATTTAGAGGTGTATCCAATTGCTATGAGTGACTGCATTACATATCGTTTCCAGCGTTACCCGCGTCCCAAAAGTGTCGAGAAAACGAGGAGTACGTGGAAGACGGAAGTGGATGTCCCAACACTTGTCAGTCACCGAAAGCAGAGGATACATGTACCGACGCCGATATTGCCGGATGCCAGTGCAAGAAAGGTTACGTTAGAGAGGGAGATGAGTGTGTACCATTAAGCCAATGTGGATGCATGATGCAAGGTCGCTATTATCCAGTGAGTAGACACAACGTCCACTGATCGTCAAGAAAAGCAGGTTACATTTCTCCACTATGTACGCTTATGATTTGACTGAATAACGCTTCTGATTACAGCAAGGAACCTCCATCCTCTCCAAAAGCTGCAGAATGAAAATGTCCTGTAAGTTAGAGGGCAAGCGTCCTATAACTGTTATGGTCAAAAACAATTGTGGCAGAGGAGAAACCTGTAGAGCCACTAAAGGAATAGGCAAATGTCTAGGGAAAGGTAATCCTCATCTAACGTGATAAGGCACACGCTGTCTTATCGTGAATGTATTATCTTATTGTGATCAATGTTTTAACCACTGAGCTTCAAAGCGAAGCTGAGCAAACCTGACAAACCTCTGACATGTTTGAGTTATTCTTTAAACACGGAAAGACTTCTCGAATGAGTTTGTGAATATGCATTAATATAAATTAGTAATTTCAAATCGGTAAATCGTAATTGAGTGTAGCAAAAGTGAAAGTAGTCATGATCGTTGAAATCAGCCCAGTATGAATTTGATCATACCATTCAACAACTTAAGAGTGCTAAAATTATGTAGTGACAACAATGTGTTTGATGCTGATTCCTTTTTTTATCCTTCCAGAGAACAAGGAATAATCTTTCACTACAAACTGTTGTATTTTAGTTGTAGAAAAATGCAGAAAAGAGCAAAGGCAAATATCGTGCAGCAGCTCCACCAAAAAAGGGAAGGATGTACGTTCCATCTGCAAACCGAACATTCCACGGAATATAGAAAATGTACAAATTAAACTTGTCAAACAATATCGTGGGTCTAAGCCATGCAGAAAGAACAAGTCGTTTAACTTGAGAAAGAAACAGAAAAAATGGCAGGTTGAAGTAAGCAATGGATGTCGCGGGGTATTCAAAATCACTTATCGCAAGAAGTGTAAGTGTTCACTTGTTTTGATCTCCTATTAAAAATGCAAATTGCTGCTTGTACCTACCGTCTTAATTCAGATTTTAAAGTGTTTATGACATATTCTGAGAAAGATTTCGTTCTTTAACATCGCAGTCTGCGTCCGGAAATGCGGTGCCAATGCCTTTAGAAGGGGAAAAAGCGGCAAATGTCGGTGTAAGAAAGGCTATCGTGGAAACCCAAAGAAGGGTTGCACAGGTTAGTTCGTTTATTGTTTCTTTTCACCCAAATGGAATATTTGAATATGTCGTTACATTTCACTACAAACTGTTGTATTTTAGTTGTAGAAAAATGCAGAAAAGAGCAAAGGCAAATATCGTGCAGCAGCTCCACCAAAAAAGGGAAGGACGTACGTTCCATCTGCAAACCGAACATTCCTCGGAATATAGAAAATGTACAAATTAAACTTGTCAAACAATATCGTGGGTCTAAGCCATGCAGAAAGAACAAGTCGTTTAACTTGAGAAAGAAACAGAAAAAATGGCAGGTTGAAGTAAGCAATGGATGTCGCGGGGTATTCAAAATCACTTATCGCAAGAAGTGTAAGTGTTCACTTGTTTTGATCTCCTATTAAAAATGCAAATTGCTGCTTGTACCTACCGTCTTAATTCAGATTTTAAAGTGTTTATGACATATTCTGAGAAAGATTTCGTTCTTTAACATCGCAGTCTGCGTCCGGAAATGCGGTGCCAATGCCTTTAGAAGGGGAAAAAGCGGCAAATGTCGGTGTAAGAAAGGCTATCGTGGAAACCCAAAGAAGGGTTGCACAGGTTAGTTCGTTTATTGTTTCTTTTCACCCAATAGAATATTCGAATATGTCGTTACATTTCGAGTGAATATAGCAGTAAAGTCGGACGATACAAACATGATTCGTTATTTCACACGGTGTTTATAAACGCTTTATAAAACAATGACAGTATATTCATCAACTTGAAATTGTTTCACACTGGTTTTGTGGCATTATCATCTTTTTGTGCTCAATGGTTTAGCCACTGAGTTTCAAAGCAAAGCATAGCAAACCTGACAAAGCTTTTTAAATCCTTATAGCTATTCAATTCACGAATAACGTCATGACGTCATGAAATGTATTGACAACGTTCTTCAAATAATAATTACAGAAATGATGTGCCGGTATATAATGTAAATAAAGACATATTTTATTCATTATTTCTTTGCCTTTTGCTGTAAGAAATTAATTATGTTTCATGTTATATAAATTTATACACCATCATCATAATAGTTTGCATTCTCTCACCATGCAGAGGTCGTGTTACGCAAGTTTCGCTTGCATCTCTATCAACGCCATTGTACAAGATTAATGTACAAACTGAGATGATGGGCAAAATGTATTTAAAATCAATGTAATTTATTTTTATTTTTATCTGAAAGCATGATAATAAACAAATCAATTTAAATGTTTAATGCATGTGAACATCTTTCTTTCAAAGTACTGTAAGTGCTTTTTAGCCGAGGTAAAAATTAAAAAATTAAAAACTACATTAAACTAGTTTGACGGATTTTTGAAAAATTGAAAGGGCAGTTTTTGCTTGCTCCCGATTCATCGCTGGTTTTATAGAAATCAGCAGCAGTTTCAACTCTTATAATCTTATAAACTTGCCCAGAATGGCTTTGCCGTTTCTTATCCTCTCTTTAAGATGCCTCCAGCAATACATGTACCAATTGCTTGTCATCCATGTTTTGAGCATGTGACATGAAAAAATGACAATAACAAACCGTCAACCATCTCAAAAATCCGTAAAACGAAATACAAATTCAAAGCAGAGCAACACGGACCTCCAAAACGATAGAGGTAGGATCAGTTGCCTAGGAGGGGTGCGCATTCTCTGCTGACCGGTCACACCCACCGCATGCTCCTTGTCACAATTGGGCATATCATAATCGAGATAAATGTCAAAATCGGGAAAATGTCACAATAGGGAAAAAACGAAACGTTGATGATTTGGTTTGTTTGTGATGGTCAAAATACAAACCTTGAGCCAACACGGACCTCCATTAATTGGAGGTAGGATCAGGTGCCTAGGAGGAGTGAGCATCCTCTGCTGACTGGTCACACCCGCCGCGTGCTCTTTGTTGTAATCGGGAAAAAAACGGAAAAGTCCGTAGACAACTAGGTGATAAATTATGGTCTAACAATTAGTATGAAAAATACTATTTCTCCAGTGTTGACGGAAGTGTAAGCTGTACAAGTAATAGTTCCAAAAAGCTTGCTCGACTAAACAAAATAATTCAAGGGCTACCCTATCTTATAAGACATGAATTTTGATTTTCGCTGTTGCTCATGAATTCAAAAACGGAACTTGCAGATTTAAGTAGAAAATTCAGTCTTTTCCTTCGATCTATAGCTCGAGCATGTACATGTATATTATTTGAAATTAAATTATTTCATTATTTCAAATTATTTTGAAGTTTACATGTATCAAATAATTGCATGTAAGCTTGAAAGATAAAGCAGTTATATTGTATTTGTTATATTATGATGGAAAATCAAAGGCCTTTTTGTCATTTTCAACCATAGGAAAGTAATAGGAATGGTTTTTGTTTTTCAAATATTTATAAAGCTGCATGTGTACACACGGTGTGATCTGGGGTATTCTCATGATCCCGTCCTCTAATCGGCACGCAAAAATTATGAATTCATGTGAAGTTATCGCGCGAAGACCAGCAGGCATGTTGAGGAAGCTGTCTTAGGACTATGGTGCGTCCTAAGTACATCTTAGGATACGTCTTATTCTTAAGTCTGTTTCGATCTGTCACGTGACGCTGAGCCGTGAGGACGTGTGTGTTCCACGCTCCGTGTTTTTGGCAATATTTGAAGGATTTAAAGGCTGTTTGGCTGAATCTCCTTCGCTAATTTTGTATATATTGTGTTTGTATTTCTTTGAATCATCATTTTCAATCAATTTTGGATTTATTTCGACTGGTTTTTAAAAAAACCTGTGTAAAACATTGTGATTTGTATTCAACGCATCGATCACCGAATGTGTTCCGAGTGAAACTCTCTTACCTAACGGGAAACGAACGGTAACATTGATTGTCCTTTAAAAATGGAGCTTCTAAAACCTATCTATTTTAAGGACAAAGAAATCCACGGGATTATAACAAATGAAGCTAATCGTGTTTCTGATTATGAACTCTCTGTGGCAACAAGCAAAGTTGTGAACGATATTCAATGCATTCAAAAAGACAGAGGTCTATGGCGGGTCTATGTCAAATCGTCCAACAGCAGATCAAAACTTCTACAGGAAGGCTTTGATATCAGAAACAGGCACATTAGTGTATATGACACCAACCCCTTCTCCGCAGGTACCAATGAACCGTCTGAGCAGGTGCTCAAAATTACGGTCAAAGGAGTTCCTCTGTCCGTAGATGATGATGAAATCATGAAAATGCTTAAGCAGTTTGATCTAATTTTCACCAGGGGCTTAAAGTATGAAAATATTAGGCACCCCGAAACAAGAAAAATGACTGGAATTTTGAATGGTAATCGCTTTATCTATGTTAGCGCTCTTCCGGATCGTAAATTTCTGCCCCGTCTATGCAAATGCGCAGGGTTGCAGTGTTTCATATACCACTACGGTCAACCTTCAAATAAACGCACCCCACTTTGTACTAACTGCTGGGAGGCTACCCACTATAAAAGAGACTGCCCTAACTCGTCCAGATGTAAGGTTTGTAAGAAGGGCGGACACTCCCCGGGTGACGATACATGTGACCATTACACAACACCTTTAGCCAAAGTTGTACCTTTTGCGGGGGCTTCTGATACCCTATCCAATTTTTTCCCATGCGAAATAAAAGCATTTGGTGTTACTCACAAATCGTCAGAACACGCGTTTCAATACGTGAAAGCTGTACGAAGTGCTGATATTCCCAAAGCAAACGCAATTCAGTCTGCGACTTCTGCATTAGATGCAAAAAAAATTGGGAAGACCATCTCGAATTCTACTTGTTTTGAAACTGAAAAACTATCTTTGATGACGGAAATAATAGAAGCGAAATTCGACCAGGTATCGGCTTTCCGTGAGGCTTTGCGCAAAGCAAAAAAATCAACAATCTTCGCTGAAGCAACCTACGATGATTTCTGGGCGTCCGGCCTGGACAAAGAAGGAACGATCCATACCCACCCCACTGCCTGGCGGCTCGGTCAGAACAAGTTGGGGGAAATCCTGGCTAACGTCGCTTCATCTCATTCTAACGACAACCGAACCACCCAGCGCTCGAATTCCGCACCGCGAATGTGCAAAGACAGCTCCCAGCGGGCCATCTCCAGTATGCTCAGCGAGCTCAGAACCCCGAGAAAGCGCGATAGCTCCGGTACCCGGAAAAATTCGCCAAAGTCACAGTCGAAACAAGCTAGCAGTGATGGCTAAAATTTCATGTGAATTTTTAGAAATAGTGTCAATCCAACTAACTGATCATTTGAGAAAAATGGCCTTACAAGAGAATACCTGTGTGGACTGTTACATAGGTATACATATTTACTACTTTTTGTTATCTTAAACAACACATATGGCTATGCTTAAATTCATTTCAATTAATACGAGAGGTTTAAACTCTAAAGAAAAAAGAGATAAATTTTACAGTTGGATAATTGATACAAATATCGATGTTATTTTGATTCAAGAAACGCATTTTGTAGAAAAAAAAACGTTTTTCAGTACGATTATGCTTGGAATGGAAAATCTATACATTGCTTTTCTGACTCACCTTTTAGTAGAGGCGTATCTATTTTGTTTAAAAAGGGGTTAGATATTGATATAAAAAATATACATAAGACCAGTGATGGCAGAAAAATACTGGTCAATTTTAATATTGGTGATATTTCCTATAGTTTTGTTAATATTTATGCACCGAACAAAGAAACCTGCAGAATTGATTTTTTGAAAGGAATGAAAAGATTTATCATTAAGAATTCTATAAACACAGAGAATATTATCCTATGTGGAGATTTTAACTGTCATCTTGATGGGGAAAATACTGACAAAAGTTCAAAAATATTGAGCGACATTATTGTTAGTTTGCATTTAAATGACTTATGGAAAGATAAATATGTAAATAGTAATGGTTATACCTGGTGTGATGCAAACAATATTCCAAAAAGCCGTATAGATTATATCTTTATAACCACATCTTTGTTGATAAAAATAAAACAAAAAAGTATTTGTAGAATTCCCGGTACTCATAATAACGGTACCAGAATGTCTGACCATAGAGCAATAAAATTTCATTTATCTGTATATGATAATGAACGGGGAAAGGGGTACTGGAAACTAAATACGTCACTTTTAGAATGTAATGAATATAAACGTCAAGTCAACAAAATAATCACAGATATAAGTAAAGACGAAGGTTCTTCTATTGATAAATGGGAGTCTCTAAAAATATCAATTAAAGATTTTTCTATAGCTTTTTCCGTCAAACGCCAAAAAACATATAAACAATTAATATTCCAAATTGAACAAGAAATTTCCGAAATTGAAAATTCTAACTATATAGCAATGGATATGAACAGAAAACATGAATTAGAAAATAAGCTAAACAATCTATATGATAAAGCACAAGGAGCACAAATTCGCTCGAGAGCAAAATGGGTTAGTGATGGTGAAAAAAATACTAAATATTTTCTCAGTTTAGAAAAGAAGCACCAAACACACAATGTTATCCACGAAATTTTAAGCGAAAATAATCTTCTCACAGAAAATGGCGATATTCTTGGTGCAATGTGTGACTACTATGAAAACCTATATAGTTCAAAACAAATATCAAATGAAGACATCGACTTATATTTAAAACATTGTAAAGTAAATACACTATCTGAAACTGATAAAAATATGTGTGATGCATTTCCGTCAATGAATGAGTGTAAAGAAACCGTTATGAATTTAAAATCAAATAAATCCCCGGGCCTCGATGGTATACCCAATGAATTTTATCAATGTTTTTGGCACCAATTATCCTCCTTATTTTATAACATGATAAAGGAAATTTTTTTGAACGGAAAAATGACATTTTCTCAAAGACTTGCAGTTATCTCCCTTATACATAAAAAAGGAAGAAAAAATGATTTAAAAAATTACCGACCAATTAGTCTTACTAATACAGATTACAAAATCATAGCATTCATTTTTGCACGTAGATTGCAAACCTTTATTTCAAAGCAAATTGGTAATGAGCAAACAGCTTATATAAAAGGTCGATATATAGGTATTAATGCCCGTTTTATTTTAGATATTTTTGAATATTGTGAAAATTTTAACAAAGAGGGGATCCTGTTATTTTTAGACTTTGAAAAAGCTTTTGATTCAGTAGAATGGAATTTTTTATTTAAAACACTAGAAAAATTCAACTTTGGGGAACACTTTTTAAATCGGATAAAAATTCTATATCAAAGTCCAATATTTAGATTAAAGAATAACGGATGGATTTCAAAAACATGCGAAATGAAAAGGGGAATAAGACAGGGCTGTCCAATATCAGCCATTCTATATCTTTTTGTTGCCGAAATTTTATCTGAAAAAATAAAGAATAATGAAAATATACAAGGTTTTAAAGCTAACTTTATGGAAAAAGAAGTAAAAAATATACAACATGCCGACGACATGACATTAACTCTATATAATATTGATTCACTTAAACATGCTTTGGAAAAGGTAAACAAGTTCTGTATTCATGAAGGATCTAAGGTTAACATAAGTAAAACTGAATTTATTGTGCTTGGTCCTTTTAAAAATATGTTTACAGAAATCGAGGGAATAACGGTCACGAATAAATCAGTAAAATGTTTAGGTATTCATGTAGGTCATGATGAAATTGAATGTTATAATAAAAATTGGATGAAAATTTATCATGATATAGACACTTTATTCGAATCTTGAAAAAAAAGAAAATTAACATTATTTGGGAAATGCACCGTAATAAACTCTTTAGCACTATCAAAGCTCATATATGTTGCAAGTATTTTGGAATTTCCCGATGAAGACTATATTAAAAGCATTAATTAATTAATCTATAATTTCATTTGGAATAAAACTGATAGGATTAAAAGAAATACGCTAATTGGCCATGTAAAAGAAGGCGGACTAGGCATTACTGACGTCGATTCTAAGATTAAAGCGTTAAAAGCCTCATGGGTCCCTAGATTAAAAGAAACAAAACATTGTATTAAGAATTACGTAAGTAGTTATTGCACTCCAATCAACATAGACATGGACTATTTAATTAATAAGACTGAAAATAAAATTGAAAATTATGAAATAATAAAAACTATGCCACTATTCTATAAACAAGCTTTCACCTGCTTCAACACATGCAAAGACTTACAAAACAAATTAAGCCCGCAAAACATTTTTGAAGCAACCGATATGGTCAAACTTGATGTTTTTATATAAAGGGAAAACAATTTTTTTCAAAACTTGGCTTAAAAGTAATATTTTGTTTGTTAAAGACTTATACTCTGAGGCGGGAACTTTAAAATCACCCGAGGAAATAGCAAACGTATTGATAAACAAAAATAACTGGCTATGCGAATATAAAATAATTAAAACAATTTTCAAGAATTATGAAAACAAATTTGATCTTAGAGTTTGCCGATATATGAAACAAGTACAATTATATACCCCCTCGTACAATAAATACTCAACAAAAGATTTCTATAATCAGTTTATAAAGAAGAAATTTCAAATAACAAACATGCAATCAAAGTACAATAAAGAATTTGATATTCTCAAAAGCGATTGGGAAAATATTTATATGAATAAAATTGTTTTGCTACAAGACAAAAAGATTTCGGAATTTAATTACATATTGTTAAATAATTTACTTTCAAATAATTATTTTGTAAGTAAGATTAATAAAAATTGTGATTGTATGTGTAAAATATGTACAGAAAAAGTTGAAAATTCACACCACCTTATTTTTGAGTGTGTGAATGTACAACATACATGGAAGATAGTGAGTAATATTTTGGGTTTTGATGTTAAATGGAAACACATAGTTATTGGCTTTTACTCTGTTAGAAATGAAACCACTGCCATGTATAATTTACTTTTATCTTTTGTTGCATTAAAAATTTACAAAAATAAGATGTTTTGTAGACTAGAAAATATTGTTGAAACATCAGAAGGAATTGTATGTAATTTGAAACAATGCATTCAGAAATACTTAGAAATTCTACATTATATTGGAAATACTAGATATTCTTCTTTCTTCAAAACGCTCTTGGTTAAACTGTAGCTAATTTTTATTATGTCGCCATGGGAGATCTGGCCCATGGTTTTTCACATAAATAGGGAGGTAAAATATAGACTCTGTGATGCCGATGGATCTACCTTCCTACAAAACGCTTTTCATTACAACCTATTGACTTCAATATTTCTGTACACTTCTCTTTATTCAGAATATCTTGATCAATTAACATTAATATTATCAATGTAAAAAAATCTATGATTTTGTATAAAATATTTTTGTAACTTTATATTTATATACAGTACTTCAACAGATATAATAGGTGTCATTACTACTACTATTACTATTATTATTACTATTATTATTATTATCATTGTTATTATTATTATCATCATTATTATTATTTTTATTATTATTATTATTATTATTATTATTATTATTATCATCATCATCATCATTATATATTTATTACTACATATACATGTGAACATTGTTTTGTAACATGTTCTTTTGTAAATAAATATCTGGAGAGAAAAAAAAGTCTGTTTCTCGAAGCTCTCCTAAATTTAGGAACCGCCATAATTTTGTCCTAACTATAGGACATCACCTACCTTGTCCTAATACCATCCTTAGTCTATAAAATCACGTTTTGGGGAATATTGGGACTGTTGTGAAGCTTTTTCTTAAGACCTGTAGAATAGACAATATTTTTTATAGTTCCAGCATTTTCGACAAACATCAAAAATCCTAATCCGGGGGCATAGTCATTTATTCTATCATATACGTTCATTTTAACAAAATGATGTGGAGGGGGACCGCGAACTCTCACCCCTTCCCCGTTGCTACATGCCTGCCTGGGAGCTGACAAATTAAGCAAATTTTTTTTGGCAAATACTACCTCTGTTTGGCAAATGAAAATTATTCACTTATTTTTTTATCTACATTGTACACTAAGTGAGTTACGTTCATTGTTTTGATTATTTTTTTAATAACAGTTATTCAGATGTCCTTTGCTAAAAAGTAAATTTACATCGGGTTATATAAGCCATGCGTGATCATTCTTAAGTTTTATCACTTCATTCTGAAAAAATAATCTTTAAAAAAATTGTAATGTTGAATGAACTATATTTATATATTTTCGAGATAAATTACAACTTATTTCTTATTTAACATGTTCCGTGTATTCTATATATATATTGCAGATTAAATGGATATTGGTCGTGTTTGTACGAGTACATGTGTTTCTACATGTAACGTTAAATTCTATGAAAAGCGCGTGTTTATGTATTACATGTACTTTGATGACAAGATTATCAAAATTATTGACAGTGCACACGTGTTGTTTACATAATTATCTGCTTGTAAGTGTGTGATATTTTTTTATTTTTTTATTTAATTTTTTTTTTTGGTGGGGGGGGGGGGTCATTTTTTTAAAAACTAAATTGTTATTGGTCCCTGATATATATTTAGGTAAATGTAAAATTTTTAAAAAATGTATACATTAAAATTACTGGGTTTTGGCCCATTGTGTTAACTACCGACACGTACAATTTTCTCTGGCAAAATGTTTAATAATTCATCCCTACACAAGTCTCTCAAATTCGATCTGAATGAATAAATGTGAAAGATAAGAATGGTTGTAGAAGGTTAGGATATCCTAACTTAACTAAGTTGAGTTTCGTGAACAAGCCTGCAGCTGCTTTTAAATTACCTAACACTCAAAGGATGAGATCTCCGATGCTTTGAATAAATCCATTGGGAGGGGGTCAAATGATTTTTTTTTTTTTACATTTGTTTTGTAACAACTATATTTCTTATACTTTAGATTGAAAGTTTTAGAAGAAATTCATCGAAGAAACACTATGCACACTTGACTACGAATTGATTAATGTACATTTAGTAAGACACGCGAGTTGTATCTTTTCAAGATGAATGAAATCGATCAATTAATCAAAAATCGGACACACCCCTCTTCGGCGATTTAATTCCTCCAGTAAATATTTCAGCGACATGAATATATATTTGACAATGTTTTAATCTGAACTGATTATTATTTCTTAATAATGATGATCCAACACCAATTATTACCTACATTCTACCGTAATAGATAGTTTAGATCAATCAAGAAATTATTAACGCAAGTATTGATAAGACATCAATGAACGATGTAAAAAAAGTATTCAATATATTTTATAGAATTAAAGTTGTCATTTAAAAAGCTTAACACAGCTAGTAGATCTATCATTAGCTTTGAATTCCTACATTCTTACGCAAAATGTTGTATGTTTTTTAATAGTACTTTAGAATTGAAATTTACCTTGTAATACTTTATTCAGCCAAGTTTTAAAATTTGGTGTGGTGGTTATGTGTGTATTTAATTATGTGTATTTATTTATTTATATATTTATTTATCTATATATGTCCATATTTTATTCATACTTCCCGTATTTGTGTTTACTTGTCGTATGGAGTTTTGTCCCCCTTTGATTATAAACCGTCCGGGTTAGGCGCGCCCAGGTCTATAGTACCTGGCCAGGATTTGTTGTTATTTAAGTACTTTGAGTATTATGAGGTGATAATTTTGGTCGGGTGATCAAATCCAATAAAGCCAGAAAGCTTTGTGATAGATTTGATCAAGCCTCGACCGAAATTATCATCTCATAATATTCAAAGAATGATTCCTTCTTACTTATATTTATATAATTTTCAGGAATTGTATGATTAAATATTTGAATATAAATAAGCAAACCCCGCTTGCGCCCCAATAATACGTCCTTTGAATTTACTGGACTGTATAGTACAAAATCGATACGTAGTGTTATCACAGGCAAAGACACTGAAAAATGTAAATACTATATAATATGTACGCGACTAACCCCTAGACAGTCCCGTTAAAGAGACCAATGACATCCATGTACTAGTAATTATACTGGGCGCTTAAAATGCATGCACATAGAAATATGATCACTATTATTTTTCTTGTGAAAATAGTTTTTAAGTTTCTATTAATTACTTCAAAGGATCGACAAACAATCAGTGTCTGATTTACTAGTGTATATTTCTAAAAACTTTGTACCAAACAAATATCGTGTCTTGAATCTGACTTCTGATTTAATAATAAAACTGTTTTAATATTTTAAATGTATCTGTACAAACTCTTTTTTTTCTCTCTCTCTCACTCGGCTACTTTATGACGTCATTTGTTTACACTTGTTACGTCATTTATGTTGAGAACAACGACACACAGATAACTTCATATTCATTAAATAGCAAATTAAATATAGAAATAGTGAGGATTTTTAAAATAATATTTCTTCTTATATCAATCATGAAATCAATCTTGTATATTTGTTTTTACTACACAACAATGTTGACCATTTTATCTGCAATACACGGTATGTAATTCAAATACACTGTGTCTAAGGACTAATAAACTAATGAAAATATTCCAATTTCTCCAAAGAACCGTTTTATCTTTCTTTAATTTAAGTCAATTGTCAACATAAGTCGATTTTTACATTTAAGTATTTATTTAGGCATTGTCATATTAAAGAAACTCATCTTACGTCTTAGCTGACCAATGAAAACATCCATTTTTTGTTCATCTTGAAAATAGACAATAATAAAAAACGAAAGTGGCCACAGTCTTGTACATAATTTTTTCCGTTTTTATGTTAATAAGCAGTCTAAAATTGTGCTATTCTGAATTTTTTTTGTGTATGTACTCGAATGCAGCCTTATAGAAATATCAGATCAAACATTACAAAAACCCATATATTTTACAAAATCCGTAAACAAGGTCCGGTTTCGGAGTTTACAATTACCAAACGCACGTGAATTTTTGCAAATGAAAGTTATTTTCATACATGGGGTGTCCTACATAAATTATTCCGGCGAATATATTAAAGATACCATGTGTTTGATTTTTCACAATTCGACAGGGCCGATATGTTACACTTTGCGTACTCAGTTCTTAGTATTTTCACATCAATGAATCGTAATTGAGTGTACCAAAAGTTAAAGTAGTCATGATCGTTGAAATCAGCCCAGTCGGAATTTGATTTCGAAATATTCTACCATTCAACAACTTAGGGGTGCTAAAATCATTTAGTGACAACAATGTAATTGATGCTCATTCCTTTTTTATCCTTCCAGAAAACACCAAATAACATTTCACTACAAACTGTTGTATTTTAGCTGTAGAAAAATGCAGAAAAGAGCAAAGGCAAATATCGTGCACCAGCTCCACCAAAAAAGGGAAGGATGTACGTTCCATCTGCAAACCGAACATTCCTCGGAATATAGAAAATGTACAAATTAAACTTGTCAAACAAAATCGTGGGTCTAAGTCATGCAGAAAGAACAAGTCGTTTAACTTGAGAAAGAAACAGAAAAAATGGCAGGTTGAAGTAAGCAATGGATGTCGCGGGGTATTCAAAATCACTTATCGCAAGAAGTGTAAGTGTTAACTTGTTTTGATCTCCTATTAAATGCAAATTGCTGCTTGTACCTACCGTCTTAATTCAGATTTTAAAGTGCTTATATATTCTGAGAAAGATTTCGTTCTTTAACATCGCAGTCTGCGTGCAGAAATGCGGTGCCAATGCCTTTTGGAGGGCAAAAAGCGGCAAATGTCGGTGTAAGAGAGGCTATCGTGGAAACCCAAAGAACGGTTGCACAGGTTAGTTCATTTATTGTTTCTTTTATTTGAATATGTCGTTACATTTTGAGTGAATGTAGCAGTAAAGATGGACGATACAAACGTGAATCGTTATTTCCCACGGTGTTTGTAAACGCTTTTTAAAACAATGACTGTTTATTTCGAATTTTAATTGTTTTTAAAAAAACTAGTGAATTTCGCTTTTTTTTAAGTGTAGCGCCGATGTATTTTTTTTGTTAAATTAAAAGACGTATTGAAAGACAAGGTTTTATAATTTACAGGTAATCCGAATAGAAGAGTCTTACGTTTACTTCCTGGATTGATTATTTCTATTTACTTCAAAGAGTATCGGAAATGATCTTGTTTCCTATTTTTATGCTGGTGTGAGCGTTCAAAGCTGTATTCTTGTAAACGAACGAATGACCGCACACAATACAAGTCATTCAATCAATCAGAGTGTTCATTTCGCTTCAGCTTCCTGCGTGTGTCGTGCATCCGGAGACCCGCATTACAAAACGTACGACGGGTCGAAAATTCACTTCATGGGCGTATGCAAGTACACACTGACCAAATCGACAAAGGACACCCCATGTGCTTTCAACATCATGGTATCAAACGAAAGGCGAAACAATAAAAAGACAGTGTCCTATACAAAGCAAGTTGATGTCGAGATCGGTGGCAGCTACATCGTGTTATACAAAGGCGGGAAAACTGAGGTAAGAGCTTTCGTGCAAGCAGGGATGATGACACACAGATACATGTATAGTAAAGTCACGAGCACTTTTGAAGGTATACCAAACTTGACTCAACCCATTCTCGTTGAAGGTGAATGGTACAGAGGTTGATGTGAGAAAAGCACGCTTCCAGAGAGATGGCATTTTGCTGACAACAGTTGCACGTCGTTTTGTTAAGCTCCAGTCAGCTTCGTGCGGAATGACAGTTCTTTGGGATGGTAAACACTCCGTAGAGGTAACTGCTGATAGGAGCAAATACGGCGGAAAGTTGACTGGAATCTGTGGAGACTGCAACGGAAAGCGGGACGATTTCCGACTGGCCAACGGAACTAGTGTTTCTCGTTTACAAGCCAAAGACAAATACAGAGAGATCGGGGACAGCTATCGTGTGGTTGACGCACAGAATCCGTTATCAGCGTAAGTATGACGTACATTCAAATCGAATCGTGTTGACAGTAATCAGTTGATTTTTTTTTCAACACTCCATTTGCTCGGTGAATGATGGCTATTGTTCTCTCTGCATGTTTCGTGGACAGATGCGGTCCAACACCGGCCTTTTCCAGCTGCACAAAGATGCAGACTGAAAAATATAGCAAAACTGAAGCTTGTGGCTTGATGTCGGACACATCGGAGAAAAATCCCTTCAGAAAATGCGTAGAATGGATGACAAAGTCAAAGGAGCCGGACGGAATCAATCCGTTCTCATCATGTCTCATTGATGCCTGCAACAATGACGGACCTGCCCTGAAGAAGATTGTCTGCTCAGCGCTCGAAGAATTTGAGGAACAATGTGTAGAAAATGGATACTCACCGCCGGAGAACAATGATTGGAGAAAGGTCGCCTCATGCCGTAAGTATTGTTGCTTCTTGACCGTCACGCTCTATATTTTGTATCATTTAGAGGTGTATGCAATTGCATTACATATCGTTTCCAGCGTTACCCGCGTCCCAAAAGTGTCGAGAAAACGAGGAGTACGTGGAAGACGGAAGTGGATGTCCCAACACGTGTCAGTCACCGAAAGCAGAGGATACATGTACCGACGCCGATATTGCCGGATGCCAGTGCAAGAAAGGTTACGTCAGAGAGGGAGATGAGTGTGTACCATTAAGCCAATGTGGATGCATGATGCAAGGTCGCTATTATCCAGTGAGTAGACACAATGTCCACCGACCGCCAAGAAAAGCAGGTTACTTTTCTCCACTATGTACGCATGTGATTTGACTGAATAACGCTTCTGATTACAGCAAGGAACCTCCATCCTCTACAAAAGCTGCACAATGAAAATGACCTGTAAGTTAGAGGGCAAGCGTCCTGTAACTGTCGAGGTCGGAAACAATTGTGGCACAGGAGAAACCTGCAGATCCACTAAAGGAATAGGCAAATGTGTAGGGAAAGGTAATCCTCAATTAATTTGATAAGACAGGCGTGATATTTTGCATGAATAATTTTAAGTGCCTGAATGACAATAAGGTAGCAAGGGGCAGTTTCATATAAAGTACCCGTCAATATTTTTGTGAAATTTAGAGTTGCTGTACTTGAAGGGTTATGAGTGTTACTAAAATTCATGAAATGAATTTTAACGATTATTATTAGTTAGAGGGATGTCTCTTGTTGAATTTGTTAAAATGGATGATCTTGTTTGGTTATAGATATCATTACATGATGTATTAGCAATAATATGGAAAGGGGGTAACTCCCCCTTAAATGTTTAGAATGGCCACCACTGGAGTAAATTGGCTTAGGAAGTATGTATTTCCTATTCTTGTGACAATAAATAGGCTTAAGTTAATTACTGAGAAACGAATAGATACTTTAAAACAGTTTTAATCAATGAATCAGTTACGTTATAAATTTGCAGCAATTTTGCTGTCCGATTTTATGACATAACATTAAGCAACCTGACTTATATAACCCAATATTTTTAAAACGGCATATTCTTCTTTCAAATGAAGTTTACATGTAGACAATGTATCAAAGTATACAATACTCAAGCTTTTGCTCCTTCCTGTCCAAAAGTGATATTTTAGACATATTTACATAGTTGAAAAAAACCACCCCTCTTTCCAATTGTCTCCATTACCATTACCTGTAGGATATGTAAATGTACATTTGACCTTAAAATAACATCTGCTAGGATAATTACGTTTGAAATGAACAAGAAACAACATATTTTTACCTTTATTGTATATATGCATCAAAAATGTAGAAAAACATGTAAAATTTGAACATTTTTCATGGAATTCTCATCCGTCTCCAGCTACCCGGGTGTGTTTGAAGTTCATTTTAAGTAAAAGCAGACATCATACTTGTAGGTCTTATTGTTTTACAAAGATAAAAGGAGACTAGAAACCAGAATAGATAAGATATTCACTAAATATGATTATAAGCTTACTTTTCCATGGAAATATGAAATCACATGCAGCGCGGCATGTCTTTTTTGTGAATAATCATCCGTTTACCAAAAAATATGAATATTTAGGATCAGTGATGGTTGTTTTCAAATATGTGTGAGAAATGATTCAAGAAAATTGACACAAGTTACATAATATCAGGTAAAAGATTTCAAACTAATGGTTCTTATGAAAATCAAACGATAGGGGGCGGGTATACATGTAAGGGTATTTTTAAATGATATAATGCTTTTATTATGATAAAAATCATGTAGATGTATGAAGTATTGAATAAGGTTTCTTATTAAAGGAGGCTGAACAACAGTTAACCTCTAAAAGATTAGGTAAAATGTTTTACTTAAGGAGAGCCCTATGAATCTGTGTGTTAAATAGAGGAAAGAGGAAATTGTGTGTTCACTTAAATGGCCAATATTATCTTAAAACTCAATGGAATTGGCAATATGTGGTATACTTTTTCTCAGAATTGCATATGCTTTCTAATTCTAAGACAAAATGACTTTTCATAGAATGTTAGGGTAAGTTAAAGGTAGCAAGGGACAGATTTGGATAAAGTACCCGTCAATATTTTTTGTAAAATTGAGAGTTGCTCTACTTGAAGGGTTATGAGTGTTGCTAAAATTCATGAAATGAATTTTAATGATTGTTATTAGTTAGAGGGATGTCTCTTGTAGAAATTGGTATGCAATATGTAGGCCCCTAATGTTAAATACATGGGAATCAGAAGTAAAATGCAAAACTTGCGGCTATGACTGTTGTGTTGACTTTGCACAGTGAAATTGCAAGTTACAGACGGGAGGTAAAATAACGCGAAAAGTAGGTGGATGGGACATATTAATCTATACACTTTTAAGTTTCTGACATGTGATGGTACAACTTGCCACACGGGTACAGAATGTCAACCCTCTGCAGGGAATAAGTTGGGGGAGATCTAAAAAGCTGAAATATCATGAAAAATGGGCAAAATATGAAAGGGTCAAAATCTCAGAAAAACCAGAATGTAGAAAATTTTACAGGTTCTGGCTAGTATATTTCCTCAGAAATTGGTGATTGGTCTTATAAGGAGTGAATTAAAGGTATTTGTGCTGAATTGGAACTTAGACCATTCTAGTTGCAGAGTTCCGAGGACACACACATCCCCTGGCTACAATGAAATGAATAAAAAAAACTGTCCCGTGCTACCTTCAATCATTTTGTTATCAATATTGTTACCATTTAATTATCTTTTAATTACCATGAGAGAATCGACTGTTAAGCGTCATAATCTCTTTAAACTTAGTAAAGTCAACATGTATTTGTTTTCTAATTAATTACACATTAAGAGACCATCAAAGCCTTTTCTGTAACATTCTAATAAAGCTACCGGTCCAATAAGTTTTTATAAATAACGAATCAACACAGAACAAAGTCATATCAAATTAGAACGAAAGAAAATGGTAAGAGTTTAAAATTATAATAAAAGTTTTAACAAGTTTATATCTTAATGCACATTTCAATATTTGTAATCTTAAATTACATAGTGATAAGAATGGAGAAAGATTTGTTTCTGTTCTTAAGCGGATTTTGTCTGAAGTGAATAGATTTTTTTTCTTTAGCTGCTGTTATTGTTTGTTTTTTTTTCTGGTTTTGGTTTTGTCTTATTTTCACACAAATATTGTGAACAGTTGATTTGTCTGCATTTTAAAGTTGTTTGTAATAATCGGTATAGCTGCAATATGTGGAAATGGTTTTTGTCGGTTGGTTCAGAGAGAATATGTGTAAATGACATTTTATTTTATCGTGCTCAAAGATTAAGGTGAAAAGGATTGATTTTTAAAAGAGATTCTAGTTGGTATTATAGATTATTGTTCGTAAATCTACATTATGAGGGTTTTCTAAAGTTCTCTCGAGTTCTTCTTAAAGGGAAAAAAAAGTGAATTCAAGAAAGTAAGTTTTGCTTTTGCGAAAGTGTTGTTAAGTTGGATTAAAGGTTTTAATTGTCAGCAGTTTTGTGAACTTTTGTTATTGATTTTATTTTATAACCATATTCCACAATTTTCATCAATGCGACATAAATAAAAATGAATAGGTATTTATAATAAAAAATGAATACGTTCCATGTTCTTCATCAAACAGCTGTTTAATGTTTTTTTAAAAATAACGTATATCGACATTTTTTATAACTGCAAGTTTAACATCCAAACAAAATAATAGTGAGGAATCTGATAAGATTCGCTTGACGGTTGCATATTTCTATTTTAATCAGTAGTGATTTGAAAAGAAGTGTTAAGTGATCTTATCTGCTTGTCAAGCTGAACTCAGCATTCCCATCCATCTGTCTCTTAAGACTAACTTTTTGTCGGTCATTAAGTATATTTCTCAATGGATATTTACTCTTTTTATCAATTATTAAAATAGCCTTTAGCTACTCTAATGTATTAATGTCAGTAGAAGACCGTCTTGTGAATCAAATGTGATAACTAATAACGTGATAAATCAATTTGTTATCGATCTTAGCTTCATTATAAAAATCTTTCCAACCATTTCGTTTCTAACAGGTCAAAATGTGTTAATCGTATTCTATTGTCAAAGATCTTTTGTAAGCAGTTCTGATGATTTTTTTTTCATTGTAAATTATGTTAATGTTAAGTGTTTTCATTAATATATAGATGTTTCTAACAAATGTCTATGAATTATTATAGGTTTAAGCAGTGTGGTTCCTACTTCAAGTGTCATGACAACGCCACCTACAGGACGTATGCTCTTCATTTTTTATTGCTTTTGACGGTTCTTTATTGCAATCATAGTAAAATATTAAAGAAATCAGTAACGAAAATTTTTTTTTCAAATAATGAAAAAATAGTATATTATTTATTTTCTTTATAAGAATGCGCCTATAATCACTAGATTGAATAGAGTCATCAGTTAGATTTCTTTGATAAAGTTTTGGAAATTTGCTTTCTTTTCCATGAAAGAATTTTCTTCCAACCTTTATCAAATCCTCCATTATATTTTAAATTTCATTTGTTTAACTTCAGCGAAATGTGGTGAAAGATTTTGTGCAGCAAATGCAGAATGTATTGATAACAGAGTATGCGTATGTCTTGATGGATTTTTCGGAATCGGGGACATACAATGTACAAGTAGGTATTATATGGCAAGTCAAAAAAAAAGGTAAGATGAAAAAATTACAATAACAAACCGTCAACCATCTCAAAAATCCATAAAACGAAATACAAATTCAAAGCAGAGCAACACGGACCTCCAAAATGATAGAGGTAGGATCAGGTGCCTAGGAGGAGTGAGCATCCTCTGCTGATCGGTCACACCCGCCGTGTGCTCTTTGTCGTAATCGGGGGGAAAAAACCCGGAAAAGTCCGTAGACAATTAGGTGATATATTATTGTCTAACAATTAGTATGAAAAACGTCTGTCAGCGTGCGACCCAGTGGATGATTGTATTTGCTGACAAGGTCGTTGTATCGACCATAGAACTTACGAAAAGATGACTTCAAACGAACCTGTTGATAGTCCTGTTTTATCAACTTGTTTGTCAGTAGCTTGCCTCGCCTTAGAAACTGTTCATACGAAGAGCATGCCCTTGCGTATCGAATTAACTGAGAGACAAAAACACCATATGCAGGTGATGAAGGTATATTGCTACATAAGTAAGGAAAGTTGACTATAGAAAAATTGAAGTCATCGCGTTTATCATAAAGTTTTGTTGTTAGGTTACCATCAATGTCCATTTCCAGTAAAATATCCAAATATGAAGAGAATTTTTTTCTTTAACTGAAAACTCTCTGAATAAAACCCGCCGTACGTATATTTTATACAATTTCTTTGACATTTGTTTTAAATCATTATAAGTGACATACATACTCAAAATAGTATTTCTCTTTTATCAATCGCTCTTCCTTTTACATTGATTTAGAAACTTTTGATATTGTATATAATCATTGAATAAAGTTTATTGACCATGATCTAATAGGATTGATTATATTTATTATTCTATTTTCTCTTCCTTTTTATAGAAATATGTTCCTGTGGTAGTAGCAGTCCAAATGTGTTCAAGACATTTGACGGGAAAATAATCAACTTTTCGGGAAAATGTCGGTATCGGTTATCATCATTCTCAGACCCGTCTCGGCATGGAGCATGCGCGTATTCTGTAGACGTCATGAACAAAGAAACTGGAGATACTTATATCATTGTAAATGTTTTAGAGATGGACATTAGATTCCTTCAAAACAAGGTTGTCAAGGTACATATCGATTATTCAATTTTCCAATCAAGTTCTATTGATCCATATACAATGCACATTTAAACATGATAAGAGGATTGCGATTTTGTTAAGGTTTATTTTTATTTTTGAAAATGATACATTATTTGAAATATTTTCACAAAACAGATCAATGGGCAGACTCGTACTCTTCCAGCAGGGAGTTCTAGGTTTATCATCTACAAAGCAGGGTTTGAAATTCGTCTTTATGTTCCAAGTTGCGGTATATTGATCAGCTGGGATGGCACATCTAATGTTGTGATATCCGTTCCAAGATTCTTCAGTAGCGGTCTTGATGGCATATGTGGTAACTGCAACGGTGATAGAGGAGATGACCCTACTAATGTTGATGTGTATTCAAAATATGCAATGAAGGGCTTTAATACAAGGTACTCACTCATTCACCCTTTATTAAAAATGGATGTTAATCTCATTGTAAATGAAGTAAAATAAAAGGATAAGAAGTAGCATAGACATTAAATGAACAGTTTTTGAGTTGGCTCTTATAAATCATTAACCTTTAACATTTACGCCTGCGTAGTACATGTATTAAATTTAATTTTAGCTATTTGGTTCATTAAGACATTTAATTTAAAACAGATGCAAAAATACATTCACTACTACAAAGTGTGACAGACGATCGCAGCTCCTGATGAAAATGAAAGTTTGCAAATTTTATTCTCGGACAATCAAATCTCGTTGCAATCTGACATCGAAAGACAATGCCCTGTTCAATGAAGCTTGTATAAATAGTGGTTGCAACTTCATGAAAAAAAATCGGACGGAAGGAATAAAAGCCGGCTGCCATACGTTAGATCTATTTTCTAGCATATGTAGAGCTAGAGGTCACAATGTGAATTGGAGGATTTTCCCACTGAATGATTGTAGAAGTAATAATTTAATTTGTTTTACATAAATATACACTGAAATATCAATTTGGACATAAAATTAGGAATTCAATAAAAATTCTTCAATCATTTCTTCGAATAACAAAGGAAATTCATTTTTTTTTTATAAAAACACTTTTTATTTGTTTAAATCTACCTGATGCAATGTGTTTCTTTATATTAGGACCCACATGT
Organism: Magallana nippona; assembly: GCA_033439105.1. Classification (NCBI taxonomy): domain Eukaryota; kingdom Metazoa; phylum Mollusca; class Bivalvia; order Ostreida; family Ostreidae; genus Magallana; species Magallana nippona. The sequence continues at coordinate 39,931,651 of CM065923.1, read as the reverse complement.
AATTCTCACTCAAATATGGAAACTAACTTTGGTAAAGGAATTCCTGGTTGCCCGCAAACTTGCGGATTCACCTTTAAAGGTAATTGCACCCTACCGTTTGCAGAGGGCTGCAAATGTAAGGCAGGATACCTCTGGGATGGAAACAAATGCCTCAAGCCAAGTGATTGCGGCTGTAAGACCCCAGAAGGAGATTACATAAGTGTAGGTTGACAAGCTTTTAATGATTGACGCACTGTAAAAAATCATAAACTACTGTATATTAAAATATTTTTTCTTGAAAACTAGTTTTATGTTACAAAATACAAGCCACTAATATTATTGTAATTTACTGGTATTTTCCAAAAAATCAATCCATCTAAAAGACAATGATGATTTAGTTGCTTTGTCGTTCTTAAAATTTTAGATTGGAAAAGCATTGATTAATATAGATTGCTCCATGGTGTACAAATGTGTGAAACGGAACGGAAAAGCAACGTTACAATCCAAGCAAGGTCCTTGTGTCAATACGAATTGCGTATTTCTAAATGAACAACCTAAGTGTACAGATTGCAAGCAGGGCTATAAGAAAACGCCAGCGGGATGTATACCAAGTATGTTGTAACATACGTTACGGAAATGAAACAAATGATTTAAACACTTCTTTTACTAGAAATTGTTACTAAATCATTATTATTAGGAACTATCGTGATGTAACAAAATAGTGGTATCTGTAAATGTTCGATAGAAAGTGAGTTAGAGTATCAATGGAGAGTAAGAATTTGTACAACCATACCCCCTACTCATCCCCCTTTTTTCATGAACCTCAGCCTCATTGCACGTAGATACAATGATGTTTACATGTTTATGTTTACATTGTGTGAATATATATGTTAGTGTCCAGTTAAAATGTAGGCATTTGTTGTGTAATGTTTTTCTCTACTATATCATGTTTGTAATGAAAACATTTAGAAAACGTTCAATTAGGTACACGTATCTATGTTTATATGTGCTTTGACGTTGATATAGATAAATAAATGATAAAAAAAGAGATATTTTAAAAGATACTAAACAGAACAATTTTGTTTGAAAATAAGATCTGATGATCAAACTCACAGTTGGATTTATATTTTTATGTATACAGACCTTTACAGAAAATAGTCAATTCCACAGAAAACGAATGATTAATATTTTATACATTTTTATAAAAAGGTTAATATTGTCAAGAAGTTATAGAGTAAATATAAACATAGTGGAAAGTAATTTTACTTTAGCTTTATTCTAAGAATATCTATTTTTACGTTTGAAGTTACCCCGCTTCCAAGTTCACCGGCAACCCAAACCCAGTTATTTGCTTCGCCAGAAGGTATGTTAATTCATAAATATTTACTTAATAAAAAAAACAAACCATATACTGATATGTTATATAAGTAACTTTATTTAATTTTTTTTTAACAGTGACAACAAAAGGACCCGAGAAAATCACCACTCCCGAGAGACCAATGATCTTTACCCTGGAAGGTAAAATGATACGATCTTTTCAATTCACGAAACTCTTTATGGCTTGCGTTTGTTTTGAAAATTGATCACTTACCGTTTAGTTTGTTATTCACAATGTTTGCAAATCAAGCACATTTTGTCTCACTTTGAACTCTCTGATTTTTATTTTAGTTACAACGCCACCCAGTTCACCGGTAACCCAAACAACATCAACGGAAGGTAACCAATAGTAAATATCTGAAATGAATCATCACTACAGGGTTTTTTTCTCGTCTTCCTGTGGAAATGCCAATTATAGCATTCCTCTCGATATGGTTTTAGTTTCTTAATTATACACTTTTTAGTCTTTCCATGTGAAATGCCCGATTCAATTATGCATCATGTGGGTTATAATCTCCGTTTAGATTAATTGAATGGTACCAAACCTTTTCAAAACTATTCAGATAACATAACTCACGCTATGAATTGTTTATAGAGCAACACAAAATTCTGTGATATCACATACATGTATCTATTCCAGAATGTTACTGTCATTTAATTGATCCATAACGTTGTTTTATTAGTCTCATGTTTCCTTTGGAGCCATTAGCTAGGTCTCTTATTTAAAGATATAATACTAAAACAAATTTATATTTTTATGAAAAAAAATTACCTGAATGACTAAAAAAAGATATGCATAAAGATATATACACATATGTTCAAATGAAGACATAAATAAAGAAAACTTAAGAATATCATGCCGTTTTTATGTCTATACAAAACCTATACTTGGATGATAAGCACTAAATATAATCTGTATAAATGTGTTTTTGAAAGTAACAACAAAACGGCACGAGAGAACCACAACACCTGAGACATCTACAATAGAAGGTAAAAACAAATTCTGTGTCTTATTGTACATTGAAACCTAATATTTTGGTGCAGAATATATATATAGGTATATCCATAAAAAGTCACAGTGGTCGGATAAAATGTAGAAAACTTAAATGAATAAAAACACAAAGTCAGAGTAAAAAAATGTTTTACTCTGACTTTTACCGATCTCAATTTTACTCTTAAATTGTAAATCCATCCAGCACAAATGGTATTAAAATCCGTTTTAATGCCAAAATGTGGTGTCTGCTCCAGAATAGATAAATATAAAAAACAATATATGGTTTAACTAAGATTTTGAAAAAAAACTTAACAAAATATTTTTGTTTCAAAATACCAGTATCTTAATGAGTTAAAACTTGTAAAATGTTGGTTTTTTTTACTCTTTAAGTATTTTCACGGGATGTCATAACAACTCTCACAACCATTCAAATTTTGCTTTAGTCTATGAAATTATTTCTTTTTAAGTAGCTACCCCACTTCCTAGTTTACCGGCAACCCAGACCCAATCATATGCTCCACCACAATGTACATGCATGTAGTTTTATGATAGATATCACAATAATTTAAATCTTAAATAAATATTTTTTCACTATATCAAATTCTTACCATTTTTTGGACAGTGACAACTAAAGGACCCGAGGAAATCACAACTCCAGAAAGAATGATGACCTTTACTATGGAAGGTAACAATAAAACATAATTTTTATATTCCTCAATAAGCTGTAGTGTGGGGGCTTTTGTTTTTCAAAATTATAGAAATTCACACTTTCTTTACAAAATTAATTTAAAACATGTTTAATACAATGAAATATGTATCGCCAAAATAATGTCAATAAGGGAATACTATTGCTGAATAATATATGACCAACTAACCTAGATTTCATTGAGAATAACTCAGATTATACATATACCATCTAAGCAATCAGAGAAATATAATATAAAAACTGTAAGTTGGCTGGGCAGCGGAATACATTATTTTCAAGTTAAAAGACTATGTCATTCTATAATTAGAGATCCCGTTATCAAGCTGAGTGTACACATTGTTGAATGAATTGTACAACAGTTAATCGAAGTTTCTGACTTTCCACGATTTTATTTATTCACAATATAAATATTAATATACGTATTTATACGCTTATAAACTCAGCTAATTCATTAATAATGTCTCAATGTGTCTATTTAGTTATTTACGTTTTCAATACACATAAAATGAGCCCAGATATCTGTACTTTGAGTACGTTGATTGAGTCTTTTTAGACATATACTGTTTTAACGAAATCCAAGTGAGCCAGCGCTTTTTTAAAGATATACATGGATTGCTATTTCACGATGATTTTCTGCTTTGCAAATATTTTGATTCGAAAATATTGATAAATATATTTTATTTAGTTCATTTATACTTATAACACATTTGTTTCTATTGGTTATAAACTGTTAGCGTTATACTTGTCTTAATTTTATTCTGAATTTGGCTTTAATCAATTCTATAATTTACACCTGTATCGAAGCATATAAAAAGCGTAATTTCTTAAACAAATTCAAGCGTAAAAAAGGTATTCATTATAATAACAAGAGGCCCAAGGACCTTATTGGTCACCTGAGTCACTGCATGTATATTCATATTCATTTTAATTACGGGGCTAATGAAATCATTTCGAGATTGTTTAATCCAATAAACTTTCTAAATTCTGAAAAACAAATTATAAAAAAAATTGTAGCATAACATAGTGACATAATTGAACAAATCTTGTACTAAAAAGATAATCGGTCGAAATATCACCACTCTACCCTAAATAATCATTAGAGACCTGTCCAAACACCAGGACCCCTGACCCAGGAGCCATGAAATTCATAATTTTGGACGAGGCATTCTTTCTCATCGTAACTATGTACTTAGTTCATTGGCTAAATACCCAGGAGCAGAGGAGAAGAGTTTACAGAATTAATGCATTTTCACTTTATAATTACTAGAGCCCCTGGCCTAGCGCCAGACCCCCTGACCCTGGGGCCATGAATTTCAAAATTTTGGTAGATAGCTTATTGCTTATTACAATCATGTCAGCAGTTTGACTGCTTGATGTCCATGAGTAAATAATAAGAGTTTTTAAAGATTACATTAATTTTGATGGTTTTAGTCCCACCCCGTAGGCTCCAATTGGGGGGGGGGGGGGCATGAATTCCCAATTTTTACTCCTCTTGACCCATAGATGCTATATGCTAAATATGGTTTAAATCGCTTCAAAGGTTTTAGTGAAAGAAGCTAAAAATGTTCAAAACTCGACGAACGACGTACGACGAACGACGACGGACAAAAACAGATAGCAAATAGGTCACCTGAGTGACTAATGTGACCTAAAAATCGTAATAATGTTACTGGTGACCCTAATTACAAAAGATCAGTTGTAAAAATCACAAAATCTATTATATTAAACTATCTATTTTCCGTTAAAGGGAAGAAGACTTCAACTATGCTGACGTCCAGCATTCCTAATCCTCCGATAGTCCGACCGATTTTATCTGCACCATCAGGTAATACCTAAAATGTGCCGATTCGATACACGATAGTTCTTTCAAACCAAAAGATATTTTGGTTTCATAAAAGTTATTTTTCATAGGAAATATATGTATTGGCTATTACTAACGCATTATACAACTAAGCTTGTTTGCTTAAATTTCTGATATTTTCAGAATATGTGACAAATTGTTTATGTTAATGTTTGAGATGAATCAAAATTCTTATCAATAGATTTCACTTCAAAACTATTTTGACCATTGTTGCCATAAAGTTAAACTGGAATTAGTAAAGAAAATGTAAATCCTTAAATCTATTTCAGGCAAATGCATAGACAGTAACTGCCCAACATTTGCTAGCTGTTTCAAAAACACATGTCTTTGCAATCCGGGCTTTGTAAACATTTCTGGAAAATGTGAAGGTAAGAAAATTTTAATAGAAGAAAATATCTGCGCGAACACATCAATATCAATCGATTACCTAGTTTCTTCCTTTTTCAATTTGATACTGAAACAATTTCAAATACAATAAGATGTATTTATAATCGGGGCGATTATAAAGTCTCCCAAACGAACGAAGCTATCATTGGGGGTAGGGATGACCCACATGGGTCAAACTTTACAAAAAAGATTTTCTATTTCTGAAATTTGATGATGTTCACCAGGGGTCATTAACTGTATATCAGGTGAACCGACATGACCCAAGGAAGAAGAATATATATGATTTAGGGGTGGGGATCCCAACTGTTTTCAAGATATTTGGGCTCTTCCTGTTCAAAGGGGGGTCAGGACCACCCCCGAAGCCCATAACCTGCATACCATTTGATGCTCCTTAACACAAAGAACAAGAATATATATAGTTTGGGGGTGGGAATCGGATTTTAGGGCAATTCCTGTTTCAGAGGGGGGGGGGGGGGGGGGGGCGGAACCTCCCATATGGCCATATCCTACATACCATATGATGCCCCATTACACAAGGAACAAGAATATAACTGGTTTAGGGGTGGGGATGTCAACGGTTTTTAGATATTAATAATTTTCCAAACCTGGGGGTTGGGGATGACCCCAGAGACCATATCTAATGTAACATATATATTGCCTATAACATTCAATATATGCATTTGAAGACCCCATGTCAATATCTTTAACGGTTTTCAAGTTTTAAGCATTTACAATATAGTGTATAATTTTCCCCATAGGATTCAATGTTAGACCCCACACCCATTTGACCACCCAAAAATATGGTTGACCAACACCAAATTCTAAAATTAAAACAGGGTGCACGACTAGATATCAGGCCTATCATATCCTAAAGATTTGTACAATTCTGTGCAGCCATCTCTGAGAAACGTGATGGACAAGTTCGCGACGAGAAAGAAGAAAACGAAGAAGAAGAAACCGTACAAAAACAATGTCTCCAAACTTCGTTTGGGAGACTTAACTACTAGTTAAGTCGAAGAAACCGTACAAAAACAATAAGTCTCCAAACTTTGTTTGGGAGACTTAACTACTAGTATGCATCTGCAAACTTTTTTGTCTGATAAATATATTTCAGTTTTAAACTAATTTTCATACCTGGTCTACATTTTAGAAAAATGTAAAGACTGTCCTCAGAATTCTCACTGTGTCAACAATAAATGCACGTGCAAAACTGGCTTTGTAAATGTTTCCGGTGCTTGCGAAGGTATGATATTTGTTTAGTTACAACCTCTCTACGAGTTATATCAGTTGATAGTAGTTTGAGAAATTATGTATGTTTTAGATGCATCAAAAACAAACTATTAATTAATAGATAAGTATTAGTTTGCCCTTTTGTTAAAAATTTGCTTACCTTTGTAGATCACAAAACACGGCATATGATCACAAGTCTAATCTTAAATACTATGAGCTATGATTTCTTTGCAGTGAAATGTCTAGATAGGAATTGTCAGACTAACGCTAGGTGTGTCAGTAATAAATGTGCCTGTAAATTTGGATTCGTGGACATTTCTGGATTTTGTGAAGGTAGGAAAACGTGATGCAAACCATGTACACAAAGTACATTAAAAGATAATTAGATCAACCAGTTTGTAATTATCTGTAATCATCAATTGGCAATACCAAAAAGGTATGTTTGTTTTTCCGTTTTATTAGCAAACACGTGAAAAAATTAATTTTTTGAAATATGAATTTTGACTTATATTGCAGACAGTATTTTTAAAAATTACCTATACATAAAATATTGAAACTTGCAAAGCGCGTCTCAGTTTTAAAATAATTTTTGTTTTTGTTATTTTTTGCAATGATTTGCTAATCGATTTTAAAGAGTATATTGGATCTTTTTTAAAAAGCATTCTTTTACAGTGATATGTAACGACGGCAAATGTTCATCGAATGCACACTGTGTCAACAATAAATGCGCGTGCAGATCTGGATTTGTAAACGTTTCTGGAGTATGCGAGGGTAGGACCTATAGTCTCATTACATATCCGTAAAATTACTGAATCATACCAATAAATACAATTTCTCCCAATTTTTATACAGTGAAACTTCTCAATACCGGCACCCCTGAAAACCAGCACACCCTTAATTTCGACCGATTTAAAAAGTCCCGGCCAGCTCCCTCTTTATTTCTTCTATATAAACCATTTAGAAAACCGGCACCCCCTGAAAACCGGACACCGGTGTTGTATAGCAGCTTTTCCCCCATAGTAGCTTTTCCCCCCGGAAAACCTACTATATAGTAGCTTTTCCCCCATAGTAGGGTTTCTCCCTCACGTTTTTGGTTCATATTTTATAAAAAATAATTATGGAAACCCCGTAAGGATTAAAATCAATGTTTCTACACACCCAGGTGCATTCATCTGTAAAGGTTAAGTTTCGTTTTTTCCGATTTATTATTTTTTATAGACAATGCTGAAAATTAAACATGTGTGTAATTGAATTATACAGAGAACTTTTAATTTAGGTATTTAATTAAAAAAGTACTTGGTTTTACAAGATATACACTTATATGCATAATTCTGTGTTCTGAATTTGTAAGTGAAAAATGTTTTGAGAATTTTTAATAAATCTATCAGTCCGTCTGTCTGTTAACGTTTGTGCAAATTTTTTCCAGGCTAAACCTCTGTTTTAGAGAAATTTTGTTTCCGATGTTTCAGAGCCCGATGTTTAAAATCCTATTATAATGAATATAGTGCATATTCTTTAGGGTCCCATATCTCATAAACTAGAGATGACCACATCACCATATTTTCACAGTGGCAGTGGTTTGCCACTTGTAGTTGACTCTGAAAATTTCAGCCCTCAGGGTAGGGACCCTCGATGTTTCAGGGCCCGATGTTTAAAACCCCATTATAATGATTGAATAGTGTTCTATAAGTGGGGGCCCGAATCTCAAATTCTAGAGATGACCACTTAACCATATTTTTATATTGGTAGTGGTATACCACTAGTAGATGACCCTGAAAAATTTAGTCCCAGGGTAGGGGCCCTTAATGTTTCCGAGCCCGATGTTTGAAATCCAAGTATAATGAATAGTGTATTTTTTTGTGGCCCCATATCTCACAAAAACTAGAGATGACCACATCGCCATATTCAGCAAAGATACTGACTTTGTTCTTGTTGTGAAGCCATTTCATTTTTAAAAAAATGTTTACATATTCATAAAACCTCGCGTTTCGTAAAAAATGTGCTTAAAAACATGAATATGAATATCCGTGACTTTAAAACAAAATTGTAAATACTAACTTTACACACGCCTTTAATACATAATAAATTATAACACCCCTTACCCATGATTTAGAACTTCATCAATCGAAGTAAAACATTTCAGTTTCTCATCATATCATTGCACCCTGTCTCGCGTTTGATATTTAGACGTAGAAATATATGATTATCTTTAAGATCGTCAATTCTAACGGTATTGAATTAAAATTAATAGCCTTTAGGACGAAGGGAGTAATACATTTCCACTTCTTATTCCCTTCCTCTACAAAATTAAGTCAAGATTGGTCAGTTAGTTTCCTGGGAGGAGCTTATACATAGATGATAATACATGGGAAAATTTAAGTTCCAAACCAGCGTATTTTCACTCAAATGTATTCTGACGTGTTCTGTGAAAAATGTCAATGTCATAACGTCGAAGTCAAAACTGTAGATAAGCATCGATTAGATGAAAAAGATTCGAGGTATTCCGAAATCCACGTAAAAGGTGTTCCAAAAAAGTATAACAAAAGGTGAAATAAATGGTGATGACACAGGAATGTTATGAAGGCCGTGCCTTTGTTCATATCAGGGTTGAAAAAACCACGAATTTTATTCTATGTATAAATAAATGCCACAATTACCCATTATTATGAGAAATTAATATAGTATCAGTTATTGCAAATTATTGCCACGAATGGTCCACCATAAACATGACCGGAATGTAAAAAAAGGGGGAAAATCTACTATATAGTAGGTTTTCCGTGGGGGTAATCTGGCTATAAAAAGGGGGAAAACCCATTATATAGTCAGCTTTCCGGGGGGGAAAAACTGCTATATAGCCATTTTTCCGGGGGGAAAAACTGCTATATAGCCATTTTTCCGGGGGGAAAGATGGCTAGGGGGAAAAGGCACTATATAACACCGGCCGTTTTTTGTCGGCCGATCTTTAACAAAGGTATGAAATAGACCCTCACAAAACCGGCATATTGCCAGCAGGGAAGAGACACCCCTATTCTTGACGGAAGGTGTGAAAAAGGGGGAACACCGACTCGCGTGTGGGAAATGGGAAAGGTGTGAATTACGCATGTTGACCATGGCTTTTTAACGGGCTCTGTAATTAATCTGCGTCGTTATGTTTTTATTATGAATGATCAAGGGTTTCATTGTTTTTTTCGTATTTATTCTGTGTGTTTTTTAATTCATTGATTCCTATTTATTTATTTCATTTTAATTATACTACACCGAGTAAAGATAAGAATTCGGCGAGAAATCAAACGTCAATGATACAAGCAGCACAAATGCTTAGATAACAAATCCTTGATACTACTTTTAAAAATGTCAATTTTGCTGTGTTTCTACATACACACAAAACATATTTTTATTTCATTTCAGATAATTTTTATAAAAACTGTTCGATGAACATGGTATTCTATGCACATGCCTATGGGATTTGAAATTATTATTTAAATAAAATTAAATATGTATGTGTTATCAGTTATTACTTTTCTGCATCTTCAGTAGTTTGATAAAAAGATAATGAACGGGATGCTTGTTTACCCTCATGATCGAAATGAACAGTTTCTACTTTACAATCATCATTTTATTTTTACAGCGTACATGTACGAGGGTTGTCCAAAAGATTTGTGGACACGAACAATTTTATTCAGAATAACGGCGCAATTATCAAGAAAGCATTTTAATATTTTAATACAGAGTATAATAATGTATATGTATAACAATCAGAGCAATATACATTTTTGTATTGGAGTTATCATTATATATTCATTGCCTATACAGGCTGCACAGCCCAGTCTGACGTTAAGTTATAACGACGTTTCTATAACGTCGTAGTCCTTGGTTAACCTAAGAGTAATTTGCCTCATTCACCGTTTGGTCAGAGGGTACAATCGCATACTCCATCAAAATATCGCTTGTGCCACTTTTGGATAATTAAGCTCGAACTATTTCGGTGTTTTTCCTGTTTCCTCCATGGTTTGATTTGTTTCTAGCGGTGTTTTACCTCAGTCGAGACAATTTTATGATGGCGCGCTGTTCCGTTCGGTCAGCTGACGTCGCTTTTCCATGCGTTTTTAAAGACATGTCCTCGCTGCAATATCTTTTAAAAGTCCTCTGCTAGTTTGAAAATAGCTTCAAATGACGTATGAAAATGAAGTACACCATACAGACTACATCATAATAGAAGATTCTGAAGTTTGGAAATGTTTTATAAAAACTGTAAATATTGATATCTAAGTGCTCAATTACAAAGTTTGGACAATTTTTACGCTGGGCCGTGTGTCCTTTGCTTGGCCCTTTGATACAATTAAATTTTAGTTTATTTCTATGGAAAACATTCAAAACCACTTTAGTTTGATTTGAAATTTAATGACAAAGATTTAGATATACAACATGTATATATAAACCCATTCAAAATGATAAAAACGCGATTGTCCACGAACTTTTTGGACAACCCTCGTATGTGTTTCTATCGGTAATTAGCTGAAAATTAGAAGACTTACTTTTCGTCTACAAATTAAGAGAAAATTAAATACTAATTACGTCAACTGTAAAATATTATACAAGCATTACTTATATGCTTAGTAACGTTCATTTTAACAATAAAATATCAAAGCATATTCAAATCTTATTATTGGCCATATAAATGAATACAAAATTTAAATCTGATGCATTATATATCTATATTATATTTATATAAATGGGTTAAACAGAGACATAATTTCTTTGACAATGGCTATTTTTTTTATTAAAACCTCGGTAAACCAGCACCCCCTGTAAACCGGCCATTTTGTCCACGCAGTCCGGCATCCTGTCGGTTTAGAGAAGTTTCACTTTACATAAATTTAACTAGAATAAATAATGTCGGTAATCATTGTATTTTCTTTTCAGTTAAATGTGAAGATAGAAAATGTCAATCAAATGCTCTCTGTAAGGAAAATAGATGTGTTTGTGCAAATGGATACATAGAAAATAATGGAATTTGTGAAGGTATGAGAAAAGGTCAAACGTAAACAATAGGTAGTGTTAATAAGTGTTTCCTAAAATGCTTTTCAATTGTTTGTATGAATGTGATTAAATTTATTTGAATAATCAAGATGAACATGTTTCATATTTTTTTTTTTTAATCTTTCATCAATATATATGTACATGCATATTAGGGAGGGTGTCGTTGATCACTGCTATATATCAAAAGTTTCACTCATTTGTAAGTGTGTATAACCAAGTAGTAGTTGAAAATACCCAATGAATCATACTGTTTGATAGATCTAATGGAACCTGATCAGTTTTTTTCTGCTATTCAGAAATAAAATTGTCTTTTTTATGAAGCTTATAGTGGCACATAGCGGTTTTCAAATGTAGCAGTTATATTTTTTTATCTTTTATATTTTTCTTGTAGTTAAATGCATTGAAAGTGACTGTCCATTAAATTCTGCTTGTGTTGACAACAAATGCAAATGCAAGGAAGGATTTGTAGATGTAAATGGTGTTTGTGAAGGTAAACTTGTCCTTTGTATAAAGAGATTGTGGAATTGTAAAATTATAAAATAATTTGAATATTAATAAAATGTATATCTTTCCAGTAAAATGTGTTGACAGTGAATGTCAAGAAAATGCAGCGTGTCGCCATAATAAATGTACCTGTAAAATTGGTTTTGTTGAAAAAGATGGCAGCTGTGAAAGTAAGAAATATATTTTTTTATTGATAACTCAGATCTTGTTTAAACGAGATATAGAACAGGGAGAACTAACAGCTTTGGAGATAGTTTTATTTAAATAAAAAAAGCTTACATGTGTATCATTTACATTATTATTTCAGAAAAATGTCACTCCTTCAACTGTCCCCGATTTGCATCTTGTGTCAATAATAAATGTGCATGTAATAGAGGCTACATCATGATTGGTGAAAGGTGTGAAGGTATGGACGCATTTAGGATCGTAAAACAATATTTTTTTAGTTTATTCTGAAATGTTAATTTTTCTATTTTGTCTTAAGTTTTATTGGTAAATTCGCATTATTCTTAAAAATGAATGTGTATTTAAACAAAATGAAGAGATATTTTAAAGAGTTGTTATGTTATATGTTTATGTTATATTGCACTCCCTTTAAATGAATTTATGATTATTAATTAGCTTTATTCTCTTTCAGTGAAATGTGATGTGTCCAAATGCGCGCGAAATGCAATTTGTCGAAATAATAAATGTCAGTGTAATAGTGGCTACATCGGAAACGGGGTCACGAAGTGCCAAGGTACCAATTTTACAAATTCAAATATAATTATTGCAAATCTTGGTACTTCTAATTGTCATCATTATTGCTTTAAACATCAATTCCAAAGTTTCAATGATACAAATGCTTCAATAAGTCATTTTAAGGTAGATTGCAATGTTTTTCTTACATTGTGAAAAATGTATTCAATTATCAGAGAGCTGTGACGGAAAGGTGTGCGGAAAGAATGCAAGATGCGCGAATTACGGTAGAAGAAAGAAATGTAAATGTATAAGTGGATTCTATGGAGATGGTATTACCTGTACAGGTAAGCGAATTTTAATAATAGCATACTCACAATTGCTAAATGTGAAATATATGCCTTAACCTCGTTAATTTTGAATAGCGGTACATTTGTATAATTATCGTGCAAATTATTTTATTGTAGATACATGTGGTGGAAAGAAATGTCACATGTATGCCAGGTGTAAAAACAATAAATGTGTTTGTAGTATGGGAACATACGGATCAGGAGAAACTTGTAAATGTATGTAATTTTAAATAACATTCAAAACACAATGTTCACTACTAGTATACAATGATATTCAATTCTGAACATTTCTGACACAGGCTGGTTTTAAATTGCTGTGTATTCTCATTTATATTTAGCCGTGAGCATTTTAGTGTTCAATTCAAGTTTTCATTCAAAAATGTTACGTTGTTAATAAATTCTGTAAATTACAACTTCAGTACTCTGTGGGTGGAAACGGATTCGATGTGGTGACAACGCCAGTTGTTACCGAGGAAAGTGCAAGTGTGACGGTGGGTTCGAAGGAGACGGCATGGTTTGTAAAAGTAAGTCATCACATGTGTGTCAGAATGATGGACTAGGTATCAAAAACAAATAACTTCAATTTAGTTATGATGAAAAAAAATCAATACATGTATACACTTGGAACAACAGACTTTAAGCATTCGCTTTCAGAACACACTTGGTTCTTTGTTTCCAGAACTCTGTACCTGTTCTATCACAAGTCACAATTGGTACAACTTATATGATGGAAACTTTCTGAGATTTGCTGGAACTTGTAAATATACCTTGTCACGACACGTCAACCAGAAGTCAGATTGTCAGTACAACGCGGAAATCAAGTACAAGAGGACGGACTCGCCTGAAAGGGGCTCAGCGTTAGAGTTCATGGAAATAACAGCTTTTGGCAAAAAGATACACTTGGGTAGAAATTTGGAAGTAATGGTACGATGTAGTTCATTAATAGATATGCAAAACAAAAAATAAAACTACCTGTTTTAAGTTAAGTTATGGTACACAATTATGTGCACTCTTGATATACTTTGACGGATTATTACCAGGGTTGTCATTTTTTCTGATTCTGCTTTTGATTATTCCCCTATTATCCACGTGACTCTTTACCTTTAAGGAGGCTGGATGGTCAACAAATAAACCACTAGGTCTAACTTAACTTTTTAGACATGATTTTTTAACCCATAAACTAATTTTAGTCAAATACAATAATTTACTTTTAGAATTTGAATATTTTCCTATATCAAAAAACCAAATAGTAGATTTGCGTTCAATGAAAGTTTCAAAACTCCTCTTCTAAAGGAGATTCATATAGTCTAAAAATTGGTCACAACCATCCACCCTCTTAACACAATAAGGAATGATACAAAATACTTAATAAATGAACTCAATGTCTACCCAAGTTATGCGAAGCGGATTATAAAAAAAGCGTAAATTGTTCCAACCCAGGTTATACGAGTATAATTTGGGTAGATATTGAGTTCATTCCTTATAATTTGATTTTCTGTAATTTACTGTACAAATTGAGTGCCTTCATTTTAAAAATGATAAATCTGTTCAAAATTCAAACGTAACGTCAAGCGGATTAGTGCATATTTGACGTTGGTGCATTGTAACCTGTCTTGTGACGTGCAAACCAGGTTATACAAATTTAACTAATTTTTTTTTTATCCAATCAAATGCTGCGTTACAACCAGAATTAAATTATTACACTATAACAGTATATCCAAACTACGGTTGCAGATTGATGACCTACAGATCCACCTACCCTATACATCCACCTCTATCGTAATCCACTATAGCGGTCTAGGCGTGATGGTGCTGTTTAACCAATGCAGCATTAGGTTGTTCTGGAATGGGAAAGGATTGGTGACTCTCTCCGTTCCTTTGGACTTTGGAAATTCCTTGATTGGTATATGTGGTAATTGCAACGCTAAGAGAGATGACATGAAAACCAGCAGTGGGGAAGATGTATCCAAGTACAGAAAGAAGGCTGGGACGTTTGTAGGAAAGAGCCATCTTGTGTCTGAATCTGACAATAATCAAACGTAAGTTATATATTTTCTACTTTCTTATTATGCAATACATGTACTTGTATATTTATTTACTTTAATATTCATATTGAGTTAAAAAACTTCCGTTATATTGGTGGGGGGGGGGGGGGGGGGGGGTAACCATTATAGAAAGAGGTATAGCACCTTTTCCCATTATTTCGCCAACACTTGTGTTTGGACGGAAACTACCTCTTACTAAAAATAGCTTCAGGTAACTGTCGCAATATGATTTTCGAAACTTAGGTACTGAATTTATAATGGTATCTGTAACAACTGATTTGTCATAAATTCGGGAATCCGTCATCGAGAATATAAAGAACTCTGTGTATAATGCCAGGTATTTTGAACCATGATCAGTTCAAGCAAAATGCAATGAATGTAAGTGTAAATAGAGTACATGTATAGTGTTATTGAAGATATATACCTGTTTATATTGGCTATGCTCATACTCAGAATGAATTAAACAAGATAATTTAAAGAAAAAAGTCCAGCAGGTTTGATACATGTAATTTAAACTATCTATTCTTATCATGCTTCAATTAAGTGAAAAAATATTTACTACTTGGTGGAATCGATCCAGCGACCGCAAAATCAAAACGACCTCTGCGTTACCACTAGGCCACACATCTAACAATTTCATAGGAAGTCTTTTAAAATTATACATGATTGTATTAGAAAAGCCACTAATTGAAATATTTGTCTAATTTTCAGTACGAAGACCACGTTAAACCAAAACTTATTCAATGTAAACGTGTACTACAATACCTGTAGAACATAACTTTAATCGGATTTCTTTGTTTAAATGTGGTTCAAATTGTCAAATATCCAATATTTTATCGCATACTTAGTATTTTCCTACATATCCCTAACAAAACCTGAATATTTTAATGTTGTCGTGTATGATAATTAAGACTCTTTCAGCATTTAATTGTAAAATTTGCGTTTCTTTTAATATATTTTAACTATATATTGTATAATATTGGAAATGGCTGATGTCTGCAAAAGTGCTACATTATAGGCGAAATCGTATATTAAGTGCGCTATATCCTTTTTAAATGATTTTGTTGCAGATGTGAATCTCTCGAATCTCCTAGTTCATGCTGGAACCTACGGAACTCCTATTCTTTTAGAAAATGTGGTTTGTTGAATAAAAAGTACAGATATTCACCTTTCAAGCGATGTATGCAAGCGTTCCCCGAACTCGCAGACAGGGCGTATGAAGCTTGTAGAAAGGATTATTGTTCTACTCCTATAGACGCTGAAGCAACCTTATGCAGGCACCTGGAGGGTTTCGCCTCTTTATGTGCAAAGAGGGGTAAAATATTGTATTGGAGGTACCGAGTACCATCGTGCAAAAAGAGTAAGTGTTTTGTGTATCAAACAATGTGTTATATAATATTATATATCTTTGTTCAATTTGCTCATAAACTACGTAGAAGCGTAGATTTCAAATAGTAAGAGGAATAATTGTTTAAAATGTTTTATTAAATATATCCATTTTACAATCAAATAAAACTTTCGTCTGAATAAGAACATTTATATTTTTCCTCAAAATTTAAAATGGTTCATATATGCATTGGCCACTTTCAGAATTTATTAACTAATAACATCATGTAAAGAAGGGAGTTCTTTGTAAATTGTATTTTTAAATTTTAAAGTTAAAATTGGGGGGGGGGGGGGGGGGGGGGCTTTTCTTCGCTACTAAAAGTAATTTGCAAGAAATATCACATTTGATACTCTTAGGTGAATATAATGGGTAAATTATTAACCACCTCGTCTTATTGCTGTAAAGGGGGATTATGTATCATTTGTAAAGCACACATGGTTCATTTGCTATAACCATTTTTTGGGGTACAAAATGTGTTCCTCAATATTCTGCATATATCAAGACAATTCTTGTATTTTAGTTACCGGTATGGTTGATTAAATATTGGTTTTCTTAAATACAGTAAATAAAAAAAGCCTTTAGTTATATATGTACATGTATGTTGATTCTGTTTTGAAGGTCTGAAATGCGGAAAGAACAAGTTTTATTGGTGGTCAGCACCCGCCTGTCCCAGCACGTGCACGGATCCAAATGCAGAAAGGACGTGCGGCCTTCCGAAGACGGAGAGCTGTCGTTGCAACCATG
Organism: Magallana nippona; assembly: GCA_033439105.1. Lineage (NCBI taxonomy): Eukaryota > Metazoa > Mollusca > Bivalvia > Ostreida > Ostreidae > Magallana > Magallana nippona. The sequence goes on along the minus strand of CM065923.1, from coordinate 39,914,369 downwards.
GATTTGTTCTTAGTGGAGATCAATGCGTTAAGCAAAGCGATTGTGGCTGCTCTAGAGGACCAAATTACTACCCGGTATTCATTTCTTCAGATTGATATGATCTTGCAATTAATGCATTTATTAAGCAATAACTTGGCTTTTGCGTTATCCATATATGATAAAATCTGTGTCATTTTGATCATTAATCTAGCAATATATGTCTTTTTTATTTAGCTTGAATCCTCTTACACTAAACCTGATTGTTCTGGAACCGAAACATGTCGAAAGTTGCCAAAACAGAAAAAGCCTCAGTTGGTGAAGCGTAAAAAGCAGAGATGTCACACAGAAGCCAATTGTGAAGTCACACACGGTGTTCCCGAATGCACATGTCAGATAGGATATACTGGCGACGGTGTGAAGAACTGTAAACGTAGGTTATAGGCAATTTTAACATGCTAAAGTTTATACTCTTCTCTTGTGCCATCCTGTTTATATTAGAATTAAAAAGAGTAAAAATATACTGTACTTAATTTTGTTAAACAAATTTTGTAGAAAGATTACTCTGTTAACTATTTATTTTTTTTACAGCGGCTACATCATGCAGTATTGCAGAGACCGTAAAAAACTGCAGCGCTACCATTGAGTTGGCCGGTGAATGTTTCTACAAGTCCAAGCACACCCAGGCCTGTCGTTACACCGCCCTCAGCGTCACAGACGGCAAGAAGCATCGCGCTTACGTCAAATTTAAGGGACAGGGTAAAAGTAGGTCCCTATCGGAAGGACGGACATCTTTGGGCTGTGCAGATTTTACGTTCACAGGAGATCGAGTAGTTATTGAGGAAAAAATATGTGATTGTCCAGGACATTGAAAAAAAATCTTTATTAAAATAGACTACAACTATCGTACAACTGTTGAACTATTGTTTCAATTTACCATTATGCAATAAAGTAAAGAAATCCATGCTTTAGTGTATTTCTTATCAATAAATTAGTGTCTTCAATGTTCAAAGATGACGTGTTTGCTCATTCCTCTGGTTTTCCGAAGCAGCATGTGAATAGGGAAAGCATTCTTTCTTTGAATGTTTTTCTTTTTGGCTACAATGAATCAAACGGACATAAATTGTGTACATCTACTCTTTCAAATGAACCGGTCTTTCTTCAAAAATCGAAACTTTTTAAAATAAAAGTAGATTTTTCTTCAGTTAGAGAGATTATATAAAAAAAGAAAATTTCCAAATACAGTCATTACATACCTCTTTATTCTGAATTTCCATATCATCAGGCATTATTGGACCGACTTTGTTCTAGATTAAAAAAAAACAAACAAGCAAATTTGATAATTGAACAAGATATTCGTATGTAAGTAACTAAGGATGTGTGTACATAAAATTAATAGTTGATAAAATAGAACTTATAAAAGGCATGCACGAAAACTGGCGCATAATAACTGCAGGCTTCAGATTACAATTCATGTATATAATTGTTAAATCAGTCGGAGTAGTATTTAGACTTTCGACAGTTCCGTTGAAAATCACCAGATCCCATGCATATTTTTCCATAGAAGGTACAATTCTGAACAGAGAAAAAATTATCTCGGCAGCTTCCAGTTAGCAAAGCAACGGTCTTTTTTTCCCTTACAATATCGAAATTTAACAGCATTCTATAAAATAATTTTATGAATTGAAATAATTTCGAAATCCATACAGCCACAATCTGATTACCAGCCTTATATAGACTTGCAGTAAATGACCAAACTGACAGCAAAATTAAAAATTAATGGACGAAAGGCATTTTATCCATGCGTTTAAGCTTACTTTGAAAGGTTTCGGACTCTTCTCTTCTTTAACCTTTTTGATGGCGCCTTTGATTATGCTGTCAACATACTTCTATAAAAAAAAAATAGAAAGAAATGATTTATTGATTAAACAAATTTAATTTTTGTATGTCCAGTAAGTGTAACTAAATCTTATAGTACTCTTAAAAGCCCCTTGCCTGGACTTCCTTTAGATCTGGTTCTGCCTGTGATGAACTGTTGTTGGTGTTTATCAGCTGAGTTTGATCCTGTTTGTTTACGGGCGACATCCAACCTAAAGCCTGGGCGAAATTTAAATTTCAACATACTATAATTACTTTATTTTGTAATGTACATTTATATCTTTTTTCCAGTTCTTTTTATTCAATATCTTTTATTTTCATCGCTTTGTTAAAATTTTGATATTTTCTTTAACTTTAAAAATGAAAACGAAAAAAAAATTAATTTACCTCGAAGTATTGACTAGTTTTCATGGTTTCAAGTTTTATCCAACGTTTATGTTGCGTTGTTGGTGCAGGGTAATTCTCCATCTAGAATAGCATTTACTATAAGAAACGTACTCTTTTTATCCTAAAAATAAAGAAAAACATTTATATCTGTAATATCACATTATGTATAAAACAAAGACGAATTGATATAATTAAACATTGTTTGAAAAAAATTAAACCCCTACCTTCAATATTTCCGAAGTGGAATGAAACTATGGTCATTGTGACGTCATACATTATTGGCTTTTACGAAGAGTTTCATTGTGACGTCATAATCTTAACATACTTTTTTCATTCGGACTATACCTTTTCGTCGCTTGCAAGAAAAAAGTCATATCATAAATATTTATAAAACTTAATAAAAAAAAACAGTAGTCCGATTGTGAGTAGTGTGATTTATAAGCCAAATCGATGAAAATAAATCACGAGAATAACTTTTTTCTCGCAGCAAACATATTTTCTAATTTTATATATAGAAAATTGGAATTTGAAGGAGTTGGCTCCCCACTTCTTGGGCAGCATAAATTATAAAAAAAAATTGCATGAAATAAACAAATAAACAAAATTAACATCAAAATAGAAGTTTAAGGTACTACGCAACCCCGCCCCACCCCCCCCACCCCCCCCCCCCCCCCCGGATTAGGATTTTTAAGATTGGCGAATAGTGGATTTTCTTGCCAAGATTTTGGAGAAGATGAGTTTGCCCCCCCCCCCCCTCCCCCACTTTCAAAAACGAAGCTATGTGCCTGTAAATTTGTTTTGTTTGAATAATTGTACTTTATTTTGAACTCAGTATTTTTAACCTACCCTAGTCCGAAATATCTGACGTTTTCCTGGCATGTAAAATATCAAAATCGTTAAAAAGCCAGGAAAACGTCAGATATTTCGGACTAAACCTACCCATACTATCCGGATTTTGACAGTGTAATAGTCATTCTTTAAGATTACATAGATTGTGTCAAATAAACGCTTAATAAAATAACGTACACATTTCCATGATGTAAACATACAAGAGAGGCAGAGTATATTTTTAGCCAACATTTCCTCAGCAAATTGTCACAGTCATGTCTTCCAAGAAACTGATCAACTCAGTTGACAACTGCGTAGACGAGGCACTAGAGGGCTTGGTGATTGTGAACCCCGGTCTTCGTGTGCTACAGGGACATCGGGTAGTGGTCCGCCATGACATAGATGATGTTATCAAAGCGGGAAAAGTGACTCTGTTGTGCGGGGGAGGGTCTGGACATGAACCTGCACATGCAGGTTTGTAAAGAGAAAGTAGTTCCATGTTGCGTAACATTAGATTACATAACTTGTGTTTATATTTTCATTAGAAAATATACATTTTGTATTCTGCAGCAGCAGGGAGAGATGACACTTTTCATTAAACAGATATGATAGCCCGTTTGGGATGTAATAACCCAAATGGGATATAAATTTGAAATGCAAAAAATAGATTTTTTTTTTTATTTTGCTAAAAATATGGTAAATCCGCATTAGATTAGATGAAATCCAACAACTTTTAGTAAACAACTTTTTCTGTAACCGTACTATTACGGAGATTGATCCCTCAGTATATCCAAAACTTCTTGGGGATTTATTAATCTCGCAAACTATATATACTTACAGGAAACCTTGTTAATCAAAAGTTGTTGCATTTGATATACATTAATGCGGATTTATATCAAAAATTACCAAATCAAAAATTTTCATTTTTTGCACTTTAAATTTATATCCCATTTGGGCTATTATATCCTGAACAGGCTATTATATGCCATTTGGGCAATTGGTCTTAACCTGTTAAATCCAATTTATCGTCATACTTGTAATTTTCACATTTAATGACTCATTTGAATTTATCATTATGATATCTTGTTTACAATCAATTTTACAGGATATATCGGATCAGGAATGTTATCAGCAGCTGTAGCTGGTGCAGTGTTTACATCCCCTCCTCCGGGTAGTATATTAGCTGCCCTGAGGACCATCAGTAAACCAGGGGCAGGTTTGTTATCTGAGTTTACATACATGTACAATTGTAATGTGTTATACCAAGTGGGCGTTACCTGTCAATTTTGATTTCAACCATTATAGAAATAGCATTCATAACATAAGACTTAACCGGTAAGTTGATTCCGTTTGTATTAAACAGCTGGATCGCTGATCATTGTTAAAAATTACACTGGGGACAGACTTAACTTTGGCCTGGCAGCGGAAAGGGCAAAAGCTGATGGACTCAAGGTTAACATGGTCGTTGTGGGAGAAGATTGTGCTTTGACATCATCAGATAAAACAGCTGGAAGAAGAGGCTTGTGTGGCACTGTTCTTATTCATAAGGTATAGGCTTGTTTTTAATTTTTATACAAGCAGATATGATGCTATATACTATAGAGGCAGGAAAAATGAGATATCAAAGACATTAAATGGTACACTATTTCTTATTATTTCAAATCCAAATTTACTTTTCCCAATAGATTTGTGGTGCTTTGGCAGAAGAAGGGAAGAGTTTGGAGGAGATTCATCAAGTTGCCAGCAATGCTGCCAAAAATATGGGTTTGAATGATATATTTTTGTTGGGAGAAATACATGTAAGAATGAATGCACAGAATGGGGGCTGTAAGAACAAGATTGGCCAATTTTTAAAAAAAAAAAATTCAAAGATAAATGCACCTTCAGATTATCTTCATTATTTATTAGAATATGCCAAGCACAATCTAAGAAATAGAAGGTTATATGAAATAAATTTCATTGAATGAAGATATTTATTTATTTCATATAGGAACAATTGGAGTCAGTTTAACTCCCTGCAGCCTACCTGGGGCTGGTCCATCGTTTGAATTGAAAAGTGATGAAATGGAGCTGGGTCTTGGTAAGTATCTTCTGGTTTATAAGTTGCACTGGGTATATGCAAATATACATGTACTTGACATTGTGTATTTTAAGAGGTTAGATTTAGTGATTCATAATGCAGATGAATACTCAGTATTTTAATGAGTGACACTTTTACAGGTATACATGGAGAGGCAGGTGTCAAAAGGACAAAGGTAAAGAATTTGATCAAAGAATTCTAAATTGAAATGAAATTATTACTTGAATTATGCATGCAGTGACAGTCTGACAGATGATTTTTGTTTTTAACAAGTTTATTATGCCTACATGTATATTATAGTGACTGGACATGGCACATAGTGTTACATACACACCTTTTCTGTTCATCATTTCTGTTTTCTGCCATGCTTTCTGTTAAGGTTTCTTGATTTTTAGCTATATTTATAGTAACTGCAAAAATATTGGTCTGCATCTTTATATTGATGACTTATAGTTCAATGTTGATTGACCTATTTTCTCTAAAGTTATTGCTCTATTGACTTTAGAAAATTTTAATTTTTTTGCTTTTTTTGTATATAACCTTATATTGTATGTCTTTAAAAACTAATGTGACTAGATTCTCCAATTCAGCGATACAAAAGCAGCAATATGATGCTCTATTTTTTATGATTACTCAATGTCTTATGAACATGTGAACTTTCAAAAAATTTTATTGTTTTGTTAAGTGACAAATATACATTTACAGAATTTTCTACTGATAATGCAAGTTACATGTAAAGATATGTAATATTAAAGCTCTTGTCAGCCAAAGAGGTGGTGAAGATGATGTTGGATCACATGACAAATCCACAGACCTCCACACACCTGGACCTCAAAAAAGGTAAAGATGCCACCTCTCTTTTAAGTCTTACTAAATTTCATTTTTGTGATGAAAGACAAATTTAACTATACAACTTTAAACTTAACTCTATGTTGATTGAAAGGTGACAGAGTGGTGTGTATGATTAACAACCTTGGTGGAACTTCTGTTTTGGAAATGAGTATCATTGCTAAAGAGGCCATTGAACAGCTAGGTAAGGATCAGTGTGGTGAAAAGTGAAACCTTCCATTATATTTCAATGCATGTAAGTACATATAGTGTATAAAAAATTGTATTAGTTTAAAGTTGGTGGCAATTGCAAGGTTAAGAAATTCATTGCTCAGCGTTATAATTGTATGCATTGGTGTTTTGTAGAGAGTAGAGGAGTGGCAGTGGAGAGAGCCTACAGTGGATCCTTTATGACATCACTAGAGATGGCTGGTGTCTCCATAACTCTTCTGCATCTTGATGACACAATCAAACGCTGCCTAGGTAATATCATCCCTGTAAATGTCCAAATTGTACTCTCACTAGTAAACATGAATGTGTTAGATAAAGTCACAGCTGAGTTACGAATGAAGAAACAAAAACATGAAAAGCTTGTCATGAAATACAGTACGTGTACACTAGATCACTATATAGGAACTTATCTGTAAGGAAGCTATTAATGGAAGTAATACTAAAAGAAATCAGTCAAAATAATCCAATTTTACACATAAATTTCTGATTTCTGTAAGTAGATGCTGGAACCACTGCTCCTGGCTGGTCAGTGCCCATGTTGCCTGTAGGAAAATCCACTCGGGAAACTCCAGGAGTTATGCCCTACAGCCAAGAGGATGTGGTGGCGAAATCCACTGACGCTGTCCAAGTTCCAAAGGGTAATATCTCAAATACTACTTCATTGTATAGTGTGTTGTCTAACAGTGATAGAGTTTCAAAGGAATGGTTTTAAGTACATGTATAGATGTACAGATGATGGTAAACAAGGGCTAACAATAAGGGATAGGAGGATACGATTTCCCACTTCAGATTTCATAATTAACAATAAACATTTGGAAATAATTCTGTAACAGTCTGGGTAAAATCACCTCTCCATTTCAAAATTACTGAAAGCTATGACTGATGATGGTGTAAATACAGATGGCATTATACAATATACATCAACAGCTTATAAAGGTACATGTAGCCATGCAGGTAGGCAGATGATTATACTTTCTGACCATAAAACAGTTTATCTCTGATTTGATTTAATTTTAATTTCAGAGACTGCGGCCATGTTGTATGATATGATAAAGCTGTCCATGGAGAGACTGATTGCAGCAGAGACTGAGCTCAATACCCTGGACAAGGAGAGCGGGGACGGGGACTGTGGATCTACCCTGGCCAGGGGGGCCAAAGGTCAGGGATGTCAAGCAATTATTAAGAAAAAATAAGTATTGAAATATATATTTGTATCATCATTGAAGCCCCCCCAAAAAAGGGGGGTGGGGAAATCTGATATACAATGCAATTTTACTCTGATTTTAACTGTTCACAATGATATATTTAATTTTGTTTTCATGTTATTACAATCATATACAAATGAACTTCGATATCCCGAACACTGATATATCGAATACAATGGATATGTCGAAGTGATTTGTAAGTCCCAACCACTTATTTTTTTAAGTATTTTACCCTCGATATCTCGAATACTTGGAAATCTCGAAGTTTTTAAACAGTCCCATCTAGTTTGAGATAATGAAGTTTGACTGTAGTTTAAAACCTGTATTCAACTACAACATACTAGTACATATATATATTTAAAAGATTCTCCTTATCTCTGAAATATTGGAAAATTAACCATGGATTAATGAGCTACATGTAGTATATTTTGTTTTACACAGCAATTTTACAAAGTCTGGGTCCAAAAGAGGACCCTGGTCTGCCTGTAGGAGTCCCGGCCAATCTAGCTCTGTCCCTGGCGAGGATCGTAGAGGACTCCATGGGGGGATCGTCAGGGGCGGTATGTTGCATCATAGGACAAAGCTGACAAAATATTCACAATTAAGGATAGTTATTGGAACTATTGTGAAGGCTTCCCTTTTTTTTTTTTACAGCTTTACAGCCTGTTTCTTACATCAGCGTCCCTGTGTCTGCAGTCCTCTGTAAGTCCTAACGACTGGGTGAAGGCTTTATTGAATGGAAACAGCACGGCCATGAGGTTAATAAAAATGAAATTTCTTTGAAATTTTAAACAAAAAAACCCCCCAATTTTTGTGTACTGGTACATGTATCTGAAAATAATGCTATTAAATATGTGCACATTTCTATCTGAAGAAGGCCATAATACTGTATTCAAAGAATGAATGTGATTTCTATCTATTTTGTGATGCAACATAACTTGGGGCAGTTTTTAAAGCTTTATATAGATTGCAAAGCGGTTTATAAAAAAGTGTTAACTGACCAAATTTATGTAGGTAGATAGGAATGAACTTGTTTAGCCATTCAAACAGCATTTAAAAACCAGAATTAAAATTATTAATCAGTGCAAGAAAAATTTATGTTTGTAATAATCCATTCTGTGATCTTATTTTGTTTAACAGATTAACAGATTAATCAGTGCAAGAAAAATTTATGTTTGTAATAATCCATTCTGTGATCTTATTTTGTTTAACAGATATGGAAGAGCCGAGCCAGGTGACAGGACAATGGTAATTATCTTACTGTGTCTTGTATCTATCTTATTAACTGTAATAGTAAATATTGATGTACTACAGAATAATTACTAAGCATTAGCCTAATTAAAATTTAAATACACAACTATCGTTTGAGGCCCTAAATTCTTTGCGGTCCTAGAGTTGTGTCCCTTTTGTTTTCCTTGCGTATGTCGCAAGATTTAGTCCGAGGATGATGAAAAAAAAAATGAATATAATGTAAAGTCATACGAAGAAATAGAAGTCCTCTATATGTATGTTACTGTTAATTTAGTGTTACAAGTTTAACTGAGCGTCTAATATGGCACAAATTCTTATGGTAACGACTCATGGGCCTCCGGGGATATATTAATAATTGATAATGTTTTTTTTTATGGTAAATGAAGTAACAATGGATATCTTAGCTATTAGCATCAAATTTGAAAATTTGATATTACCAGATTTCAAACTCCATAATACAAAATGAATGTAGTTTTAATATGTAATGTGGAGATTTCAGGGTTACCTGTCTTACTGTTTCCAGATTGATTCCCTTGTGGCAGCCAGTACAACACTGTCTGAGAAAATATCATCCTGTACACCTGTACAAGCTTTAGAGGCAGCAGTAAAGGTAAATTAAGAAAAAAAAAGGATGAATTGTTTGTACAGTTATTGATTATCAAGACCTCAGTAATATTTAATTAAACTCCATCAGTAACAAATTAAATTAAATGTAATGCTGATGAAATAATGATAGCCACAAAATGATAAAGTAAATTTATGTACTGTATAACTGTTATTGGATAAAATGATGTGGCATTTAAATAGTTAAAAGTGATGTCATCTTGATGTAACAAAGTATAACACGCTCTCCGTTTTTCATTCTTTCAGGCAGCAGAATCGGCTGCTCAGGCCACTGCCAGTATGATGGCCAAGGCCGGTCGTGCCAGCTATGTGAGTGCAGAAAGGTTAAAAAGCCCAGACCCAGGGGCAGTGTCCGTCACCTACTGGATGAGGGCCATCTTAGAGGTCCTTCAAAAGCAAGGATAGAGGTCCTCCAAAAGCAGGGTTTGAGATCCCTGGATCCCATGCAGGAGTTTCTCAGAGGTGCTAAAATTTCATCTTTCAAAACTGTTAGAGGACTTTTAAATGCTTACCCCGGTATATCATTTTTATGTTATTTGATTAAAAAAACCAGATTAAAATGGATATGATTAGAATGAAGATATGATTTGAGGTTGATTTTAAGTTACTTTAAATAAATATATTTTTAGATTGTTCAGGGTATTATATAGTACTATACAGGTATGAAAAGGACCACTGGTACATTGAGCTGTGGCTAAAATCCCCATGTCAGATTTATTAAAAGTGGGGCTTTAGAGATCATATATATGCATGTCCATGTATCATCATATTTTTTATATTTATGTTTTACAAATCTAGATTTTCAATAATATGATTACATCTACTTTGTATCCGTAATTTGTCTCATTTTTGAAACATGTTTAATGTTATTTATAACTGCTGCAAATGGCAAAGAATGCATGACGTCCTTTGTTTGTCATACGCACATTAGGGCATTGTTATTTCCTTTAATTTTCTTTGATTTAGAGGTATTGATTGACAAGTTGATTATTTGTTCATTATAATTATATGATTGTATACTTATCAAATGATTTTTGTTATGCATTGCCAGGTATTTATACAAAATGATTTTATTTATATATAAGGCGCTGATTTTGATAAACACTGTGATACGTTTAATGTATGATTTTTTTGTTGATAATTACATAATATTTAATTATGAAGAAGATCTTTTAAACCTACTGATAAGGGCATTTGGGTTTTACATTCATTTGATTTTCTGTACATCATTAATGTACAGTTTCTTTGACATTTGCTACGCATTGCGAAATATATCTACAACATAATTCTTGTATTATACCATTACATGTACAAGTAAATTACCTGCCTGAATAAAAACTGTGATAAAATTTGTATATGTTGAATTACATGTAATTTACTTTGATTTACAAGTTGATGAAATATAGATTAACTTTGATTTTTTGTTATGCATGGCAGCTACATGTATTTAATGTGATTCTACAGGTGTATCGATATATTTGCAGGAGCATGTGTTGATTAAATATCAGACAAATTAAATTGGTTTAAAGCATGCATGGTTTGCTCATCAAATGAAAAGTTTTTTTTAAAAGGTTATTTCCATTCTAAGACAAAACGAGACCAACTTCTGGCAATGTACTGCTTTAAAGTTTGAATGTTCTTAATTTTTTGCAGTTTAGATCTAATTCAAAACAAACTGGTATGCTATTCGTTCAAGATTAACTGATAGTTAGTTTTGGAGGTTCTTTTTTAATCACTGGACACTCTTTTATCACCTTTTAAGTCATCTGGTAAACGAACTGCAGTTATCTTTTTCCGCCATGTCTGTATTGCTTTCTCTCAGAAATTATTATGCCATTAGATTTAATTTTGATCATACAAGTGTCATGTTGTAAATTTGGAATTTACTGGGTGGGTGTAAATACAGAATTTACAACATGACAACTTGTAAATTTTGTATTTACACCCACCCAGTAAATTCCAAATTTACAATATGACACAAGTTAACATAATATATTCTTATTCATATATCATTTATATTATAAATATTATAGCTCCAAGCAGATTGTCTATCCGAATTTTTTCAGACAGGGATCTTCATATCTTCAGCTACTTCCATAAAGGAAGGACATTATTGTAAAAGTCACTTTACTTCGGGAGTCAGCTATCTGCGTCGTCTTTTATACCGGAAGTGTGCTGTTTCCTTGCGCAAGGTCTCTGTGCCTGTTGTTAGAAATAGATGTCTAGAAAAATAAAATACATTGTAAAACTTGTTTCACGTGAATTCCATTACACGGTTATTCATGGTTTTTGCAACAGTTTACATTTAGTTTTGTACCGTCGGGGTTTTGAGGGCTACTTAAATTATGTCAGCACTTTGTGTTAATGTATTTCTCTTGAAGGGGGGATGCTGAAGTTAATTTGTTTTTCTTCTAATTATACGAACGTCGTCTTTTCTTCGAAATGGAACTAATTTCTTTGTTCTTTTTGATTAGTTTGTCTTAATTGGGATGAAGAAAAGATTATTAAAGTCTTAAAGAACATACGTCGTTAGAGAAGTAATAGCCATGCACGTGTTTGCCAATTCATGTTAAGAAAATTTGGGCAGATTTTTTCATCAGAATTTTGTCCGAACATTTTATCATTTCAGAGGATTCGATTGCATAAAAATTGAAAAGAGAATGGAAAAATAATACAATAGTGAATTATTTTTTGAAATGATTTATATTGGGATGGATAAGATAGATACTGAAAAATAAAAATATCAACTTATCTGATAATTCTTTCAAAACTTCGTTAAAAACAATGTATATTTAACATAACATCGATTTATAACCCTTAATTAAATATAGTTCCAATACTTGCAATATATATTAATTTGAAATGATGTATGCATACCAAAATCTTCCAACAGTCCATTTTTGAACTTCAGTGTCTTTTATTTTTTAGAATGAGTATATACTCCATATTTTCGTTATAATTTAATTAAGGCCTAATGGAAAATGATCGAATGAACGGATTTCAATCAACAAGACGTGGAGTGATGACTCAATACATTAGAAATACTGTATTATTTTGATCGTTTTAGGGAAATAATAGAAGATTGTAAAGTTATGTCTAAAGTCGCATATAGCATTTAAATAAACTTATTGTGACTGAAATGGCTCAGTGGTCAGCGCACCAGCCTTTAGATAGCCTTATAGGAATGACCTTTTTACAATATAGTTGGAGGATTAGATACCACCCAAACTATTCTTTGTTTTTCTTCGTGTTTGTTAAAATATTCAAAATGACAATTCTTAAAAATTGTGCTTTTGCAAAATTGTATTAAAGTATTCAAAAATGTATTTAAATCTAAAAAATATTTCAAAAACTAATTGTATTTTTCGATTAAACCAACGGTCATCTGTGCCATCTTTATTACTAGAATCGCGCATTCAAGAAACGAATTGACTCATTTAATCTATTAACCATTTGTCAAATCTTAATTTCTATGTGAACTCTAAATTAATGTCCGGGAAAAATATTCACTTTTAACGTAACTATTCAATATTATTTTATTGCAAGTATATATTTACTCCCTTACTCTCATTTTTCCTACTTCAAGCTGGTTTATCAAAAATGAAAGTATGTTTTTAATTAATTTCACGATAATCACTTATCAGATAAAGTTCAATTATAGTTAACGGACATCATCTCACGCGTCTTGAAATAGAAAAGGTGTAGGTCGATGCTCTGGTGCAGGCATTTCGTAATGTCTTTATTTATAAGTATAGATTTACCCATCTTCTTAAATTATGACACATTGTGCAATGCCATTTCAATCATCATACTATACAGTCAAAGGGATGGGTGAGTTTAACAACAAGACTAAGATATAGAAAAGGACAATCTGTTTCCTGTTTTAAAAAAAAGAATTATTTGGTAACATTGATAATTTAATTTTTTACACCTATTGTTCATTAAGGTTAGGGGTGGTTTCAGAATTGCTAACCGGTTAACCACATACCGTTCCAGCCGATTAAACGGTTAATCGTATCAGAAATTATATATTATTGTGACATATTTAATAATTTCATATCTCAAATAAGCTTTTTTCATAAGACTAAAAAGACGTAATATATTGATCTGTTCAGGTTTGATGAGAACATTTGATTTGAAACAACGAAGAACAAACGAATATAACGAATAAACATACATTTTAAAAATATCAGGGACAAAAATTTTGCGAAAGGTATTGTCTTGTCCAAGTTCATACTGCATTGACACACTCATCAAAACCAGCAATTACTTTTAGTTTTTGTTGAAAACTACAACGACAGATGATAATCAATTTCTGAGTTTATTGCCAATGATGCCTGCCGTTGGAAATATTCTTTCAGATTGCACTGATGTACCTGGTATTGATAAAAATATTTCTTGCTAAACCAGATAGATTTGGAAACAGTACTTCCTTTTCAGACCACCATTTAAGAGAATTAACGTTTTGCATTCCTCTCTGATTTTTAAAATATTTCGACATTTCGCTTTCCAGTTCGTTCGGTTCTTCTGGAAACGCTGTAAGAGAGTCCAATGATTGTATACCTTAGCATATTTTATATGGGGTTGTTCTTCGCAGATGGTCTCGGGCCGCGCGTTACATTCAATGGTAAATCTTCTAGCAAAGACTCCAGTTCATTAAAATAATTGAAATTGACACCACGACTGTTTGTAGATATGTACAGGTATACCTCAATTTTATGGTTTAACAGATGTTGTGTCCCAATACTGTAGCAATATTCGCTTTTACGGAAAATATTAAAACCTGTTAACGATCAGTAGGTTTACTGCATTTATTGGCTATCGTATCTTCTTAACATTCTGGATAAAGCAGTCATGACCACTAAAAAGCTCATTAACTTGGTGGACCGTTGCGTGGACGACGCTCTCTTCGGATTGGTCAGTATCAATACCGGCCTCCGTATCTTGCAAGGTCAGAAGATCGTCGTTAGGGAGGACATTGATGAGGTGATAAAGGCGGGAAAGGTGACGCTGCTGTGTGGCGGGGGGTCGGGGCACGAACCAGCACAAGCAGGTAACGTTATGGAAGACCGCTAGCTATGAATCTAATCTCATTGGAGCAAGGTATATATATTCCGTTGTTAGAGATAATACTTGCATAGGTTCTCCTATTTGTATAAAGGACAAAGCAGTGTTGAGCGGGTTTAACATTAGGGCTTGCAAAAGTAGATATTGTATGTAAGTCTTTTATGGGTTAATCAAAACTATGTATTACTCATGCCATGGCTTACTTTGAAATCGGTCAAGGGTTGTGATGTCATAGTATGGGTAAATGGTTCTCTAATTGAATTGAAACAACATTGTCTTTCTAAGGCTATGTAGGCCCGGGCATGCTTTCAATAGCAGTTGCTGGGGCTGTGTTTGCCTCGCCTCCCCCAAGCAGCATTCTCATGGCCCTAAGACACGTCACCAAAACTGACTCGGGTGAGTTATTAATAAAAAATTAATTATGCGACGAAATTCATTCTTATTCAAAGAATGATATCTACTTGTCATGGAGTCCGTGTTAATATTTTTATTAATTATTGTTCTTAAGCTGGATGTGTAGTCATCATTACAAACTACACCGGGGATCGCTTGAACTTTGGATTAGCTATAGAACGCGCAAGACAGGAAGGCCTTAAAGTGAACTCCATAACCATTGGTGAAGATTGTGCTCTGACGTCATCTGACAGGTCGGCGGGTAGGAGAGGACTTGCTGGTACAGTTCTCCTTAATAAGGTAAAGTCAATACTTACTTGTAGAGCATTTACCTTAAACGTTTACGTTGCATTAAACATTTAAACTCTTTTCCAGATATGTGGTGCGCTCGCAGAAGAAGGGAAAAGTTTCGAAGAAATCGTGGAGTTTGGAAAACGGGTTACAGAAAACATGGGTGCAATGCTGTTTCTTTGTCACACTTGAAAACAAATTTAATCTGAATCATTATTCAAATTAAAAAGGTTGCTAGTTGTATTTAATATTTGATTATTGATATCGCAATGTTTTGATGTTGGCTTTTAGGAACATTGGGGGTTAGTCTAACTCCGTGCAGTGTTCCCGGGTCTGGACCCACGTTTAGCCTTGGGGAAGATGAAATGGAACTTGGGTTAGGTAAATTCGGTTATTTTGGTTGTGTACTTGCCCACCCCGTAACACATTGTTCTGCAACCAGCACGGTTGCATTTACTGATAAACTAAACTACGTTATTCTAACTAAGGTTTACATGGCGAAGCTGGTGTGAGAAGAACAAAGGTAAACAGTTACTAAGTATTCATTTTGAATTATAAACCTAATATTAACTAATTGATTTTAATATTGAACTTCAGAATAGTTTACACAGATCTCGAAGGACTTTCAAATGCTTCTTCACATTGTTCATCGTCCTCCTTTTGGTGCCATACCAGTATACATGTTGTCTTGTAGATAAGACCAGCAAATGAGGTCGTAAAGATGATGCTAGACCATATGACAAATACTGGCAATGGGACTCATATTAAGCTTGAAAAGGGTACAGTATTAGTTGACATAGTTATAGTTTTGATACGAATATAAAGATCTGAATTAACTATAGTATAAGGGCAATTCGTATTACTTTATAGAAAGGCACGTCTCAACGTTTTCTATAAGTATTGCTCCAAGATTGTGTTTTGTTTATATAATTTATGTATATTAAATTGTTGCTTTTCCAGGAGACAAAGTTGCTTGTATGGTAAATAACTTGGGAGGATTGTCCCTGCTGGAGATGAACATTGTAGCTGGGGAGGTTATATCACAATTAGGTATATCTATATCTACTCAAGGTTAAGTCATCTAAAACTTGATGCTTTGTTTTCGATCAGTGAATATGACATCATGTATCGGTTGGTTCCACACAGAGCAGAGAGGTGTTGCTGTGGAGAGGGCATATTGTGGTTCCTTTATGACGTCACTGGAAATGGCTGGTCTCTCAGTAACAATTCTCCGTCTTGATGACAGTATCAAACGGTGTCTAGGTATGCCATACGCTTTACAGTTTTGAATTTTGGTACATGTATTGATGCTAGTTATCTGGATTAATTGTTATTGTTAGATGCCAAGGTGAACGTTCCTGCTTGGTCTAACCCGGTATTGTGTCGAGGGAAATCTGACAGAGAAACCCCTGTATACATTCCCGTAAAGGAAGAAGACAGCACTCAGAAATCTAGCAATTTCACAAGAACGTCTCCAGGTAAAAGTAAACAGTAATCTGTTTCAGTGTTTGTATTTCTCTTGATTATTAACAAAAACTAATGGAAATCTTCAAATGTAATATTTCATTATAAGACATGTACATTTGTCGCTCTAATACTCTGTTTGCTGTGGATTGCATCGACCTTATACGCCCCTCGTCTTTTATTGAAACATGCATCGAAAACTAATTCTATTTGGAGGATAAATGCCGGTATATAAATGTTGGTTACACTTCTTTTATAGAGACTGCGTCCATGTTGTATGATATGATAAAGCTGTCCATGGAGAGACTGATTGCAGCAGAGACTGAGCTCAATACCCTGGACAAGGAGAGTGGGGACGGGGACTGTGGATCTACCCTGGCCAGGGGGGCCAAAGGTCAGAAATGTCAATCAAATAATGAAACCGAGGGGCTAAAGTTCAGTAAAAAAAAGTCAATCAATTGATCAAACCACTGGGCCAAAGGTCTGCTACACCCTGTTTGTTCCTTTAAAAAAGATAAACTTTCCAGCCGATTTTAATAAATTGTAGTATATAATGTATCATAAAATTAAGAATTAGCTTAATACATTATATATAGCTATGCATATCGTGAATTCTAAAAGAAAAATCTGTAATTTCAGAAATATTAAAGGAACTTGGGAAAAAGGATAAACCAAATATGCCGGTACACATCCCAGCAGACTTGGTTTTATCTCTAGCTAAGATAGTAGAGCAATCGATGGGCGGATCGTCGGGAGCAGTAAGACATTTTTCAATAACTGTTTTTAAAATATGTGTGTTCTTGATTGTTGTTGATTGTTTATTGAAATACTCTGAAAAATTAATGTTGATGTTGTGAAATTATGCCTTATCTTAGATTTTTTTTGAAATTTATTCTAGGACTGTTTCGAGATTGATTGGTATACATTTTAGAAATACATGTATTGTTAAAAAATCCTAAAACCAACCAAAAGGATGAATTGACTACATGTACAGATTAATAGACACTACCGTCTTTCAATTATAACTTTCTAATAGTTAAAATAGTACTACGTTAACTTTAATTAGTCACTTTATTTAAACAATTGAGGAGAGAAAGAATTGTATTGTTTCAAGGAGAACCAATATATTGTTTTCGTTGATGGTTCTTAGGGCTATGAAAGAAACAATAATTTCAGAATGAAGTACATTTCCCGATGGTTTGGGTTATATTTTTCTGCAATGGTTGCTACACAGGTACCTTCATTCCCGTATCAACATCAAAATAGTTTTTCATAGTTTATATGAAAGCGATGTCTGAGTTTATCTCGGGACATTTAAAGCATATGCAGGAATTTGTTGCTGGCCTGTTGTTGTTGTTGTTGTTGTCACCGTGTTCTTGTTGTTGGTTTACGAAGCAGTTGTTAGAACTTAATAAATTCTAATTCATCTTCCACAGTTGTATAGTCTGTTCTTAACTTCCGCCTCACGTGCCTTACAAAATGATATTACTAAATCGGGATGGGAGAGAGCACTAAATGAGGGAACGTCCACTGTTATAAGGTAAACATACATGTTCGAACCACAAAAGCCATATTTAGTCTCATTACTGTAGACTTTTTATGCCTGCACTGAGCTGTTTTTATTATACTTTTTAATGTTAGATATGGTGGAGCTCAGCCCGGAGACAGAACCATGGTATGTGTTTGTTGAATTTTCAGGTAACTCGCATTCGGCGTATTTATTTGTACAAGCCGTGAAATATTTTCAAATAAAATTGTTATCTGAATCAAAACAGAATTTGATATCATATAAGATAAGGATAATGGCCAGTATCTATACAAGTTTATTCAACACGTACAACCGATACAAGTGTAATTCGTTATATCAAATCTGTCTGGATTTTTTCTTTACTAACTTTGAATGTTTTTTCACGCATTCGTTGAAACGAAGCTTTACGAGTATTGAAACAATATCCATAAACGAGAGTTTATAATCATGAAATGTGAGACTTGATTTGATATGTTTGAGGTAACAGTTATATGACTTTTTGTCACCTCAGGTAGACGCGCTGTTTGCCGCTGTTTCAGCAATTAATAGTACCCGGGATTCCTCTGGTCAAATCACTATCATGGAGTCGGCAGTCCAGGTTGGTCTTTGTCTTATAGAAAACAAAGAATACGAATCGACAAAAAAATGCCCATTACAATTACAAAATATGTTTTATGTACAATGTATTGTAGAAAAAATATGTATAAATGTTTTCATATATTTACTTATAATTTATTTATATCAGTATTTTTTCTATAACACCCATTTGCTTTATCCAGTTAAGATTTGTCAGTTATTTATATAACTATTAATCAACAATATCTATGATTTTCCATTCTTATTTTTTGCAACCTCAAAATGAAATTAATATTCATTTATTAATATTCATTAATTAATATATAAAAATAAACATCATCTTTTTATTTCTGTTTTTCTATATTTTCCGTGAATTCTTCTGTGATCTTAAGAGGCAATTGAATGTGTTTCGAAACACATACATGTACATTGAATTTTTTCTCGATCCTTTCGGTTTTGTATCGCCATTAGGCTGCAGACTCCGCGGCTAAGGCCACAGCATCAATGATAGCCCATGCCGGCAGAGCCAGTTACGTCAGTGCAGAAAGGTTAAAGAACCCCGACCCTGGGGCCGTGGCGGTGACAATATGGTTAAAGGCAATACTCGAGGTTCTCCGAACTGCGCAAAGTGATCACTGTTGAATATATATCCGAAAATACCAAGAGTCCAGGAAACTCTACCTTCTAGACTTCTAAACTTCTATAGTACCCAAGATCTCATACAATGAAAAAAATGCATTTAGTGCACACCATAGCGGATGCACCTTTAATTTATTTTGGAGTTAATTAGATATTATATATATGCCATCGATACTGGTTTTACTTTTGTACATTGATATTTGAATTTCCAATGAGTATGATATGCACGTACCAACTTAATAAATGAGTAAACAAATTGATTTTTTAATATGTTATAATTTTTACATGTTATCATGTACAAATACATTCATACAATGCACATGGCATAAGAAACTACTATAAATAGAACCTGACATGCGTACAGTGACATTTAATATCAAATTGGTAATTCTAACGAAGAATCAGAATCAACAAAATAGGCTTTCTTCAATTTCTGGACATCTCTGAACTACCATCTCCGGCATCCGAGAAAAATGAACTGTCAAAAGAGTTATTGCTAGATTCGTCGAACCTCTTGGGGTCCTTTTCTATACATTCCATTAGTTTTGCGCTATGCTGCTGAGCTTTGGCGCGTAGAGCCGCGATGCTTTCCGAACGAATTTCTTCCTTGACACGATTATTGACGTCACTTCCGTCAACGCTTCCCTCCTCTTCTTGCATTTTCTTAGACGCCTCTATTGATTTTTTATGCATCCCTGAAAGGAAGAACAAATCTTTTAAACTTTTAGAATTTCATGACTGTTCTCTCTCTCTCTCTCTCTCTCTCTCTCTCTCTCTCTCTCTCTCTGTACCTTCTGCTTCTTGCTTACCTAGAAGCCAAGGCGCTGACGATTTGTCTATGCCTTTGTCAGCACTTTTCACGATGCAATCCGGAAGCGGAAGTGCATGTCGTACCATAGCTCCATACAGTCCGTATTCTGCCATGATGCTGCTTTTGCCCCATGTCTTCTCCGTCTTCCTCCATTTGGCTCGACGATTTTGAAACCAAACCTGTAAATGGATGTTAGATTTGCTGCATACTGATTGGTTTGGACAAAGGTACGTCATTTTAATATATTGGATTTAGTTTCAAAAAGAGGGTTTTTTTCCATTTTGTGATCCTTGCTTCATCAGATATGAATGTTTGGAAAAAGCACTCTCGGCAACAAAGACATGTGCATTTAGTACTATATGAACGATTAATTGAAACGAAATTTGGATCGATTAGGAGATGCATGTATGGGGCAATTTTATACTGTGACGTAATTTGAATAATAAAGAACAGAATTAATTATAACTTTATATATTATTTTCATGTTAACAGCGTAATGCAACATATTTAAGCATCAGCTACTGATCTGCAGTATCAAGTTCCGATGTGATGTGGCTTTTACACCTTTTAGCTATATGAATTTTAAATGTATTTTATGATGAATTACCATACAATTTGAAATTTTGAATAAAACTTTTATCCATATATTTACAGAGTAATATCTTAAGGTGTCTCATACAACCTTATATCACAATATCAAAGATTGTGATGTACATGTACCTTTACCATATCAACAGTATATGATATTTTTGAATAGACCATAGACATGTAACATCTTAATAAAAAAAATGAACCAATCCGGGAATCATGAAATGGTAAAAACAACTTTAACATCGGAGGAAAGATTAGGTTTTTTTTCTATATTATTTGATAAGCAAAGCTTTTTAGTGAATATTTTTTAACTCTTGGCATGAATGTGATTTTTAAAATCTACTGATTCTGGATCAAGAAGGAATTTGCTATCACAGGATCTTCCTGTCGGTGCTTTGTATATTCAGCATTGAATGCTCACTCGAGCATTGGACTTTGTAGTACAAGGCCTGTAAAGTTACCAAGTTTTCTTAGAAAATAGCGATAATTAAAAAGGTATTATTTTAACCTCATCTTTTTGAGACATTTCCTCAATCTCCATGTCTACATTTAGACCTACGGAGAAAATTTCTTTTGAAGTAAGAATTTTTAAGCCGAATCTGTAAGATGTTTTTGAAATCGCAGATAAAAACAGTATCTAGTTCCTGCGTCAACAAAAACATATGTATGCTTTCTTAATTAATTTGAATATCAATTTGTAGAAGCATGTTCCGTTTTCCGTTATCGACATCTTGGATAAACTTAAGATGGAACTTTTCGGTACATCGCTTGCCAAATCGCGGGGAACTCTCGCCATGATACAGCAACTTACGGAAGACTTCGAGAGCTAAAAAATATTTACATGTGAGATAGAAATCTTGCGTGAATGTGTCCAGCCCCGCGTCTGTTTAGATACGGAGGCCAATTAGAAATCATGTACCGTCTCCCGCGGGAACAGCAAATTCCTTACGCTGATAATTGGTTTTCTATTGCAATATATCAAAGTTTCTTAGCGGTTAGCTCCAAGACAGTTTACTACTTTTATAAAAAATCAACGAAATGTTCATATAAAATTCGGGTTGACTCGGTTCTTTCTTATTTACATAAGATCTTTTAATTCTATTTACTGAGTACAATTTCTCTCTCCTCTCTCTCTCTCTCTCTTCTCTCTCTCTCTCTCTCTCTCTCTCTCTCTCTCTCTCTCTCTCTCTCTCTCTCTCTCTCTCTCTCTCTCTATTCTGCGCTCTTCTCTACTATTTAATGAGTACTGTCTTTCATTCTACTCACCTGGATTCTGTCTTCTGGTAGATCAATCTTCAGAGCTAGGACTTCTCTGGCATACAAATCAGGATAATGTGCTTCTTTAAACGTTTTCTCCAATTCTTCTACTTGGTAGCTCGTAAAGATTGTTCTATGGATTAAAAATAAAAGAATTTAGGTATCATGAATGATAAACAAAGAACCGTGTTTTAATAAGGGAATTAAATGCTTCATTTATAAGGAGTCAGATACTCAGTATATCAAAGTTATGAAGAAAAACGGTACAATGTCCTGAATTGGACAACCACTGTTCCAAATACGCGAGAACAAATGTGATGTAGATATTTTTTTATCATTCTAACAGGATGGAAGCCTCTGCCAATTCTTTTTATTTAATTGGAAGGAACTTGCATCATTAAATATATAATAACGATCCAATTTGTAAACATGGAATCTGTAACCGCACAGAGTACGCGTAGTGAGTGATTGGGCCAAATAATTGGAAATTAAAAAGACTAATAGTTTGCTTTCTTTTCTTATTGGGGATGTTTATCTCTTAATAGGAAAGGAAATCGATGGTAGACGCCGGGCGAGCTTTTATCATGGTACTTCGTGTAATGAGATGGAGTAATTGTTAATCGGAAGGAGGAATCTGGCCACGTGCAATGACGTTGTCTGAGTTGACATAACAAATAGTCCTTGGGTGCCGTGTGACGTTTCCACCAAATCGAACGCGCCCCTACCTATCTTGGGGATTCTCGTTAACGAACTAATTGACAAGGACTTGTTTTTCGCTGACACTTATTAGTTAGTAGATTAATGTTATCAAATTAAATAGAAAATACAAGACCGACCCCGGATAGAGAATTCATCCAACTCGACAAGGAATTGGCATGGAAACTGATTGGTTCAATGAGGGTTTTTGTTTCATTATTATAATCATTAAAGTTGTAAGTCAGCATTTTATGAGAATCAAATGGATATTTTATTGTTCAAAATGCATTTTGCAAGACGGAATTATGCAATGAATCTAAAGATTTATGCAATCAATCTGAAATATATATCACCAAATTTGAGAATTTACTCATAATATGAATATAAATCTTTACATTTTAATTGCAAAAAATACTGTTAAATTCACTTTCTTATACAATGTAATTGCTTACTTTTTCAAATGATGCAAATTTGAAAGACATGGTAATATGTTTAATAAAATGATGCATTCGGGTTGAAAAATTGTAAAGTGATGTCTAAGGTAATGAATGACCTTATCGAACACACCGGAGTTGAGATTGTCTCGACAAGAGCTCTTTATGGTCGTGTTATAAAGCTGTAGGTATACACTCCATGGTCTAACTCTTGTCATGTACTCTATATACATGTACTTATTCTCAGAATTTCATCTTTATTCATGTATCACCTGATTGTAATTTTTGGAGCATGAAAGATTAGTTTTAATTACTCAAAATTTATTTCAACTGCAGATCAAGAATACTTTTTAAGTCAAAAATTATAATTACATGGATCATAAACATTAAAAAAGTCACCTCTTTATATAATACATGTATAAAGCCATACATACCCACTATAGAAATTTCATATAATTGGTGAAATTATGGCATAAGTGATTTAAATCTAAAATGTTGACTTCATTTTGTTCTTTAAGTCAGTGTATGGTCTTAAGCCGGATGTATATGTAGGGGGCGGGGTGGTGAGGGCTTACCTGTGTCTCCGGCGCTTCTTCTGTTTCTTACAGATCGCTGTGTTATCTGTTATCTTCTCCTGGTGCGCACACTCTGGTCGGAGATGAGCTGAAATGGATCACGGTATTATGTTCATAATTATATTAATCTACTTAATGCGTAAATTACACATACATAACTAATAAACCAATAGCACATAATACAATTGTTGACACCTTAGGTTGAAATGAGTGTTTCGAATGCTTTAATTTTTCTTTATTTATCAAAATGTGTATATTATTAATAAAATTCTTTAAATAATTAAATATTTATCCCTGTATGGCATGAAACCATATATGCATGTTCGCATATGTATAATGCAATGATATCAACCATACAAATGTGCAAATGAAGCATTTTACATATTATGAAAAAGTGAAAGAATGCACCAAGTGATTCGGTTTTTAATAAATGACCCCCTGAAATATACCTCTTAATTTGCTTTACATAAAGGTTTACTTTGCACAGTAAGCAGTTTATTTATTCATATATTGATTCAAAATTCTGTTAAAACGCCCTTGATAGCCAAAATAAGGAACTTAGATAAAGGTTAGTTAAATATATCTTCATAAAAGAAATTGTATCTAGTCATAACAATTGCGGATAGGAGATTTTTGATTTCTTGCTCTAAAGATATGTGATAATGAGATGGATGGATGGTAGATTAATTAATAGTTTGTTAACTCCTCTAGAACCTTTTTTTTAAAATTAGCAAAATGATACATGTACGATACTTTAAAAAGGCTTTATCACTGTTTATACTGAACCTTACACTTCACCTTATATTAATTATCCGATTCAATTTCGCTTTTGTGCAGATTATTTTTAAATATAGAACTAACTTAAGTTTATATTATATTATTAGAACAAAAACCAACATTACAGTAACATTTATTCGTTAAAGAAAACTGATACCAAAGTTACGGACTGTGTATAATGTTTAAATTGCTCAACGGTATCATTAAAAGTTAAACCGTTTTCCAGAACTGTAAACGTTACAAGCGGAAAAACAAATTATGACTTGCAATTGCTCACATATTTGAGTCGATTGTAAAAGTATTTTTGAAAATAAATGCATTATTTTTGCAGTATTTTTGTCCCGAAACAATTCCTCCCCATGCCACTTATATCATTACATTCTGCCTAATTTAGGAGTATGGGCATGAAGAAATTGAACTTTGATATAATCAATGGAACAAATCAGATGGGGATTTTTTTTTTAAATTTCACCCTTTAGTGAATTTCTTGAAAACTTCTTATATACGTGACAGAAAAACATTTCCATTGGGTGGGCTGAAAATACAGAGCGTTGAGGGAAAATGTGAAAATTTGGCGTATTTCCTACTAATTCACATAGAGAACAGAAGTAAAGATTGTTTGCATTTGATGAGATCTCCTTGGAAATTGCGATGGTAAATGTCAATTTTAATTTTAAAATGATAAAACTTCATGCGAGAAATTTCATACAAAGTTGGTGTAGATATAATAAGAAACGGCCTCTTTGGTTTTTCTTGATTTTGTTTTCTTTTTCTGAATTTTTTTCTAACCTGTTTATAGCGTGGGTCAATATATTTATATATATTTTTTTTTACATTGGAACATATATACATTCATATGTAAGAAAAAATCTTAAGATTCATGTTCAAACATTAATAAAAAAAAAAATATATGAATTTTCAGAATATTATGAATAAAATCTTCCATTTTTTTTTTTTTTTGGTTCTTACATGAGCAGAAACCAAAAAAAGATTTAAGGGTACCCCCAAACCCCACTCCACCCATCACACCCACACACATGTAGTCTGCTCTTTTGATTTCTAAATTGATTTAGATAAGCAACTCCTTCAGTTATTATTTGTAAATTAATCGTAAGAAAAAAAGACATTTTGTTAAAAAGAGAAACAGGATGTTTAAACAAGAAACCTGCACTCAGACTAAAGCCTCAATCGTGTACATGCTCGGCAGTTTATTTGGAGTGTCTTTAAGAAAATCCTAGGAACCGTAGACGTTCTCGTGTTAGCTTTCTCTTCCGAACAAGTTGTTATTAGAAATGTCACTTTTCACCTTTTATGTGAAAAGTTTTATCAAATTCGCCACTCGTGGACTACACTGTATGTCCATTATGGTGTCACCACGCCTGTCTGCTCCCATTTCCCGCTAGTTTCATGGCACAGTAAGTGGCGCAGAACACGAGTTCTGGCGCCCAGTGGTCAGCGCGAGGCTAGGAGCCCCTCTAGTCATCCGCTAAAAATTCTCCAACTTCTCTGTACAGCGACTTTCAACCTGTTTGTTTTCTTAATTGTCATTCTCTAGAAGACACTTATTTCCTAGCTTTACCCGCCATTTGAGTCATTGAGTGTATTGAATTAGAGTGAAGACAAGCGGTTTTCAAGTGGATAAGGCAAAGCGATGAGTGCTCTCTATTTGACAGAAAGTTGCTCTTCAAATAGTCAATTCGTGGTCATGTCGTTAGTAGCGCTGTAATGTTAATGCCTTGACAAAATGAACATAATTTGATTTGAAGAGCTAGTTATGTTTTGAATGTTTGATGACAAATAACGTTCACCAAGTGTCTAGTATTTGTTGAGAAAGAAAATGAGAAATACAAAGATACTCCATTTCCTGGGAGAGGTTATTACTGAGTGCATGGTGGACAATACACCCACCTCCACGAACTTGCAGCAAAAGGTCAATTTCTGCTGTTCATATTTTTCATGTACATGTACAATATATTCGTTCGAAGTTTTTTGGTTTAAAAAAAACGCCAACTGTCGGAGAGAAAATTAGAACAGATCCCCGGCACAACATTGTTTGACTCTCTGCTAACACCCTTTTATCGGTGTGCTAATTATCAATGACGAATTGACCAGAACAGCAGTTGTCGAACCTGGGAGGTGGTACCACTCTCACCTTAACCGATGCACCCGCTGTGCAGATCAAAATCGCTAACAAAACACTTTATATGGTCAATTGAGCCTATTTAGAATTGAAAAGAAACAGTTTAACAATAGACAACTAATGTCAATATATGTCCGGCTAATTGGCTTTCCAAACGATGCGGCCACTTGGGCCGACAAAAGACTAAGTTGATCGGGATTAGTATAAAGTATCAGACTTGATCAGTAAAGTTAAGTCTTATCTTGTTTTCCCAATGTTCACAAATATACAAGTCCCGGTGAGAACAATGATTGATAATTTATCTAGAAACAATATGGAACTCTCTTCTCGTATCTGTCGCGTGTGATATATGTACGTTGTATTCTGTCGGAAAATTAGCTCGAGAAGTTTGCAAAGCATAGATGGAGCAAGGGTGCTTATGATAAACACTGGAGAATGTAACAATCCAAAAATCCCTCTTCAACTCTAATCAGATTTGTGAGACAATGCAAATAATACAGCCAAAAGCTTGTTGTAAATTAGCAGAATGTTGACATGCATTTTTGGGACGACTTAGCAGTCCTATTGCTATGCAGACGGATGGGGGACCTTATCGGCCGGTGTTGGGTCAAATGAGTATGAGGGGTGAGGTATTTGGTTTAATCCTCCCGATCTCGATTTCCAGGAGACACTGATGTGTGCGGAGGTGATTCATCCATAGCATGAGGTGTGCTATATGCTATATGCAATCGTTCAACTATTTCAAAAAATGTTCAGACTCGTTTCTTGAAACCACGTGTCATGTTATCAACAAAATGCAAATATCGTTATGAAGATATTATTCATATTACAAAACATCCTATAATTAAAAATTTGGTTTTAAGTACCATAAGAATTTTTGGTCCTTTATACAGAATGTTATATTTTGCTGTCTTTAGAAAATATAATATATTTATTTTGTTGGATGATATCCAGTGAACAAAAATAAACCCATTCATTGCATCAACTGCATCATATAGTATGAAAAAGCTTCAAATGATTTTATTATTATTTGATAATCAATATCAACATTTGTAAGTCATACTTGTACAAACAAGATAAATGAATAAGTATTTTCAAACTGAAAATTACTTCTATGCGTTCATGATAAAAGCTTTAACTTAAGGTTCTACGCATCCATGGGATTTGCAAAAGCTGGAAAATTTAGGTCTGTTTTATTGTTGTAGATTTTAAATTTGTATTTTTTTTTGTATCTTCAATTTATTTCATTTTATAATCAATGAAATATAAAAGACAATTATCTTTATAATCAACATTTAATAAACTAAACATCATTTTCGGTAAACATGTTAACAGTTAATGACTTCCTTTACATAATTCAAAAAAAATTATTGGATCGGGTAAAGAAGATAAATATAGCTAGAGTATGGTTTCTTTAATTGACAACATCATTACGTATATGCGCTGTTCAGTATTGTTGAATTTTTATTACCAAATTAAATTAAATACCAAATTAATATTTTCTACGATTTAAAGTTAAAATCGTCGTTTCCAAACGATCAAATGCAAAGCAATTAGCAAAATAATATTTTAAAACGTGTTCCAATATAATTCCTGGGAAATATTTGATTTCAGGTGTCTGAAGATTTCTACTATTACAAAGTAAACAGTTTCGGAGAACTCTGTGACCCTGAAAATTAAGAAAAATTATTTACTTAAGGCACACGAAAACTGTGTACCAGTGGTTGTATTATCGTAGCTAATGAAAGTAGTCTGTGAAACTACGGGGATCCTGAGAATACAGCGACTTACAAATTTATTAGATTATTTTTGACATCCCAATATTTGTTTCCCAAGTTTTGATTCGGTGTGTTTTTCCAGAAATGTCGTCTGGATTAACATATAGCTCAGACATGTACGTTAGATTTTCAACTGATAACACCGAAGGTCTAATTTTTGTTTATATTTATGTGCAAATGCGAAATGTTCATCTTACCACAGAAAATAAATAAAAAAATCGAATTTAGCTTAATTAATTGCAGACAATTAAAAGAAAAGCGGAAAATTTTGATAAAAGATACTGAGAAACAAATACATGTACATGTATACATTTTACATGCCTTGATATATCGCACTTTTCAATGTCAAGCACGGGATGATATATATATATATAGAACAATTGAATTGAACTACATGTAAATAAATTCAGGAAGAATATTGAAAATCAAGACCCTCAATTTTGTATAAACGTTATATCTTTTCTATTATTTTAAAATCATATCTTTATCGGTTTATGGCAAGGTTGTGTTTTAATAACTGTTGTGTTAGCATGGTTGGTTCAATGGCGGTGTGAATATACAATTGACAATAATTGTCAAAGTTACATATAGACATACAATATCATGATTATTTTGTACTTTTCAAATATTTATTAAAATGGTTTATAGGTTTTTTTTTACTTGTATGAGCATTCAATTTTATTCATGTTGAGAACGGAAATTTGAAGCCATATTTTAATTTCAAAAACCATTAACAAAAAATTATCAATTATTGTTTAATCATTTGAACAAAAAGACAACAATAGAATTGTTCAAAAAGGTCTTTAAAATACATGTACAATGTAAAATATTAATATTAATATTAATATTTCATTTAAAGTATTCTTGCACACTGATCTGCTGAAAGTGGACATGCAAATTGATTGCATATGCTCTTAAATTTCAAAAAGACATGTCTAATGGTTTTTGGGATGCATATGTACTATTACAGTATAAATAATCATTTGACATATCCTATTTTGTACTTACTTTCCTCCGGCGAAGCTTTGAGTCCATAGACCGGAGTTTCCGGGCACCTGTTGATATTATTGGTGATGGGCTGAGGGACACAGTTAGGCGCTGTCTGATTGATAGAGTCAAATCTCCAGGGACAGAAAGAGTTATTCTGGGACTGTGGAATTTCCCGGTAATAATTCGGATGCTGGGGCTCTGCACCGTATGCCGGGTTCATTCCCCCACCGTTAACACCCGCAGGGTACATAGAATTAGAGGGGCATATCCCCAAATTATCCAAGATGTCAGGGCTCGGATTCTGTCGGCAAGGAGTTGTGTTAAGTCCAAGAATTTCATGTATTGCAAATGACGATCTTTGTGCCGAGTTCGGAAGAACGTTCATTTGCGAGTAGTTGCCGGTGTTCATGTTTCCATAATGGTGCTGGAACCCCATCATTGCCTGGGAATTATTGCCCAGAAGGGGATTCATTGTCATTACAAAAATCTGAGGTCCTCCTTGGAGTCTTCAAAGAAAGTCTATGAATGCAGCCGGTGCAAATAATTTGTTTAACAAGGTATACACAAAACGATGTTCATCTGTGCTTTCAAACGGCCAGTTTTACACCCAACGAGTGCCTTAAACTGCACTAACTAATTGGAGAATCCCGCTACGAGTTATCACAACTTCTTATTGAAAGTTTTTAAGAAGACACTACCAATTCATAAAAATCTCGGTAATTTAATAATCAGTCGGAAAGTCTTCAACTTTTTATACATATGTTATCAGTTCAAAGATGTTTGCAAATGCGCGAGATTTCACGGGATTTTGATTGACTGCTAAAGACGTGTAATTGGCGATTGTTTTGTAGTCTGTCCCTCCCACCTGTTTGAATTTCAAATCCCTAACCAAATAGAGACGGCCAAGTGTTTGTCAATCATATAAACTTTTGACGGCTTTATAACGATTTACCGGGTCAAATGAAAGAAATAAACACAATATTCTCACTTCTAAGAGCATCCCGCTGCGCTGATTTTTACGGTTTGTTCAATGGTATTTGATTCAGAATACTTGGCATTTTAAAATGCGTTTTACGTACAGAATTTATCCAAGAAAAAAAGGGATTTTAAAAAGTTACATGCATAATTTAATTATTTAATAAAATATGTTTTAAGTTACTTGTTGTTTGTGAAGGAGTGAATTCAAGAGGTTATGATGCAATGTAATTGGCACTCATTGCGAACGTGTAGATTCTGTTTTGACGAGGGAAATGAAATGTGGTAATTGTCCCTTCTGTCCGATTCCTGGAGAGGGAAGAGGTCCAATTATCAGCAGACGACAATGAAGGGACATGGCTTCCCGCCAGGCGGCGCGGAAACGGGTATCGACTAACGTCTTGACAACTGAAAAAATGTCTGTGACGTGTTGCCAGTCATCAGAATTTGCCATCAAATGTCCATGTGACTAAGGTGATAAGTTCGCGCTCCTTTTCTCTAAATATGACACTTCAAACATTTAAGCCATCAAACAATGTGGTCAATTTTCTAACTTGTGACACTTTAAAATATTTTTGTCATTGCTGGAAATCTCTCCAAGTGTGTGGTGGTTGTTCCTCGTCTAATATATGTGGCTTTTTTATTATTGAATTTCATTATTATCAAATCAGCTTTTGATAATGGTTTAGTTAAGTTTATCCAAAATAAAGTCGAATACTTTTTGACACTATGAAATGGAATTCGGAAAACGAAACGTGTATAAAATAATCATACATTTATTATTCTAAATATTCTTGCTGTTAATGTGATAGAAGCAATTATTTTTTCTCATTTTCTACTAAAAGTCCACGAAAACGCAATATCTTTAAACCATATATGAAGATCTTTGACAATTGTTTTTAGGTACATGCATTTTTATTTAGAATCATGCAAGGTAGTCTTATTTACATTTACTTTTATCCTTTCTCCCATTGGTGATTTTATTATAGATTGACGCACACCTTTCAAAACGTTTTACAAATACCAAAGGACTTTTTGTAGTAGAGTATTTTTTTTTAATATTGAATTTATTTTATCAAATCAGCTTTTGCTAATGGTTTTATATACAAGTTTAACAAAAAATAAGTCGACTAATTCATTTAATTAGATAAACTGAATATTGGAAAACGCAATGTTTATGAAATAATCTTTTTTTTATCTTTCGAAATATTTTGCTGCTAATATTATAGAAATAAGTATAATTTTTATTTCATTTTCTCATTTTCTATTTCTCAACATTCCTTAACACCCAATCTTTAGAACTTATATGAAAATGTTCGAAAATTACTCTAGATATTATTTTAATTTACAATCAAGATCTTGAATTGAAATTTACTTTTAGCATCTCTTCTATTAGTGACGTTTGTATGGACAAAATGAATCCCTTTTAAACCAATTTACATCGGACATGAACCTACATGTAACATTCCGTGTCAAATTTTTTTGAGAATTAGTTACTATGTTGTAATTTTTCAACTAATTTTAACTCAGTTAATAAAAAATGGCATGACAAGTTTATTCATTGATTATATAGAAAAGTGCTTGCCCATATTAAATTAAATAAGTCAATTGATCTTTTGATCGGGTTTCCCATATTGATCCAGTTTAAGAGTTAGGTACAAGAGAAGAAGGAAATGATGTTTAATCGGTTAGCTATCCGATTGGGTCGGTTCCTTTTCTTTTCGATAATAGGATTCACAGGACAAACCGCTATTTCTTTGGAGTCGTACCTACCTCAAGCAGATGATCCCACAGTCAAACAAACAGCACTGTATATGTTGTTTTGAAACAACTATGAATACTCCTCTAAGTACACGATATCACTGTGTACATGATTAACAAGTTAATACCTTACATGTATCTTATTGTATCGTAGTATTATGAATTTATGAATCTAGCAGGGTGTTTTCAACACATCAAGATCTTTTGTCTAAAAAAGGTACATGTAATGAAATAACTTTAACTCGAATTCATTTTTTTTTTAGTTGCGGGTATTTATAAATACACATATCTATAATTATAAAATTAATAAAATTTGTCAATAACCTAGACCTTGAAATGCTTGCACATGTGA
Source organism: Magallana nippona (assembly GCA_033439105.1). NCBI lineage: Eukaryota > Metazoa > Mollusca > Bivalvia > Ostreida > Ostreidae > Magallana > Magallana nippona. Next base: position 39,881,986 of record CM065923.1, on the reverse strand, counting down.
TATGACGTCCATAAACTGCATTTTATCTTATCAGCAACTATTGTTTAATTAAAACCTACTTTTATACTTTGGGAGATGATTTAAAAAAAAAAAAAAAACAACAACTCCTCTGCACGGTCGGTCGCCTGCGAAATTGGAGTGGACCTATGCACTCATTAGATAACAAAGAGTCCGCAACATAAAAAAAAAGTTCATTAAAGAATCAAGAAGATGCTTACTGTCATGATCATATATATTGAAAGCATGGTTATAGGTATCAATTTCAAAATTCAGAACAAGGCTCATAACTTTAAAAAGTTAAACAACAAATTTTCAAAATCACCAACACAGCAGGAGTGATGACACAATGACATCACCAAAGAGAATGGCTTGCATAGGGGCTCATGAAGACAACAAATTCATTGACTACAAAAGTGCAGGTAAATATGAGAAAATCCAAGAATCTACCCCTTCAGATAAGATGAGGTAAATGCTATACTTGACGGATCAAAGTGATTAGATTGACAATGTATAATAATGAAATATAAAATACATATGTTATTGCTGAATATATCGATAGAAAATTGATACAAAGTATTCATATAAAAAAAATGTGATGATTCTGAAATAAAACGAACCAATGATGTATATCAATTTCAACTCAACAACTTAACAGTGTTTGTTTTCTCTTCAGTAAAAGATAAGAGGTATGGAAATAAAAGTTTGCATGAAAACTTCCAAAGATACAACATAGTATTGTATTGAATTATAATATTATAATTAAAAATTTTACTTTTCTAATGTGATTTTAAATATTTTTTTTGTTTAATTAGAAAAACACCCTCATTTTTGAATATAATTTGTTGCTAAATGAAACGAGAAGATATATTTACTTGATTTTTTAAGTTCAGTATATATACAAGGAATTCATTCATAATAAAGTAAGTTTAAAAAAAAAATATGAATATGTAGAGGAACCTTTGATATACTGAAATTTCCTTATGAATCAGGATGGTTTTAAGATGACCTTAAAAAACAGACTGAGTATTTGATCCTGATTATCTATAGACGGATTAACGCGAAAAGATAAGAAGTGATTCATTTTGTTTTGATATCCGATTGCTATTCACGTTACAAGGCTCTTAAAATGCAAAGTAAACAAAAACACATGTGGAGCTATGCGCCCTGGTACTGTATGAATGTTTGTGCGTACGCATTCGCGACTGTCTGGATACTATGTTTATAGAACATAGGGCGTTTTTATGTCACATGTTAAATGATTAAATTGATGTTTTATTCCTTCTTTCTTAACAAATATCTGGGTCTAATTAAAGCATTCATCTAACTGAACTGAGAAATCTTCCCGGAAAATGTCGCATTAATCTACATGGATTTATTAGATGTAACAAAATATATGCATGTACATCTATATATAACTACATATTAAAAGATCATTATTCCAATCAATTAATTTTTAGTTCCGCTTTGAAAGGCAGACTTATTCATGATCTATTTATAAATGAGACGTGTTGTAAATCCCTCCCATTGACTTATCAAATAACCAAGCTCCTCGATCCAAGACAGACACAAGTACAGTTCTTAGATATTGATTTCTTGAACAGGAAATTGGGCGGGGACTTCGCCAATGGATGCCGAGCTCAATAACTCACGTAGTTGCTTCTTATTTCGCTCATTGCATGTCAATGTCGACGGAAAGAAACAGCCTCGGAGAGAAAACAGCTCTATGAAGATAAAATTATTATAAATGTAAAAACAAGTTAAGAATACTGGGAGCAGGTTATACGTGGCTATTAATTGATAGTGCAGTGACTTTTAAAGAAAGAAAATCAATTTAACTATAATTCATCTTGTGTCATCAACACCAAACATCCCCACTATCATAATCTACGAATTCACCTTTGTGCTATTTGCGACCTTAAAAATTATTAACGTAAATTTGTTATGATTATACACTAGGAGCTTCTAGAAAATCAAAAATAAACGCCCTTTACGTGTAATGTATATTAATTTTGTTTCTTTTCGTTCCTTATGCCTGGTCTTGCTCGTCTATGTTTTGTAAGTATATTTTTATTTTAACCAATAATACATAGAACATGTTATTTTTATGATATAGTTTCATCCACACTGTTCAATTAGACTTAATATTATCGTCTGTTTTGCGTTTCTATGTACATGAAATACCCTATCAATAAACTTCGCAAGTATCAAAGTATATCATATGAAGCATAAAAAAATTCTAACATGTATACGTTACTAGACATCAGTATTATTTAGGTGAGTTTATTCATTTTTGCAGCACATTGATTTTAACATTCTGCACAAAGTATATACGTTTTGTCTATAATTCTACCCCTGAATTACATACATAGTAAGGCGATTGCAATGAAATATATTTATACGAAGCTCGCGGACAAGTTTGATTGTGGGCGGACTTCTAGTATTCGCTTGATACCAGCGAAACTTTTTAGATTTAAACTTTGCGTATTTTCTAATAAATATGTAAAGAGTTGATTTTTTAAAATGCACCATAAAACATATACAGCTTAATCATTATAATAAGATATGCTTCACGGAACATGTTAGTTTTTAATTTTTGTAAATTTTGTACGCCTTTTTCCTTATTAAGTAAATGTACCATTAAAGCGCATAAAAAAGCACGATATTTCATATGACATCACAATAACTTCACAATTAAAGTCATTTTGTGAAGGTTTCAATTAAATTAAAGAATTTCTGCCCTTTTTATCGCCGAATATGGACGACCAACGCTTGAAAATTGAGTAAAATACGTTAACGTTAATGGACATCTTGGAGCACCAGGCCGTCATTAAAATTTTGTCTGCAAGCAGAAAAATCTCCGATGGAGACCAAAAGGTTCTTAGATGCTGCTGGAGATGGCTAAAGTCGATACTACGTGGATAGGGATTTTCGGACCTAAATGATCTACGATATGCCACAAAAGACATTATACAAAAACTTGACAAGTCATGGTATGAAGATACATTTTATAAATGGGTTAAAAGGCATGAAAAGTGTGGAACTGAAAGATGCTTACTTTAAAAAAGAGGGACAGGTTTGCCTTCTAGTTGTTTGACGTCACATGACGTCGTGAAAAAATAAAATGGCCGGTCCTCCGTAAATCTAATTCCTGCAAAGTAAAAATCGCTCCTAATCATTAAGTATTTTTTCTGAGTCTTTTCTTTTTCTCTTTTTTCATCTTTCAATTTACCTGTGAACATTTTTTTTCTGAGGACTTTGCACACACTTCTCACCCTAGGCCTTTAGTATTTATACTCTCCGTGGGAACATCTTGATTTGGTCGAACAGTAAAATTGAAGCTGACACATTTACATCCAGTAGGCGGGATAATGCCCCCTTTTTTATGTAAAAATGTACACATTGAATTAAAATTCGGCGAAATTACAACCTACACCCCCACCCCTTGCAATTGAAAAATTAATGACGATGACGCCATGTATTTTCCTTAAATGAAAGACTCAATTAAGTTCGAATTCTTTTCCTTTGAAAAAGATCTAAAGAGTCAGCTGATAAACTCACGTAAAAGTCTCTCTCTCTCTCTCTCTCTCTCTCTCTCTCTCTCTCTCTCTCTCTCCTTGTGTCTGTTATCTGTCTGGGTTTTTTTTTCTCTCTCGCTCTCATCTTTTTCATAGTTTTTTTAAGAGTTTGGTCATCTGTCATACGCTATTTTACAATACACCTAACTAATTAAAGAAAATATCTTTGTAGCCTTATACTTATAACTTTAATGCTTTTACTCAAAACGTACTAACACTAGGTACGGGTGTACACATCTACGCTATGTACATTATTTTATACCCTCTCCTCAATGAATTACTTTTTACCTGTATAATTTTCTTTGCATTCATTGTTGCTGTGACAACCAATATCGTCACATTGTGATAAAAGTCAACGTAATGAAACTTCAATGACATTGAGTAGAGTGTTTTTGTTTAATCATCTTACATATTCAAAAAAAATATGATTACATAATACTTGTAAAAATATGATAAACATTCACAAATTATCCTATTTACATTATAATCTAACAATGACACTGTATTGAAATATAGAAATATATCAGTTAGTATCATCGGATATGCTTCATTAACTTGCAACAAAATCCAACATAATGATTATTATGTACATGTAGTTAATGGATGACTAAAATCATATTCAATTTCAACAAAAAAAAAACTTTTCAATAAATAATCACTCACTCCAAAAATATTAAAGATACAATATTTTTCCATGCATTATGAACGTAATGGCTATTTCATAACAATATTACACAATGCCGCAGACATTTAAACCACTTCAATTTCTTCATTTCCAAGTGTTTTGTCTGATTCTGGTTCCTCGAATCTGCTATTGTATAAACTCGAATTTCCATCCTCACTTTCCGAGTCAGACTTGTCACAAAGTTCTGATCCAAATTTTGCATTATGCTCCTGTGCTCGAGCTCGCAAGGTTGCAATACTTTCCGACCTTCTTTCATCTCTATTCCGCATGTCCGGAGATGACGTATCTGATCGGGTTTCATCAACACTTTTAAATTTCTCTGCCGCTTCAATGGATTTTTTATGCATGCCTAGATTATAAATATAGCAGGTTTCAATCTATTCACAATAAAAAGGATTATTAGTTACAGTTTAATTGTCGAATGCATGAAAAATATTTTTTTAAATCTTGCTTTATGGGGGCTCGACATACCAATAAATTATTTGATGGATATATCAAGACTAAGTATCTATCTAACAATCAAAATACCGATTTAAGCTTTCAATTACTCGGCATAGGAATTGTTTTGTATCTACATGTATTTATTTAGAAAGATCGAAAAAATGTTATTCGCGCTAATTTGGTATCAATAAAAACCTACATGCATATTGGTGTGTCGAGCAACCTTAAATAAGTCTTATTAAAAAATCCAAGAAAATGCCGCACTTACTCAAAAGCCAAGGTGCACATGAATTCGTGACGCCATCTTTAGCACTTTTAAGTATAGTATCCGGAAGCGGAAGTGAGTGCCGTACCATGGCCCCGTACAGTCCATACTCCGCCATGATGCTGCTGCGGCCCCATGTCTTCTCCGTCTTTCGCCACTTTGCTCGGCGATTTTGAAACCAAACCTTTAATGAAAAACACAAAGTCAAAGTAAATGAATATTCAATGTGTTAAGCTAAACAAACCATTTTTGAAAATTTAAGAAAGATCTGATGGTTAATTTGTTGACCACCGAGCCTGCTTAATTTGGTTGAATCATTGATGTTATGTTAAAATATAAACTTAAGCATGTCACAAGTCGCAGTTAATATCTACGTTTACTTGCAATAAGATTTTAATTAATTATTAATTAATCACCAGAGTCAATTAGTTGATTTAAGTCTTATACATGGAAATTAACATTAACTTAAATGGGCTTCTTGCTAGGCATTAATGTCATACTCACATATGCAATTCTCAAATAATCTTTTCTCAATGTTAAAGCCAATAAATTGAAAACTTTTCAAATTTGATTTAAAACCAGACCATACTGCTTAGTAGATACTAAATCACATTCTAAATCCTGTTTGTTTTCTTATCATTTTTTTTTGGCTTAATTGCTATAGAATTTGAATATTAAATTGCCAATCTATATGGCTTTATATAAACGGATTACAAGTTAGTTCTATGAGCTTTTTGTTATTCAAGATTGTACTCATTCATCTTTCGATCTGTTCATCAAAGGAAGGATAACTCGATTTCAATACATACTGAAACTAAAGTATGGACGGGTAAAGAATATATCTGTATACTGTATATTATATATTATTTAACCTATGATTATTGTGATCAGAATTAGGTTACAATAAGGATCATAAGAAAAAAAACACAAAATTTTGATTCATCTTAATCCCATAAGTGCCCCCCTCCTAATATTCAATATGCCTGTGTTTTGTGCTTAACAGCCATTAATCATATACGACAGAAAACGACTTGACAACCTAATTATTATCTTAATTGCATTAGCTGGTGTCTTCCGTACAAAATGTCTTTTAAATTTTCCGTTCTAAATTACAAACTTATTAATTGATATCCTGGCACATGCATCGCACAAGACGCTTCGGGTTTTGCGGGAAGGCTCGTGCCGACGGACTCCGGTTTCCTCAGTAGGGGGTTCCCTATTTCTAAAACCAAACCATTAATTCGCATTTCACAAATAAACTTCATACCGCAAGGCTACATACAGGTTCTTAATAAGGAGTAATTAGAGTTTAAAAGAAACGATGTTTTAAACCAATTATACGACGGAAGAAAGGGTTTTTCTAATTTGGAAGCACAAGAACCTACAGAAATAAATTCAAAGGAGTTTTTAAAAAAAAAAATAGAACTAAAAACACGACACTGATGTATTAGAAATATATTTTCAATATCAAACATATTTTTTTACCATCATTTTTATTATATTTTAACTAGTGTATTCTTATATCGTATATTGATTGTAGACGTTGCTTGTCGATCTGTCCATGTTCGAACTGTCTTCCATTTTTTTTCTATTTTTCTTTTCCTATCTCAGCAAAGTGAAGATTTCCACTACGTTATTCCTTAGTTATATTTCATGTTATATGATACTTTTTCTATCTTGATATAATGTTTCAATGAAAATTTTATATTATGACTTTACTTATAAGCATTTAATTGCAATTTTCATGCTATTATAAGGAAAGTCCAAAATATTCTAACTCCAAAATAGCCTGGTAATGTACCCTGAATTGTTGGGCATTGACAGGTCTAAATGCAAATAATTAAGGAATAATCTTTCATGGAAAGTTGATATCTAAAATTGAGAACCGTCGCGCGTGTCCTTAGGTCATCAAGCTATTTGAAGCTTTTCTTTTGTTTATTTATAAAACCTTACTTTATTTTGAGTGAGTGGATACAATGGATACAAACCTCATTTTGAGTTACACAACTAAAAGGTTTGTCACTGAGACCTTAAATAGGAAACATTTTATTGGGTATATATATTGCATGTCTTGCACCTCTTCAAATTTAAATTTACAAATGTTCTGTTTCACAACTTTATGAGCTCTGAAAACTCGCATTCATGAATTTACCGGGAATTATTCATTTTATCCTCTACAGAGCTGAAGTCTTGCGGTGATGAATCCGTATGTTTTACGAGATCCGCAATTAAAGACCTTTTTATTAACAGTAGCAATTTGTGTTTCTGGTTTATTTACACGAATGAATTCATAGCTAATATCCTTTTAAATGTGTAATTCCGTTAGATGGGGACTGGCTGGCAATTCATTTCTTTTTTCTGGATCATTCTCGGACCACATAGTGAAGTTCAGCAATTAGATTTTCTATTCCAGTAGTTTGGACCGTGAAAGAATAATGTGCAGAATCTGCAAGTGCGAAATTCGATGACATTAGAATCGTTCTCCAAATAAAGCCATTATGATCTGAAGATTATTCCAGTGATCTATACGTTGCTCCGTTGTCTCTGGACTTAACACCAAACCATAGAAATCGTGTTACTTGAAGAGATGCGGATGCCCGGTTTCCCGCCAATAAAACCGGGAGCAGACGATCCCGCGCTCTACAGTTCTAAGCAATTAGCTTTTAATTGAAAATGGTCACGACAGATAAAATTGCATTAAATATAACAAATCTATTAATTGAAATCACATAACTGCGGCAGCAATCACTTGAGAATACTGCTAATCTATTATGATACAAAATGGATCGATGTTCCCGGGAGATTTGATTGTTGAGAGGTGGACGACAGGGGACATGCGTACATAGTGACACGAGTGTGAGAAAATCTTCTTGTTGATACGACGATGTCTGTGAGAGAGAGAGAGAGAGAGAGAGAGAGAGAGAGAGAGAGAGAGAGAGAGAGAGAGAGAGAGAGAGAAGTTCCAGTTCATCTTGTTATTCAAATTAAATGTCTGAAATTAAAACATCCTGAAATCGCACTTACGTTTCCTGTTTCTTGGGAAAATGATCACGGATTAGACTTTTCAATGTAGACGTTCTTTTGGTTAAATATTTCTAGTTTGCTAAATAAAACTTCATGTTCCCAAAATTAAAAAAAATATATGAAATTGTTTACCTGTATCCTGTCCTCCGGTAAGCTTGTTTTCAGTGCCAGCACTTCACGTGCATATACGTCTGGGTAATGGGCATCCTTGAAAGCTTTCTCTAGTTCCTCTAGTTGGTAACTTGTAAATATTGTTCTGTATAAATAAAACAGAAGTTGTATAAAGTAACTAAGAAAAATAGTTTATTTGCACATAATATGGGTGGGGGTTTTAGGGATGGATGGGGTACGTGCTTTATTTAGGGATGAAAGATCCACTCCTTCCTTTGTATTTTATTAATTTTTTCTTTTTGCCATGGAAATACCACGATTCGTCTCGGGGGATCCGTTATGAACATTTTGCATATTGATTGTCGTTAGAATGACAAATTAGCTGTTATTTGTCTGGCCCGTTCCCTGCACCATGGTTGAACTAATGTTGCGTTTTGAATGCTGTCCTGACTATCGTGTTATATTTTCCATCTGATTGTATCGTCACCAGCTTACAGGACTAATCTCCGCGTTAGATCTATTCTCCTTGCAATTTATTAATTGCCTGATGACATTAAAATTTATGCCTAATAGGCTAATACTCTTCTGTAAAATTGTATGGCGATGCGGAAAATGCTAATAAAATCGTCGATATTAATTATACTGTCTTCCAAGAAAAAACGAGAGTGAGCGCGGGGTTTTTCTGTGATCTGCCTAGCTTTCCTCACGCAACTCTCCATCCTTTATCGAATTCAGAAAAATGATCAAGAACATAAAAGAGTAGTTTCCCGAAGATAATTCAAGTTGGTTCTCTTACAATAAAAAAATTCAAGTCTTTTAATGAAGGTTTTCGTTTTGTGGAATTCTCTCTGGGATTCTTTCTATGTTTTGTACAAAATGGCAGGGACAATATGGCATTACCTGTGACGTCGCTTCTTCTTTTTCTTTTTGCCGACGGCATGTTGTTCTGAGGTCTCGTAACCGACCTTTTCACTGCTCGACTGTTCGTGTACTGGAAATAAAGATTAAGTTATGTTATCCAAACAATATAAAGACTTATTTATAATAAACTTTATCTATTCCTGCTAGAAACATGCACCCATGTAATGTTTTACATCATTTTATTACGTAACAAATCATGACAACAGTGGTAGGAACCTAATATCCTTTACAAAGATTTAGATTCTTCAAAATCAAAATTGATCAAGTAAAATTTTCATTTTAAAACATCTAAAAAGGACGACACCCTGACAACTGTTTATTGCACGACTTTCACGTGAAATTCATGTAAAGAGATTTTAACTTGGTTTTCATCTGAAGAACTTTTTTTTAAGTTAAGTGCATTTTGTGAAAAAACGCATGTGAACTTCATGTGAAATAAAATTTATAACAAACTTCTCTATGAATTTCAGATTGTTCTTTTGACGGGATACTCACATGGGACGTAATTCGCGGTTTATTTTTGAAATCTTCATTGTATATGCGTTATAAATCTTTAGGTAAACTGTTTTCTAGAATAAGATCACTTCATCTATGATGCATTTTTGCGTTCAAACGTGTAGTGTGGTTTATCGAACATGATTGACATAACGTTTGAATGCAAACTTTTTTGAAAGAGGCGCTAATAATTTAATAGTAGATCATTAAAATTCTTATCGTTAAATTTGTACTCTTGTGCGTGCGTTCTGTTTTGCAAAGTTGAGAAACTATTTGTCCATCAAACATTTTTCGCGTGTACCTTTAAGAAAGCAAACCGGAAAAATTAACAACCGCTAAAACATCGCCACATAGTACATTTTGACCACATTGCGTTTCTGTGAATTTTCATCACGATTTCATATCACTGTAACACTGTAAAACACTTTAAAAACCTAATCCCTAATAATTATTCATTATAATTTTAAACTGTAAATTTAAAAAAAAATGGAAATTTATATTCATCCATGGTTCGTAAAACTTAAAGTTAATAATCCAGTTGTGTATAATAAATATCCATCTACGAAAGAAATTGACAAGGTTTATTACAAAGATACTATCTAATAATGTAAAGGAAAGAAGAATATTTGGAGAACAAAATAAAGATTGAACTATTCTGAATATCTCAATAATAATTCAATAATACAGAATAGTATACGAATTTATAAGTATTTATTTCAGGATTGGATCATAAGTTCATAAAATGTTGTTTTTGTCTTGGATATGCCGTAGATGTTTTATAATTCATGTTTTATGACAAATCAATTATATTAGGGTGAGAATCAAGTAAGTTGTTGGAATTCCTGTTCAAGCCCACTGTATAATATTATAAACACAATAAAAATATGTTCAAACCAATGTCGTAGATACATTTATGGTAATGAAGATTTTTCTTTACATCAGAAGCAATGAATAAAAATAAACTTCTTTGTTAGAAATCATTAAAATATTTTAAAGTCAGGTTAATTGGTAGGTTACTACTTACATGTATCTGTAATCTTATTAATGTTTACAGTATCTGTAATTATATGTGTTATGAATATAATCTGAAAGAGCCCTGTATTGTATCTCCCTTTTCCTGTCAAAAATGTGCATTTTTTTCATATCGTACTGTACCAAGATTTTTATATCAAGACGCATTTTCATTGTCTTTTTTTTTTTATTATTGAGTCAGTTATTTTTTATTACAATGTATACAAAGGAGGACTTATAAAATGTATTATCTAACTTAAAATTCAATGGCAACGACCTTCCATCTAAATCCATTCATTCAGGGAATCCCGGAACACGAGTTCATCGTGATTACCCGCTAATAACGACGATCAACCACGACATATTGGCTAGGTGAGATACACAGAGGAACTCAAGGTAAATACACTCTTTAATCAGCTACCCCCAACACACGTAGATATTCGATACTTTGAAAGAATAGGACATAAAGGAAGAGAGGAAGTCCTCACTTGGGACCCACCGGGAGCAACCCTCGAAGGCTGAACAATATTACATCGGCATTTATCCATATTAGCAAATTAAACTTGGAATGAGATTGTCAATAGAAGGAAATTACAGGTGAGCGGATAACGAAGTCAATCGTGTTGTGTGAGAGGAAATAGTCAGAGCAGGTTTCAGTAACTGCTATGGGTAAAAGTTTCAATAAGCGCAGTGATTAATACATGATTGAAACAATGAAAAACTCTTGTTATTTTCAATAGTTGATGTCCAGTCACAGATTAGAATTTGGGCAGTGATTTGTTTACTTTGCGTACATCAAGATATACTTACAGATTGCTTGGTCTGATTGTTTGTTTGTTAATGCATTAAGTCGGGAATATTGGCAGGAAGCATCCTGACGATTAGCAGGAAGGTGGTCTCCTTTATTTACAAGACATCGAATTAGCACAGGAAAACTGTCAGATTTTAACTTGTGCCAATTAACCATTAAACTATTCTTTCTTGTTCTGTAACTTATGTATTTTGAGTAAATGTCAAACTTTAGAGTCCGGTACAATCATAAGTGAATGTACTGCTTATTTATTTTTGTGTCGTCACAAATGCATGTTTTTATATCTGTAAGACACATCTGTGAAAATATTTATTTTGTTTCAAAACAATAAATTTTTTTATTCTGCTTTGAAGTCAAAAAAGATATTTTGAAATGCTTTACATCTCTTATTCCAAGATTTTTGCTCCGAAAAAGAGCGTCTGAAAATATTTTTTTTTGTTTTGGCGTTCTTCATACTGTTAGTACGATATGTCATACATATTGCAAAATCATTATTTTCTATGCAAATTTTTCATTTAATAATAAATACCAGCTGTAATTACAACTTGAATGAAATGTAAAAAAAAAAATATATTCAATTACAATTAAATGTATAAATGATGCAAGCTATATTAATAATTCTATCAATACACGCGTTCGTGTTCAGCGAAAATTTCATACTATAAAAAACGATAAAACATATGATAACTGTAATCCAGAAATATAAGGTAAATCAAAAATATTAAGGTAAATCAGGCACCGAAGCTTATTGGTATCAATAAATAACTTATTAGTATCCATTTCAATCATTTTCAAATGCTTTTTGAAATACTCTGCCGTAAAGACATAAAAAATAAACTTCCTATCTATATTTGATATCCATTGTTTTACTTGGTTTGAACACATACACTATTTTATATTAAATGGTATTACGAAGAATTGGTTCGATATTTGATTTATTCATTACACAATGAAATTCCGGTTTACCGTGGAAGATAAGCCAATATCCTGAATAATTAATCTCAAATAAAGCAAACAAGTAAAATAGCATATCTCTTTAGTAAGAAAGACTAAAAAGGTAAGGGATATTAAAATTAAAAAAAACTGTCTTGCTCACCTTGCTTGATATCCGTCTTTGTGGCAGGGGACGTGAGATTGAGTACAGAGTGAGCTGTGCTGGTGAGTGCACTCAAAAACGAAGACCGCCATGACGAGTAGGGGGGAAGTGGGGGGCTGTCTTTTAATCCCGACCCCCGGGACGCCTCCAGAGAGGACGACAGGTAAGGACCAATCATGGCTTCTGACACTCTCAACCTCTCACTCTCCTCATTGCTGCCTAATCCCAACAATTCCTGAATGGCAAAAGGAGACCTCTGGGGTAACATTCTGTCCCGACTCCCCGGTCCCAAAGAATTTGGCGGGAAAGTGTGAGCTGACAATCCTAATGGTGCCGACATTCCCAAAGCAGCAACATAAGTCGGGTTATGGGCAAAGTTCATCATTTTCCCCTCAGTTGTATTAATTTGTAAATTCACTATTTAAGTTGAACGGCAAATAAATATTTTTCAACTGGATTTTTTAGGATAATTTTTACGACTTAACTGGTTAAACTTCTCAATACGGACATTACAATGATCTGTTGATTAACACGTCAGATTGCAATGTTTTGAAATCTTTATACTACGATGATTATATTAATTCTTGTTACTAGCGAACAACGCATCCGCCCCAGTATTGGCAAACGGATAGAAATCTCTGCCAATCAACTATTGGTATTCATTTGTTAGAGTAGCTGAGAAATCGACTGGCTGGAGCTAGCTCTTCGCCGCCCTACTCGGCCTACTGGTCCCAATGTTTGAGAGAATTATTCTATTGCAATTATATTCAGTACTTTTCTATTGTTTTTCTTGAGAAACTTCACATTTTAGATACAATTTGCATTAATTCAACATTGAAATGATACATTTGTGTCAAATTATACAGTCAGATAGATTATCAATATTAATAGAAAAGTATTTACATGTAGCGCTTTTTGGTCACCTGAAGGTCTCTGTATATCTAATACAGTTCTCGAATATCGCGTTAATATCAAATCTATATAATTATTAGGTACATGTAGATATAGAAATTCTTATCTAATTATGTTATTGAAAAAAAAAAAATTGTGGAAATGACACGATTTCATAATGATTAGAAGTAACAAACACGCGCTTATGAATTCAAAGCTTAAAACAAACAAAAAACAAATTAATAAGGCAACATTAGAAACGAATGCATTGTAAATTCCTGGATTTTATATTTCTTTAATGACATTTTCTATGCGTCTAGTTTGAGAGCGAAGTCATTAATAGCAAGAGAAGCTTAGGGTTGGGGACGACGATTGGTAATCTGTTCATTAAAGTCATATCAAAGTACTTTTAATTGACTCAATTTGGCTCTGTACTGCTTCTTTCATCTTTGTCTTTCATAGGAAACACACGCCGCCTTCGTGGATGCTCCAGAAATACTTCCTAATTGACGTTTTCTGGAGCTTATATGGAGGAGACAATACCGTATTTTGGAAATTAACCAAAACTTGACTTGCTTTCTGGTTCATTTTTTCTATAATGCCGCCAATTCGACAGTATGGAGAAAACATTTGTTTAAGAATGAAAAGGGGCACGTAAGCATTAAAATTAGTTGGTTATGAAAAAAGCCGATTACACGACCCAATGCCTTACCCGGAATAATGACATTGAGTTCTGTTTGATGTATTTAAGGGACAGGTGACTTGTGCGGCTTGAATTACACCCGCTGAGTCGTGCAACGGCGCGTGCATCTACCCTCCGCCCCTCCCAATTGTTGGGGCACCACCCCGCGGGAGAATATGCCGCTACTTCTACTGCCATTTACGCTGGTTGATTTGAACCGATAATTTGGCACTAATTATTCAAGTATCACTAGTCTAACTAAGGAAATGTCCTAGTGGAAAAACCGCGGGTCTTGCGCTCGCCCATGTAATTAGTAGTTCTACATCCATGTGTTTACTTTGTTAGATATTATTAATCCGCGTTTCAAATTGATGTGTAATATGAATTTAGCATAACGAACCGTTATTTCCGTTTTGCTTTTAATATATGGCAAATTTGGACTTGTCTGTACTTTAATTTCAATATAAACAATAAAGAAATAAACTGGGGCTTATTTGAATCTTTTTGATTCATGTAAAAAAAAACAAAAACAAAAACAATCCGGGTCACCATAGTAAAATGTAATTCGTTCTGTATATTACAATTCAGAACATATGCAATACACTCATTTTCATTTAGCTGAGCACAAAAAATGGCGGAGAACGGAGAGTATTTGCATATACATGTATACATATAGTAAGTTGTTAGAAATAAAAAGGATTGGTATATAGTTGATATGTTCAGATTGAATATACATAAGTATATTCATTATATTTAATATTTAAAAAAGTACATCAAACGATGAATAAACAGGCTTGCTACATACAAGGTAATAAAGAAATGCATTGCGAATACTTTTGTTTTCAGTCACAATCTATTACGATCAAATTGGAAGGGAAAACGCTTTGAGACTATTACGAGCATGCTTTTAACTTTCAGATTTCATGAAAACGATTATAGTAGAAAATTAAGCCCATCAAAGACCTTTCCTTTCAGCGTAATGAAAGAAAGTCGTTTCACCTTTTCAAGCAAATGAATTAATCTCTTAGAACACTGGAGTTGAAAGATATCAGCATTATGAATTCACTGTAATAATTTTGTGGTTTTATTCCATTATTTATTTATTTTCAAAAACTTCATAACTCCATAAATACGAAATATAGCTAGTTTTAGCTATATAACTATACGAGCTGTAAACATCTGCTTGACAAACCATCTGCAGTTGATAGTTAGCTATCAATTTTAACCGAACAAATATCTTTGCTATAATTTGAATAATTAATTACAAATTAATCCAACCATTCAAAATCTTTAGTTTTCAATAATCTAATATGACAGTGTCGATAAGCATAATAAATAATTGAACTTGATGCGACAGTACGAAAATCAATGTTTGAACGAATATAATTGAAACCTACATGTATGTATAGGTACAGTGTATATAAAGCGGACGTTGACCCGCAGTGATACCAGTACATGTATACTATTGCACTAAAAATGTATACTACAGATGCCTATTAAGTAAAGGCAACAAAAGAATAAAGTGTAAGGTACACATGCGCAAACACAAAATAATAAATAAAAAGAACAATATCACTGCACGTGCAAAACATTTGGTTTTAAATTTTGAATATTGAATAACACGTATGCCATATGGATACTGTACATTAATTAAAAAAGGAACAAAACGCATACACAAAATATGGATATTTGTGCAAATTAAAACATTGAAAAATATAAAATAGACCCAACAAATTGTAATCCGAACTCTTGCATTTTTTTTTACATGCATTACTATGAAGTGTACGTAAACTATATTAGCAAAATTTTCAGATTTATCAGAAATATATATCAGAAATGAACTAAACGAACTCATTCCTTGGCTTCTAATATGCATTTCTGACTTTGAAGAACTTTCTGTCTTCAGGTTAAAACACTCATAGATACGTACAATGAAGTATACATTGTATGTATCAAAAGTTACCTCACGAACAAAATTAAATGTCTCGTTTCTCTTTGAATATCACACATCTATAATACGTTCCTTTATTTTTCAAAAGAGTTATATACAAAAGCAGAACATGTCAAGGGAGAACCTCACTAACGAAAAAATCAAATTACACTTTTTGATTTTTTGTTAAATAAAGAGCTTTCTAATAAAATCTTGAAATTTGGACAGTTTGTGTCAAACAGCAATGTGACGTATGTCTGTCTATATCACTGTCGTTCATTCAGTCACTGGCTCACAGAAATTAACAGCATTTATACGAATCTAATTTGTGTCTGAAAAAAAAAAAAACATGTTAATTTCACTTGATGCCAGCATCAATTTCATCTTTCTTCATATCCTAAGTCAGGAGTATTGTTTTAATCACCTTAGTTTATATAAAGATACTATTTTATGTTGTTGTTTTTTGTAAAATACAATATCAAAATATGTTGTTTTTGTTGTTTGTTTCGTTGTTTTGATATCATTGTTGTTGTTCTGTTGTTTTTACTGTTGTCAAGTAAGAATCGCGCTGTATTTGATTAAAAAAACATAATAAGCATTTTTAAAATGCTTAAATATATTCCTTATGTTTCATTGCTTGCAGAACATTTAGACCCCATTGATTATTTAAATGTTTTCAATGAAAAAGCATAATATCTTCGATGATATAGTATGCTTGATATGTTAAACACCCGTAGTATACATTAGGTTAATTCGGTACTCTGATTTTCTGACGTTCAAAGAATACGAATCGATGATCAATGAAACCAGCTTTAAAAGGATGAGAAAATGTGTTCCACACTAAAGGACATATTATACTGAATGATAACGATATGTGTAAATCTAATTCATCGGGGTCACCAAATAAGAGTGAATATTTAATGCAAATGGTCATATATCAGCAAAATAATCTCTAGATTCGATACAACACAGATACAATCTAAATTAACACAATCATAAAAATCATTAATTAAAGCATTCATATCTCAGAGGGAACAGTATTTTCATA